>CM034533.1:66939900-66970566 GCA_020002185.1 Paraescarpia echinospica | reverse complement strand
CCTTAAAGACGTGATACATTACTTGTTGTGATGTATATTTCCCCTTAAAGACATGATACATTAGCTGTTGTGATGTATATTTCCCCTTAAAGACGTGATACATTAGTTGTTGTGATGTATGTTTCCCCTTAAAGACGTGATACATTAGTTGTTGTGATGTATATTTCACCCTTAAAGACGTGATACATTAGTTGTTGTGATGTATATTTCACCCTTAAAGACGTGATACATTAGTTGTTGTGATGTATGTTTCCCCTTAAAGACGTGATACATTAGTTGTTGTGATGTATATTTCACCCTTAACGACGTGATACATTAGTTGTTGTGATGTATATTTCACCCTTAAAGACGTGATACATTAGCTGTTGTGATGTATATTTCCCCCTTAAAGACGTGATACATTACTTGTTGTGATGTATATTTCACCCTTAAAGACGTGATACATTAGTTGTTGTGATGTATATTTCACCCTTAAAGACGTGATACATTAGTTGTTGTGATGTATATTTCACCCTTAAAGACGTGATACATTAGTTGTTGTGATGTATATTTCACCCTTAAAGACGTGATACATTAGTTGTTGTGATGTATATTTCACCATTAAAGACGTGATTCATTAGTTGTTGTGATGTATATTTCACCCTTAAAGACGTGATACATTAGTTGTTGTGATGTATATTTCACCTTTAAAGACGTGATACATTAGTTGTTGTGATGTATATTTCACCATTAAAGACGTGATACATTAGTTGTTGTGATGTATATTTCCCCTTAAAGACGTGATACATTAGTTGTTGTGATGTATATTTCCCCCTTAAAGACGTGATACATTAGTTGTTGTGATGTATATTTCACCCTTAAAGACGTGATACATTAGCTGTTGTGATGTATATTTCCCCTTAAAGACGTGATACATTACTTGTTGTGATGTATATTTCCCCTTAAAGACATGATACATTAGCTGTTGTGATGTATATTTCCCCTTAAAGACGTGATACATTAGTTGTTGTGATGTATATTTCCCCTTAAAGACATGATACATTAGCTGTTGTGATGTATATTTCCCCTTAAAGACGTGATACATTAGTTGTTGTGATGTATATTTCACCCTTAAAGACGTGATACATTAGTTGTTGTGATGTATATTTCACCCTTAAAGACGTGATACATTAGTTGTTGTGATGTATATTTCACCCTTAAAGACGTGATACATTAGTTGTTGTGATGTATATTTCCCCCTTAAAGACGTGATACATTAGTTGTTGTGATGTATATTTCACTCTTAAAGACGTGATACATTAGTTGTTGTGATGTATATTTCACCATTAAAGACGTGATACATTAGTTGTTTTGATGTATATTTCACCCTTAAAGACGTGATACATTAGTTGTTGTGATGTATGTTTCCCCTTAAAGACGTGATACATTAGTTGTTGTGATGTATATTTCCCCCTTAAAGACGTGATACATTAGTTGTTGTGATGTATATTTCCCCCTTAAAGACGTGATACATTAGTTGTTGTGATGTATGTTTTCCCTTAAAGACGTGATACATTAGTTGTTGTGATGTATATTTCCCCCTTAAAGACGTGATACATTAGTTGTTGTGATGTATATTTCCCCCTTAAAGACGTGATACATTAGTTGTTGTGATGTATGTTTCCCCTTAAAGACGTGATACATTAGTTGTTGTGATGTATATTTCCCCTTAAAGACGTGATACATTAGTTGTTGTGATGTATATTTCACCCTTAAAGACGTGATACATTAGTTGTTGTGATGTATATTTCACCCTTAAAGACGTGATACATTAGCTGTTGTGATGTATATTTCCCCTTAAAGCTGAAACATTTTGTTTAGTCTTTCATGTGGAACTTTATCGAATGCTTTAGTGAAATCTAGGATGGCCATGTCTATCGATTTTCTTTATCAAGGAATTTGAATTAATTGTGTTTAATTCAATAGCTGTCTATGTTACATATGTATATATATATATATATAATATATATATATATTATGTATATATATATCCTGCGATTTGAACTTATACTGTATGTAATACTATGACTTTCCAGGTTCTGGCATATGTTCACGTTGCCCAAGAGCGTCAAACTAAACAGTATGCAAGGAGGAAGACAAAAGGGGTCAAGGTGTTTGACTTGAAGGTAGACGATGTGGTGCTGAGAAGAAATATGAAGAATGTTGGCAGAAAGGGTGGCAAGTTCGAGTCACAGTGGATAGGCTCATACAGGTATTTAACTCAACTACCTGTCTTCATTAAAATCTGCAATGATTCCGAACAAACTATTAAACTGGTACAATGTTGAATGCATTTTAATGGAATAATATTACGAGAAAGTCACAGTCTAAGAATGGGATCTACCAAAACTGTATTTTATCCAGATGTCAGAGAGAAGATATCATCCAAACTTAAATCATCGAGAATTTATCGAGAAAGATACTGCTTTATGAGACTACAACGTTCGATGCAATGACAAACTGTGATTGCTAAATAAAACTCATCAGGTCCATGTCAACCAAAAGCTATTGAGACCCGAACCTCCATAGTATGTTGTACTTTATTATTTTCTTTTCCAGAATCGCACAGATTGGTGCGAATTATCAGGTGACGTTGGCCAGTGATGGTGGTGTCCTGATGAAAACCAAGGTTGCCTATGATCAGTTAAACCCGTACAACGCACCACATCAAAACCCTACAGCAACGGTCAGTACCGATCATCGGCCACTGTCTACACAAAGATCATGCGTCGGTCCACCACCAGCAGCTCCAGCACCAAGAAGGAAGAAGTTGCTTCAACTCAAGCGTTCCAAATCTCTTGTGTCGTCATGTCCTGAGACTGCTAAGCACTGCAAATCGAGTACTGACATACCTGAAGTCAGCAGTAGTCCACCAGTGTCATTATCAGAATTCTCACAGGTATCTGTCATCCGTGTGCTTGATGCAGCATCCAGATGTACCATTGCCAAATCCATTCCAGGGAACATGACCCACTTACTCAAGCAACGAATGACAGATCCAGCCTGTGCACTGCTAAGTGAGATGGACGAACAGGATGTCAAACTATCCTAGCATCGCATGTGAGCTGGTAACAAGGTACCCTCACTATATCATGGATGCATACAACATCACGGCAGCCATGTTGGTGCTGTCTTTGAGATTCGGATTGAAGGAACACTCTGATGACCTGATTGACACGCTTTGTGTCAAGCCAAGTTATCTGCCTGTGACAGCAAGTGACAGTGGTCCAGCCCGCAAGCACCTTGTAGTTGGCAACTACACGCTGAATGCTGTGGATATGGACACATTGAAGCACGACCAATGGCTCAATAACAATGTAAGTACATTATACATAACATTGTTCCATGTACATATTGAATGTGTCAAATTTATGTTGCTGTATTAATTCATTCGCTATAGTTTTATCACAATTCAAAGTGTACAACCAAGCTTATTCATTCCCATCGGCTATATAGATTAGGTGTAACATTATGATAATCTAGTTAATGAACAAATTATCTGTTGTTACTGAATCATGTTACAACAGTTTGAATGTGCCACAACACTGTATATAAATTACATTAAATACTTGCAATGTTATAAGTAAAAATACAAAAGATGATGCTTATTTGCTACTGCATGTTGTAGTGTGTCTGCGATGATTGATACAACATTGTTGTTGGTATGTTGTGGTGCACCTGTGGCTTTGCTTGGAGACTACAATCAGCAGGATGTTGCAGGAAATAAATATATATTACGTATACATTTTACTTATATGAGCGTGTGAGCCAGGTGTCTCTACAAAGCTACAAAGGACACTTTTTAAAACTTCATAGAAGAACACCTGAGATCTGACCTTTCTATTTATAATGAATAATCAATTATTCAGAAATAATTGCATTTGTTTGCAGGTGGTGAATGGATATCTAGTTTTGCTTGCGAAGAAGAACCCTGGACAACTGTTTCCTCTGCCAAATCACATCGCCTTAAAATGGTTTGCCAAGACAAGTCATGAATGGATGTTCGAGAAAGTAAGTAAATTATCATTATCAAACAAAGCACACATTTACTGATTTGGTAAATGGGTCTTTCATAGAACTATATGATTAATTATTCATGTTTGAGAATAATCATTGATAATAATGACTAAGATTGCACCAATTACACTGTTGATATTTTCCAATAAATATATATATATTTTTTTTGTAATATTTATTTATAAATTTGATTAGTTGATTGTTTTTTATTGTACTGAAATTGTGTTTTTATTTCTTTATATGTATGTATATATATATATGTGTGTGTGTATTTATATACATATATTGTGAGTTGTGTATTTTATGTAAACATGTATAATTACAACTGAGAACGTAAGAGAGTGTGACAATAATGGCCTATTGAATTTCACGCTATAACAGTAACCACCATCGTGAAATAAAATGTTTACTGCTACTACTGTTATTAGTACAACAACTACCAGTACTACACTAACTGTTATGATATATTAAACATGTTTCTTTGTAAGTAACCAGGCTTCTCATGTGCAGTTGGCCAGTTTCAAGTATGTGGTTGTGCCTGTATGCTGCTACGCATCCACAAATCCACTCCAAGTTGATGCAGGAGAGCACTGGATGCTCCTTGTTGCCAACATTCATAGTCGTCAAGTGTGTGTCCTGAACTCGCTCAACTCTCCCAAGTATGACAAAGCTGTCTCTACATCCATCGATGGCTGGAAGTAAGTATTAATTTATAATTTATATAGCACAACATTTTAAGCCCTTTCATGTGAACACAATAATCCATGGGAAATTGTGCTTTGCCCAAAAATATGTATGTGTAACATGTAAAAAGGACAATGTACTTGTATTCTGCACTGCGAATATTATTACAATGAACCTTACAACAACACAGTCAAAACTAGTTCATATAGTGTGTGTGTGTGTGTGTGTGTGTGTGTGTGTGCATGCGTGCGTGCGTGTGTGTGTTAAGAAAAACATGTAAATGTAAACTAGTGGTGGTAGGAAACCCTATGTAACTGCACCCATCTAATAGGCCTGTATTTCTATGACTGTCATTGAAAGAGCTACATGACGATGCGCGCGAAGACAGTAGAAACAGAACTTGTTGACTGGGAAACGTGTGAAGCGGCAAGCAGACAGCAAGCAGGTGGTTCAAGCTGCAGTATATTTGTCCTTATGGTAAGTCATTGTTATGATAAGTAATTGCAGAAAAATTATTGTATTTATACATTTTGCTTGGTCAGTCGCCATCTAGTTATGTTTTTATTTAATCACAGTCCATTCAAATTTTACAAGTAATTATCAAGTACTTTATCACTAGCACCGAGTAAATACAATGGTTCAAGTTAATTTATCTGGTATTTCTGCGGCCTAAAGCCTAGTGTTAGAAATGTGTTAAACAGGTCAGATCAGGCATAACACAATAATTGACTACAGTCTTATTAAACAGTATTATTAAATGAAGAAATAATTACTATTGTAGAATGCTGAAGCTTTGGCAAAGGTTGTGGCAGTTGACCTGATGGGTCAGGCCCAGGCTTCTCACTACCGAGAGTTCGTTGCCGCCCGACTGGTGGAAGAGGGCAGCAATGATCTTGCTGCAACCCCACCTACCAGCCCAATAGAGACTACATAGACTGGGTGGAGTGCGAAAATTGTTTTTCATGGTGGCACTTGCAGTGTGCCGAACTGATAATAAAACCATTATAGTTCTACTGCACACATTGTACTAAGAGAGTACAGTAGAACTGTACTAAGAGAGTACAGTGGAACTGTACTAAGATAGTAAAGTAGAACTGTACCAAGAGAGTACAGTAGAACTGTACTAAGAGAGTACAGTAGAACAGTACTAAGAGAGTACAGTAGAACTGTACTAAGAGAGTACAGTAGAAATGTACTAAGAGAGTAAAGTAGGACTGTACTAAGAGAGTACAGTAGAACTGTACCAAGAGAGTATAGTAGAACGTTACAATGTAGTTACCCCTGCAAATTGGCACCCTGTCACTGTGTTAATTGTTTTCATTTTAAATTACTGTTAATGTACTAAACTCAGTACTTTTGTAAAGAATTCACCACTCTTTTTCTCTTTAAGGTGATTATACTTGTACAACGAAGTGAATTGAGATTGTGCAATGTCAGCTAATGAACTAAGACAGTGTAATGTGTGCAACCGCCCGTCTTGTTCTCTTTAAGGTGGTTATACTATACAGTGAATTGAGATTGTGCAATGTCTGCTAGTGAACTAAGACTGTGTAATGTGTGCAACCTGGATAGTGTTCCTCAAAGATCGATGCAATGGCACCAATGGAAAATTTGTAAATACATTGTTGGCAAAGTTATTCAGTGCTGATTTGATTAGTGAAATAATTCATGTTTTGAGAAACAGTATTGAAAGTTTAATGCACAACATTTGTGACCCACCATGCCAAAATGAGACGCTACTCGAGAAATTCATACCTCAATAATAACTATATTCTCATTACTTCCATAGATATAGCTATTTTAATGTTGAAAATGCGAAAAATATGGTTTCAAGGAAAACAGTTTCAAAGTTTTCACTCAGCTGGCTATGCTTTTTACTTTCTTGACTGTGGTTTGAATTATGTTGGCTGTGATTTTTTACTTTGTGGTTTCACACTGTTGGCCATAGTTTAGAGCATTGTCAGCAATAACAAAATTGACGGTTGTCACAAACCATCAAACGAAACACATGTTGGTAACATTTTTACCATTTTCACATCACAACTAACACATGACAGATTTGTCTATTCAGGAATGTTTCACGATGGATACTCAATAACAAATTGTGCAAGTGACGGCTCATAACTCGTAATGACCATCAGTAAGAACACAATAGGATATCAGCATGGATTCATTGTAACAAAATCTCACTAAGTATAAAGTAAACTAATTTATTATGTTTACTCCTAAAAATAAGACGATGATGATGATGTAATTAAAATAAATGTAATTAGTATAATTCAAGTTACTTCAATAACATGTTTAGGAATTTACCTGGAGGAAACTGGTCATACATATTGTAATTCATTAGTATGTGAACCAGTGGCACCCCTTGTAAGCGTTTTATATACATATAAATTAAAGCCACTTTTATCACACAATAAATTATAAACCTGCATTGCACATTACTTAATTCTCCCAATACGCAGTGCTGTGCCATCATTTGTGCAAATAGTTACCCATCAAATTAAGGATAAATAAACATAAAATGTTTACATAAGAAGGCAATCAGAATAAGTAGGCCAACTATTTTTTTATTTATTAAAGCAAACAGTTAATTATGTTGATTAATTGACCACCATTTCAAGAAGAACGTATTTCGTATGCCCAAGAGAATAGCACGACACCGAGGCTGTGCATATAGACAGTGCCGTGCGCCACATATCACGATAGCCTCGGTACTAGTTATAGCCTCGATTATAGATCATGAACAACAAAACGAGGGCTCTAAATCACACAATATGTGTGTGTGCGTGAAAATAATCATGCAAGTTATTCCATTTTATTTTTAATATGTATACTAACAATTATACTGGAAAACATTTCGTATTACTAACGTAAACCACCTTAGTAACAACGCGGAATCCCGGCACGCTCCTACTCTGGGCTCGCTAGCGTGATTTTTTTTGGTAGGTGGCCACCGGGTAATTACCATACTATGGGCGGAGTTAACTTGTTTTATAGATGCGCATTCGTGTGAGGCTTACTGCGTGACACAGCGACGCGTACGTTGATATAATTTATTAAAAGGCCCGCAAGCAAACGGCATTTACATTGCATACCTGACACAATGAAACCGTTATGCGGGTATAGAAATTGAAAAATGCTTACGATTGCGAGTCAGTTTTCATTTAATGGTAAATTGTTTTATATGATTCATCTTTATTTTATTTACTATTTATATTTTTTCTTCCTTTATATCTAGAATTGATAATTGTTTCACAATTTTGCTTTTAATTAGACATTATAATTAGTATTTATTATTATTATTTATATCTTATTGTGAATTGTATATTTGATCAAGCTGTATAAATGTTGATGTAGGAATGTGTGCATGTCTGAATGATGGCCCATTGAAATATCAGATATTATACGTGGCATATATACATATATATATATATATATATATATAGCTGTGCTATATTACCGTCATGTTGACTTGATATTCTGCAACTGTAGATTAATTTCTTGAATATCAATATATCAAAATAAATGGAGCTGGTAAGAAAAGTCATACCACACATCAGTTCAAATTTAAATCCCCACTGGGAGTCAATTTTAATGGTGATATGTACACAGAGTGTAATTACATGTCTCTGGTTCAAGGAGAAAAACTCCATAACATACATGTCTGTAATTATAAGGTTAATGTCACTCTTGATGTTTACCAAGGCTATGTTAGTATATCTGACATCTAGTATTTACAAATTTCTGCACAACTTTCTTTTTAATATAACAACTTATACATAATGCAAAGCACTTTAGATTCCTTTCCTGTCAATTATTTACCCACAAATTAAATAATTTACTGTTTATTGTAATATTTAGTGGAAGAAATTGGCAAAGTTGCCCACGAATAATTGAAATATATGTTCTATTGTTCATGCCAAGTACAATTTGACAAACTGTCCTATGCAGCTCTTCTGTTAACATAATGTTTTTGGAACACCATACTTCACACACATATATAGCAAAATTGGCCATAACAAGTGAATCAAAAAGTTCTAACTGGATATCAACAGTATGTTTTAGTTAAGGTCACAACCAAGTGGCTACACTTGTAGAAAACAACATATAACCAACATTAAACAACACTCCATCTGACCAATTCTGATTAGTGGATTAGTGGGTTTTACTCAGTGAAATGTTCTGAGTCACACAATGTCCAAAATGATGGGGTGCACCCAATCGCTGTCGTTTTGTTGGTGGCTGATGCATGGCCGACTGTTCTCGGGGACGCATGCAGTACGCATGCTACCCTGAGAATGATGCCTTGGTCGGTCTCCCAGTAGTGAGTCGCTTTCGATCACCACATGCCATCTTGCGACGGACTGTGGCAGTAGGCTGGACGCCAATCATTGTTGACGTCTGGAGAACAGGTGGACCATCTGGCATGTCAAACTCATCATCGCTGTTCTCCACCTTGCTCTCAGATGCCTGTTTGTGATAAGGCTTCCGGTGTCTCCGTGCCACTGATGTTGGTTGTATACCGATGTGAAGTGAAGGTCGTACCATTTTGCATCCTTCTTCTCAACAAATTTACCAAATGTGTGCAATGCACTAACCATTTGGGACTCTGTTGTGCATTTCTCATAGCTGTTCACAAAGTTATGAAATGCCGGCAGATACACAGCATGATTCGCTTTCAGCTTTTCACCCATGTCAAGGAAAACATGATTCAGTTTGTCTTCAATTGACAACTCAGTGGTACCACCACTGATGTACCCATTGTCAAAACACACTTCGCTAGCACAAGTATCACTGCTATTTAATTATACGAAGTGGTTATTCTTTCTGTTGCCGTAACCCAGATTTGGACAGCTATCTTCCGTGAGTTGGGCCGCGCATGCGCCGTATGCCTACTTCGTCATAGTATAGCCGCGCATGCGCAGATTCTCCGCATTTCACAAAATGGAAGTTAGGAAAGAGTTCGTGGGTGTCAATGTCACTGATAAATTGTCTTACTTTTCGCAATTTTCCGATAAAATCAAACAAGTTCAAGATGACAGTTTTGTGCAAATGTATTTGCGCGATTCAAGAACCATTGACGGTGCCAAACAGCGTATACCGAACATTGCAGGAAAGGCAAATCCCGATGTGAAGTATACTGGCTTGAGCAATATTCGGTGGAAAACTGCACAAGTCCGAAAAAAGCAAAGGCGCCAGAGCCACATCACAGTAAGTCTGCTTATTTAAGTAATTATATTACCTTAGAGTGTAATAACCCTGTTTGAGGGTACTATGTAGTCAGCCAACAAATCGTTTTAGATGTTACTCGTTTGAATGAAGATGCACGTCACTGTCCGTGCCGAGGCTAAGGCTAAGCGTAGACTAACAAATGTCTTGTTTTTGTTTGCCGTATCGTAAAACTTGAATGTCCACGTTATATCCATTTCAAACCTTGGGTAAGTTAGTGACATCAATTGATTGACATTCGTGCACATGCATGTACGTATTGAAAATTAATATTTACGTATAAATGTTGTCTATTCCTGTCGGCAAACTTCATGTTAAAAGTGACATCAACTGATTGACATTCCTATTTTGTTTTCAGTCGGTGCGGTACGTGATCAGCCAACGATCAAGTTTGATGACCCGGTCGAACTTCTTGCGTCTTCGTTACAGAGTCCTTAAAGACTAGTAAATTTGTACCACATTGTATTTGCCGTAGTAGTTATATCTTTTGAAATAAAAAGTAGGTAGTTTAACTCAGAATGCGTTAACAACAGGTCTGCCTTTGCCTAAAGTAAAACCAAACACCGAGTAAGTGGGTTATTAATTATAATTCCAGGAATGTTTTAATGTGCGTAAATGTACTTGTTATTTTGGCAAGTACAATTGGGAGTTACACATCATTGATTACAGTACGTAAAAATGTCTTGGTTTTTCTCCATATATAACTATTTACCTAGTATTGTATTGTATTTATTCAGATTCCAACAGGTCCAGTGGCCCCAGTAACAGGACTGATAACTGAAACAATACATATAAATAATAAAACAATAATAGAATAATAATAAGAACAATAAGGATCTCAAAATGTGTTTCTACTCATTTTACTGTTTACTGTTAATAAGCGTCACATTTAGAACATTTACTTAAGCAGAACTCTAAATAACTTATATTTACAGATAAAGCATGCATCTGTCATATAATAAATTTATATATTAGTTTATCATAGGTTTTTTTTGGTACAATTGTAGTTATGCTCTGCTGGTTTGTACAAAGCGATGTGGCCGAGACAGCACTACACACTGGTCGCTTATCGAAGAACAGCGCGGACTGCCTTGACAGCGACGCCTGTCTAAGGGCAATACAGAAGCACTGCGAGACACCGACGTGGAACGCAGTGCAGCAGATGGCGTACGCCATGTTGGATGGCGTGTGGTATTGCGCAACGTGCACATTGCGACTGGATGATAATGGGGATTTGAGTTGCGTGTGATGGCTTAATTTTTAAGTTACATTGATCTGCGATGTGTGTTACTATGCGATAGCTACCTTCATGGTTTGGAGTAATCTTGTCTATTATCGAGGGTGTTGGTTTCAAGATGTGATTTTTAAGCATGTGTGTTGTTATGCGATAGCTGTCTTTCATTGGTAGAACTTGTTTACCCGTAAGGCAAAGGTATGATCTTTTATGGTTTGCACGTTGGAGTAATCTTGTTAATTATTGAGAATGTTGGTTTGAAGATGTGATTTTTAAGCATACGTGTTGCTATGCTACAGCTGCCTTTGTTGGTACGACTTTTTGTCCCTAAGGCAAAATTATGATTTGTTTAATCTTTTCCATGTGTGTATATATATTTATATGCGAAAGCTTCAAAGATTAGCTGTTTTAGTATCGAACAAAGGGGGGTTTGGTAATGACATTAACGGAAGCTTCAATCTCTCATTGCCATACCCCTTACCAGTTTAATTAATCAATCATTACGCAATAGAAAATTTCCTCAAAAACTAAAAATTGCTAAAGTAGTTCCCACCCACAAAAAAGATAATAACCATAATTTCAACAACTACAGGCCAGTATCTCTTGCCATGCATATCCAGTCTTAGAAAAAATTGTTTATTCTCAATTATTCCATTATCTCACACTTAATAAGCTTCTCCATCCTAATCAGAATGGTTTCATAGCTAAACATTAGCAATAACTGAATTATTTGACAGAATATACTTAAATCTTGACAAAGAAGTCTTGCCAATGGCAATATTTCTGGATCTGTCAAAGGTTTTCGACACACTAGATCATAGAATCCTGTATGTGATGATCTAAAAAATAAACTTCTCTTCAAAGATGTTTTTAAGTAATGCTGTTGTTTTCACCATGTCTTGATGTATCCAAGAACTGCGCATATACTGTAGCTGCTCTGTTGTTTCCACCATGTCTTGATGTATCCAAAAATTGCGCGTGTACTGTAACTGCTCTGTTGTTTTCACCATGTCTTGATGTACCCAAGAACTGCGCGTGTACTGTAACTGCTCTGTTGTTTTCACCATGTCTTGATGTACCCAAGAACTGCGCGTGTACTGTAACTGCTCTGTTGTTTTCATCATGTCTTGATGTATCCAAGAATTGCGCGTGTACTGTAACTGCTCTGTTGTTTTCACCATGTCTTGATGTATCAAAGAACTGCGCATATACTGTAACTGCTCTGTTGTTTTCACCATGTCTTGATGTATCCAAGAACTGCGCGTATACTGTAACTGCTCTGTTGTTTTCACCATGTTTTGATGTATCCAAGAATTGCGCGTGTACTGTAACTGCTCTGTTGTTTTCACCATGTCTTGATGTACCCAAGAACTGCGCGTTTACTGTAGCTGCTCTGTTTTACATTACTGCTATTATTTCATTGTTTAAAAATACAGTAAAGTGTTTATAACTGTATTGTGTATTGTTGTCCCTATGTTTCTTAACAGTTTTACTTTAATTTCATATATTATCAGTGTGCATAGAACCTAGTCACAGTAGTAAGATAAAATTCCTAGCTGAGGTGTTAACGTAGCCGTTAAGACTTCAATATGAGACAACAAAGTAAGTTTGTCTGCTGCACTGGACTAGCCCAGTGATAAGATAATGTTCGGTCCCTATCCAAATAGAGACCATTGGTTGACTTCCCTACATGTCTTACAGCAAACGTATTTTAGCCTTTTTGGGCAAATTAACTGGGCTAATTTAATTGCGCAATATTGTACTTGTAGCAGCGCCTGCCCGTTAGTCTAGGTATTCCATTAAGTTTTGGGTGACAGCTAGAGTTAAAGTAATATGACAACTAATTTGCGTGATAGCATGCTTGGTAGAACTCGGAAGATTAATCATATAATCCCGCCAAGACTCCGGTTACGGCGTTCAGACTCAAGTCTCAGAACGAGAGGAAACACGAATAGCGTAGGCATGTTGGGTTACGGCGACCGTAGCAAATAATGCGCATGCGCTGACGTCGTCTCGTAGGAGTAGCGGCGCCTGCTAGTTATGCGCATGCGCATGCGCAACTAAACTCACGGAAGATTAGCGAGGCGAAGTCGGATTACGGCGACCGGAAGAATAACCACGTCGTTAATTATATGCTATTGTATAGGCATATCAAATATAGGCGTTACACAGGTATACCACATAGTACATAGAACGACATAAAACGCTAGAACGACATAAAACGTTAGGACGCACGATTTGTGCTCCCACCAGTATACAGTGATACACGTGTCAGTATGCCATGGCATGTTCGCGCCATGTTCGACGTTATTATTTGTAGTTGTAAGCCATCGGCGTCTCGAGCACTCTCAGATCACAGAAAGATCATCATAATTTATTGGAATTGGAACAATTGATTCGACAAATATTTCAATACGCCTATATTGCATGTGTGTTCATTACAAACATGGCATTGCATATACGTCGATTTTTGCATTACTAACCTGTAAAACTGGAAAAGATGCCAGCGTCTGTAACGTACAAACACACGCCGCTATGTCGGCATCAGTCGCACCACGCATGCGCACTTTGCTACTGATGACGTCTTCCGAGTGTCAATCAAAGAGCTTATGTATGCAGATGAGCCATAATGCCCGAAGGCCACCTACGAAAAAAATCACGCGGCCCGCTACCGTCGCAGGCCGAAAGTAGATGGTGAATCCTGGCACGTGTGATTCGGGGCCCGTGACACGGATATCTGCTCACAGTTCATCTAATGTATTTAGCGTGCGGGTCGTTTGTAGTAAGCTTCGTTCACAGAGTTACGGATTTTACACTCCACCAGCCCGTCGCGGGAAGGGACAATAGCTGCGGTGTCGCGCAAGGTAGGCAGATGACATTTAGGTCACACCCTCTAAAGGGGGAATGAAGCGCTTGAACAACCACAGCCCCAACATAAGAACATACCATTTACAGTATTTAACAAGTACAGCGCCACGTTAACGCAGCATACCTCTCAGAAAAACCGACGAAACGCATACAAGCACATAAATGCACTGCGTGGCTACTGGATATACTATAAGAGTTAGTAAACAACTTTTCACATACTTCCACAGAAGGATTTATACAGAAAAAAAACAAGTTATAGATGATGAATTTGGCGTGTTCGCCGGCAGCAAGATTGACAAAAGTCTGCGGTGGTCACTTTCGAACATCGATTGCAAGCCTAAATACGAAAGTGACGAGCATACAAAGACACTGAACGTCAAAACATAACTCTTTGTTAAAGCCACAGGTCCATCTTTGGTCGATTTGTTTATATATTACTATGCACCGATGAAGTAAATTTCAGCGAAATCGACCTGGAAACTCGACATTATTGCCTTATTTGGAGGGTGAAGCGGCGCGTAGGAAATGACAAGCCGAAACCAGGTTGTTGTTGCCAAGGAGACTCGGCACTCACGAGTTCCATCAGGTATCTTTACGACTACAATATAGTCCCACAGTTCTATTTCAAAGTCTGCATTTATACAAAAATGACGTATGTGAAATTGAAATGTAATAAGAAATGTTAATGTAATATAGTACAAATACGTGTGAATACTATGATATAATTGGGAATAATGAGTGCTTGTAATCCGCCGATTTAGTTTACAGCAATTCGTGCCGGCGTGTTCCTACGTCTCAATACCGCAACGTCTACGTCTACGAGTATATGTTATCGACATAGTTGCTGGTGGGGGAAATAACCTTCAAAATAATTACAAAAATAAATGCCAGCTACCGTAGCCAGTATAACGTTTTGCGAAATAATGTCGTCATATATTAGTCAATATTAATCACAGTCCAGACCAAGCCCTATCAATCATGTATTGTAGGCATTGCCACTGGAATGTGTTAATTTAAAAGAAAGAGTTAATTACAAATAGTATTGAAGTTGGATTGCTCAAATACTATAAAATGTAACCGCATTTAAATAAGTGACATTACAAGTATTTAAATCCTTAAAAAATACTTTTTTTATGATACAGTCAATAGCATACAACAACACACTATTGTCATATCTGATATAATTAGTTATTGGCATAGTAAGTAGGTTCACATCAGTCAACAAAAGTTAATCACCATGTAGGCCTAATGTTAATTTATGTGTCTCAAATATTGGCATGTAACAATGTTCCCCGAATTGATGCTCCAGTTTTGAGGCGACAATTTAGCAAACATGCTAGCATACCAAGTTTTTTCCTAATATAGATTGCATGACTGCAAACACCAATGTATGATTTTAATAACAACGACAATGTATATCATTTATTGACTTTTCAACGTAAGCCTAACAAGGAAAAAAGGAAATAACGTCACAGGAAAACGCCACAAAGATTAATCAATATATATTTTTTATTTACAAAGCTTAAATGTTAAACACATTTGAGTGCACTAGCATTTTAATCACGAAAATTTAAATACCATGTGTTGAAAGTAGTCATACATCTATTCAAAACACAATGTTTTCTAATGTTGATTATGCTATTGGAAACTCTAAAAGTGATGTAGTTTCGTAGAGATCGTGAAGGACGGTGAAATTGGATAGCCCCTACCAGATACGACGAGTCTAATTGGGAGTGCACACACTTGTGTAAAAACATAAGATCTGCAACTTGCCTATTATGTTGAAGGGAAGGTAGTTTAAAATGATGGCAAAGCTGAGGATAACTGTCAGAGAAGTAGTGTTTTTTGGATTTGTAACATAGATATTTAATGAATGTTTTGTATATGTATTTTCACTTGTTCTTCCAAGTATCTTTGGTGGGTCTTGTTACTGGCTATTTTAACCTGCCAATTATCATCTGTTGACAGATCTCGGTAACATGAAAATGCCGCCATCAATGAGGAAGAGGGGTCGACCCAAGGGGGCAGAGTTGACAGTCATTGGCTTGCCGGAAAGGATGAAAAAGGACAAACCGGTCAAATTCCTCACCAAGCTTCCTGTAGTTAGAGATTATGGAATGATACTGTAGCTGAAATGAAATTGTTTTGCATAAAAATCTCATTAGCTCTTTTAGGATCGAACAAAGGGGGGTATGGTGATGACATTAACGGAAGCTACAATCTTACTTACAGCTTCCGTTAATGTCATTGCCATACCCTTTATCAGTATAATTAATTAATCACTACGCAATAGAAAATTTCCTCAAAAACAAAAAATTGCTAAAGTAGTTCTCACCCACAAAAAAGATAATAACCATAATTTCAACAACTACAGGCCAATATATCTTGCAATGCATATCCAGTCTTTGAAACAAAATAGTTTATTCTCAATTATTCCACTATCTCACACTTAATTAGCTTCTCCACCCTAATCAGAATGGTTTCATAGCTGAACACTGGCAATAACTGAATTATTTGACAAAATATACTTAAATCTTGACACAAAAGTCTTGCCAATGGCAATATTTCTGGATCTGTCAAAGGCTTTCGACACAATTGATCATAGAATCCTGTATGTATGATGATCTAAAAAATAAACTTCACTTCAAAGATGTTTTTAAATAATGCTGTTGTTTTCACCATGTCTTGATGTATCCAAGAACTGCGCGTGTACTGTAACTGCTCTGTTGTTTTCACCATGTCTTGATGTATCCAAGAACTGCGCGTGTACTGTAACTGCTCTGTTGTTTTCACCATGTCTTGATGTATCCAAGAACTGCGCGTTTACTGTAGCTGCTCTGTAGTTTTCATCAAGTCTTGATGTATCGAAGAACTGCGCGTGTACTGGAATTGTTCTGTTGTTTTCACCATGTTTTGATGTATCCAATAACTGCGCGTTTACTGTAGCTGCTCTGTTGTTTTTAACATGTCTTGATGTATCCAAGAACTGCGCGTGTACTGTAACTGCTCTGTTGTTTACACCATGTCTTGATGTGTCCAAGAACTGCGCGTGTACTGTAACTGCTTTGTTGTTTTCATCATGTCTTGATGTATTCAAGAACTGCGCGTGTACTGTAACTGCTTTGTTGTTTTCATCATGTCTTGATGTATTCAAGAATTGCGCGTGTACTGTAACTGCTCTGTTGTTTTCATCATGTCTTGATGTATCCAAGAACTGCGCGTGTACTGTAACTGCTCTGTTGTTTACACCATGTCTTGATGTGTCCAAGAACTGCGCGTGTACTGTAACTGCTTTGTTGTTTTCATCATGTCTTGATGTATTCAAGAACTGTGCGTGTACTGTAACTGCTTTGTTGTTTTCATCATGTCTTGATGTATTCAAGAACTGCGCGTGTACTGTAACTGCTCTGTTGTTTTCATCATGTCTTGATGTATCCAAGAACTGCGCGTGTACTGTAACTGCTCTGTTGTTTTCATCATGTCTTGATGTATCCAAGAACTGCGCGTGTACTGTAACTGCTCTGTTGTTTTCACCATGTCTTGATGTATCCAAGAACTGCGCGTTTACTGTAGCTGCTCTGTAGTTTTCATCATGTCTTGATGTATCGAAGAACTGCGCGTGTACTGGAATTGTTCTGTTGTTTTCACCATGTTTTGATGTATCCAATAACTGCGCGTTTACTGTAGCTGCTCTGTTGTTTTTAACATGTCTTGATGTATCCAAGAACTGCGCGTGTACTGTAACTGCTCTGTTGTTTACACCATGTCTTGATGTGTCCAAGAACTGCGCGTGTACTGTAACTGCTCTGTTGTTTTAATCATGTCTTGATGTATTCAAGAACTGCGCGTGTACTGTAACTGCTCTGTTGTTTACACCATGTCTTGATGTATCCAAGAACTGCGCGTGTACTGTAACTGCTCTGTTGTTTACACCATGTCTTGATGTGTCCAAGAACTGCGCGTGTACTGTAACTGCTCTGTTGTTTTCACCATGTTTTGATGTATCCAAGAACTGCGCGTGTACTGTAACTGCTCTGTTGTTTTCACCATGTGTTGATGTAACCAAGAACTGCGCGTGTACTGTAACTGCTCTGTTGTTTTCACCATGTCTTGATGTATTCAAGAACTGCGCGTGTACTGTAACTGTTCTGTTGTTTTCACCATGTCTTGATGTATCCAAGAACTGCGCGTTTACTGTAGCTGCTCTGTTGTTTTCATCATGTCTTGATGTATCCAAGAACTGCGCGTGTACTGTAACTGCTCTGTTGTTTTCACCATGTCTTGATGTATCCAAGAACTGCGCGTGTACTGTAACTGCTCTGTTGTTTTCACCATGTCTTGATGTATCCAAGAACTGCGCGTTTACTGTAGCTGCTCTGTAGTTTTCATCAAGTCTTGATGTATCGAAGAACTGCGCGTGTACTGGAATTGTTCTGTTGTTTTCACCATGTTTTGATGTATCCAATAACTGCGCGTTTACTGTAGCTGCTCTGTTGTTTTTAACATGTCTTGATGTATCCAAGAACTGCGCGTGTACTGTAACTGCTCTGTTGTTTACACCATGTCTTGATGTGTCCAAGAACTGCGCGTGTACTGTAACTGCTTGTTGTTTTCATCATGTCTTGATGTATTCAAGAACTGCGCGTGTACTGTAACTGCTCTGTTGTTTTCATCATGTCTTGATGTATCCAAGAACTGCGCGTGTACTGTAACTGCTCTGTTGTTTTCACCATGTCTTGATGTGTCCAAGAACTGCGCGTGTACTGTAACTGCTCTGTTGTTTTCACCATGTCTTGATGTATCCAAGAACTGCGCGTGTACTGTAACTGCTCTGTTGTTTACACCATGTCTTGATGTGTCCAAGAACTGCGCGTGTACTGTAACTGCTTGTTGTTTTCATCATGTCTTGATGTATTCAAGAACTGCGCGTGTACTGTAACTGCTTTGTTGTTTTCATCATGTCTTGATGTATGTCAAGAACTGCGCGTGTACTGTAACTGCTCTGTTGTTTTCATCATGTCTTGATGTATCCAAGAACTGCGCGTGTACTGTAACTGCTCTGTTGTTTTCACCATGTCTTGATGTATCCAAGAACTGCGCGTTTACTGTAGCTGCTCTGTAGTTTTCATCATGTCTTGATGTATCGAAGAACTGCGCGTGTACTGGAATTGTTCTGTTGTTTTCACCATGTTTTGATGTATCCAATAACTGCGCGTTTACTGTAGCTGCTCTGTTGTTTTTAACATGTCTTGATGTATCCAAGAACTGCGCGTGTACTGTAACTGCTCTGTTGTTTACACCATGTCTTGATGTGTCCAAGAACTGCGCGTGTACTGTAACTGCTTTGTTGTTTTCATCATGTCTTGATGTATTCAAGAACTGCGCGTGTACTGTAACTGCTTTGTTGTTTTCATCATGTCTTGATGTATCAAGAACTGCGCGTGTACTGTAACTGCTCTGTTGTTTTCATCATGTCTTGATGTATCCAAGAACTGCGCGTGTACTGTAACTGCTCTGTTGTTTACACCATGTCTTGATGTGTCCAAGAACTGCGCGTGTACTGTAACTGCTTTGTTGTTTTCATCATGTCTTGATGTATTCAAGAACTGTGCGTGTACTGTAACTGCTTTGTTGTTTTCATCATGTCTTGATGTATTCAAGAACTGCGCGTGTACTGTAACTGCTCTGTTGTTTTCATCATGTCTTGATGTATCCAAGAACTGCGCGTGTACTGTAACTGCTCTGTTGTTTTCACCATGTCTTGATGTATCCAAGAACTGCGCGTTTACTGTAGCTGCTCTGTAGTTTTCATCATGTCTTGATGTATCGAAGAACTGCGCGTGTACTGGAATTGTTCTGTTGTTTTCACCATGTTTTGATGTATCCAATAACTGCGCGTTTACTGTAGCTGCTCTGTTGTTTTTAACATGTCTTGATGTATCCAAGAACTGCGCGTGTACTGTAACTGCTCTGTTGTTTACACCATGTCTTGATGTGTCCAAGAACTGCGCGTGTACTGTAACTGCTCTGTTGTTTTAATCATGTCTTGATGTATTCAAGAACTGCGCGTGTACTGTAACTGCTCTGTTGTTTACACCATGTCTTGATGTATCCAAGAACTGCGCGTGTACTGTAACTGCTCTGTTGTTTACACCATGTCTTGATGTGTCCAAGAACTGCGCGTGTACTGTAACTGCTCTGTTGTTTACACCATGTCTTGATGTGTCCAAGAACTGCGCGTGTACTGTAACTGCTTTGTTGTTTTCATCATGTCTTGATGTATTCAAGAACTGCGCGTGTACTGTAACTGCTTTGTTGTTTTCATCATGTCTTGATGTATTCAAGAACTGCGCGTGTACTGTAACTGCTCTGTTGTTTTAATCATGTCTTGATGTATTCAAGAACTGCGCGTTTACTGTAACTGCTTTGTTGTTTTCATCATGTCTTGATGTATTCAAGAACTGCGCGTGTACTGTAACTGCTCTGTTGTTTCCACCATGTCTTGATGTGTCCAAGAACTGCGCGTGTACTGTAACTGCTCTGTTGTTTTCACCATGTTTTGATGTATCCAAGAACAGCGCGTGTACTGTAACTGCTCTGTTGTTTTCACCATGTGTTGATGTAACCAAGAACTGCGCGTTTACTGTAGCTGCTCTGTTGTTTTAATCATGTCTTGATGTATCCAAGAACTGCGCGTTTACTGTAACTGCTTTGTTGTTTTAATCATGTTTTGATGTATCCAAGAACTGCGCGTGTACTGTAACTGCTCTGTTGTTTTCACCATGTTTTGATGTATCCAAGAACTGCGCGTGTACTGTAACTGCTCTGTTGTTTTCACAATGTCTTGATGTATTCAAGAACTGCGCGTTTACTGTAGCTGCTCTGTTGTTTTCATCATGTCTTGATGTATCCAAGAACTGCGCGTGTACTGTAACTGCTCTGTTGTTTTCACCATGTTTTGATGTATCCAAGAACTGCGCGTGTACTGTAACTGCTCTGTTGTTTTCACAATGTCTTGATGTATCCAAGAACTGCGCGTGTACTGTAACTGCTCTGTTGTTTTCACCATGTTTTGATGTATCGAAGAACTGCGCGTGTACTGTAACTGCTCTGTTGTTTTCACCATGTTTTGATGTATCCAAGAACTGCGCGTTTACTGTAGCTGCTCTGTTTTACATTACTGCTAGTATTTCTTTGTTTAAAAATACAGTAAAGTGTTTATAACTGTATTGTGTATTGTCGTCCCTATGTTTCTTAACAGTTTCATTTTAATTTCATACAAATATATTATCAGTGTGCATAGAACCTAGTCACAGTAGTAACATAAAATTCCTAGCTGAGGTGTTAACGTGGCCGTTAACATTTCAATATGAGACAACAAAGTAAGTTTGTCTGCTGCCCTGGACTAGCCTAGTGATAAGGTAATGTTCGTTACCTATCCAAATAGAGACCATTGGTTTACTTCCATACCTTTTATTTCAGCAAACCTATTTTAGCCTTTTTGGGCAAATTTAGCTGGGCTAATTTAATTGCGCAATATTATACTTGTAGCAGCGCCCGCCTATTAGTATAGGTATTCCATTAAGTTTTGGGCGACAGCTGGGATTAAAGTAATATGACAACTAATTTGCATGATAGAACTCGGAAGATTAATCATTTAATCCCACCAAGACTTCGGTTACGGCGATCAGACACAAGTCTCAGAACTAGAAGAAACACACGAACAATAAATAACTCCTGGCGGGTTACGGCGACCGGAGCAGAACTCACGGAAGAATAGCGCAGCCAAGTTAGGTTACGGCGACCGGAGCAGAACTCACGGAAGATTAGCGTAGGCATGTTGGGTTACGGCGACCGTAGCAAATAATGCGCATGCGCTGACGTCGTCTCGTATGAGTAGCGGCGCCTGCTAATTATGCGCATGCGCAACTAAACTCACGGAAGATTAGCGAGGCGAAGTCGGGTTACGGCGACCGAAAGAATAACAATGTCGTTAATTATATACTATAGTATAAGCATATCAAATATAGGCGTTACACACGTATACCATATAATACCTAGAACGACATAACACGCTAGAACGACATAAAACGTTAGGACACACGATCTGTGCTCCCACCAGTATACAGTGATACACGTGTCGCTATGCCATGACATGTTCGCGCCATGTTCGACCTTATTACTTGTAGTTGTAAGCCATCGGCGTTACGAGCGCTCTCAGATCACAGACAGATCATCTTAATTTATTTGAATTGGAACAATTGATACGACAAATATTTCAATACGCCTATATTGCATTTGTGTTCATTACAAACATGGCGTTGCATATAAGTCGGTTTTTGCATTACTAACCTGTAAAACTAAAAAAGATGCCAGCGTCTGTGACATACAAACACACGTCGCCATGTCGGCATCAGTCGCACCACGCATGCGCACTTTGCTACTGATGACGTCTTCCGTGTGTCAATCAAAGGGCATATATATGCAGATAAGCCATAATGCCCGGAGGCCACCTACGAAAAACAATCACGCGGCCCGCTTCCGTCGCGGGCCGAAAGTAGGCGGTGAATCGGGGCCCGTGACACGGAGATCTGCTCACAGTTAATTTAATGTATGTAGCGTGTGGATCGTTTGTAGTAGGCTTTGTTCACAGAGTTTCGGATTTTAGACTCCACAAGTCCGTCGCGATATGAGACAATAGCTGCGGTATCGTGCAAGGTAGGCAGATGACATTTAGGTCACACCCTTTAAAGGGGGAATGTAGCGCTTGAACAACCACAGTCCAAACATAAGAACATACCATTTACAGTATATGTCACCATGATTTGACAAGTACAGCGCCACGGTATATTTTAAATAATTTTTCAAACGTAGTTATTATCGGCAAAGGGCGCCGCCATCATTCTCCAGAGGCGTGTGGTTGTACATCCGGTTTGATTGGCGAGATGTCTCCCAAAGCTGTATATAACAATTCGATAAGTGACGCAGCATAGCTCTCAGAAAAACCGACGAAACGCATACAAACACATAAAAACAGAACAATTTAATGCACTGCATGGCTACTGGATATACTATAAGTGTTAGTAAGCAACTTTTCACATACTTCCACAAAAGGTTTTCTACAGAAAAAGAAGAAGTTATAGATGATGAATTTGGCGTGTTCGCCGGCGGATAGATTGGTAACAGTCTGCGGTGGTCACTTTCGAACATCGATTGCAAGCATAAATACGAAAGTGACGAGCATACAAAGACACTGAACGTCAAAACAGTATTCTTGTTTAAAGCCATAGGTCCATCTTTGGTCGATTTTTTTACATATAACTATGTACCGATGAAGTAAATTTCAGCGAAATCGACCTGGAAACTCGACATTATTGCCTTATTTGGAAGGTGAAGCGGCGCGTAGGAAATGAAAAGCCGAAACCAGCTTGTTGTTGCCAAGGTGACTCGGCACTCACGAGTTCCATCAGGTATCATTACGACTACAATATAGTCCCACAGTTATATTTCAAAGTCTGCATATATACAAAAATGACGTATGCGAAATTGAAATGTACTAAGAAATGTTAATGTAATAAAGTACAAATACGTGTGAATACTATGATATAATTGGGAATAATGAGTTATTACAAATAGTATTGAAGTTGGACTGCTCAAATACTATAAAATGTAACCGCATTTAAATAAGTGACATTACAAGTATTTAAATCCTTAAAAAATACTTTTTACGACATAGTCAATAGCATACAACAACACACTATAATCATATCTTATATAATTAGTTATTGGCATAGTAAGTAGGTTCACATCAGTCAACAAAAGTTAATCACCATGTAGGCCTAATGTTAATTTATATGTCTCTAATATTGGCTTGTAACAATGGACCCCGAATTGATGCTCCAGTTTTGAGGCGACAATTTAGCAAACATGCTATCATACCAAGTTTTTTCTTAATAAAGATTGCATGACTGCAAACACCAATGTATGCTTTTAATAACAAGGACATTGTACATCACTTATTGACTTTTGAAAGTAAGCCTAACAAGGAAAAAAGGAAATAATGTCACAGGAAAAAGCCACAAACATTAATAAATATATATTTTTTATTTACAAAGCTCAAATGTTAAACACATTTGAGTGCACAGGCATTGTAATCATTAAAATTAAAGATAACACACATGTCTACTAAAAAGAAAACTTTGAAAAAGTCACTTATAAATCGCACTTGCGCTCCAATTTTAATGAATATTTGCAAGATTCTGTCATTTTGTTCATAATATATGACGAAAGTATCCAAACAACCATAGGGCCTAATACCGAGCACAAGCTTCGAAGGATCCAGCGAAAGATTTAGCATGCGAGACGACATCGTCCCTTATGGTAATACAAATGTCACCTGTAGTGCTGCCACGACATCGACTTGTAGTGTCGAAACATAAAGGAAGCCAGTGGTCGTGTCGCCAGTGCGACACTTTGTCGATGCAGTAGTTAATACAGACAATATTGTTGTTCCATTGAACATTCACCATGACCATGGGTATGCAAAATTGCCATCGCAATCCAGCACGCCTTCTCCGACTGACCCTGACAGTGACCAAGGCAGTTCTGTCACTGTAGACGACCCTTCGGATGTCCCAGTCTCACTATCGCCATCTTCAGACGATTCTGTCTGCAACAGTGAGGAGAGAAACATTGAAGCGAGTGATGCAGGATATGTTGTAGCAGGTGACAGCGATATCACTGATGATGACTCAAGCGGTTCTTACACTAATAGGAAAGAGAAAAAGTTTCTCAGTTGTGAAAAAAACCATAATTTCATTTTTCTGCACCTGCTAAAACACCAAACTGCAATAACCCACTAGTATCAAAGCCTAGCATCACAGTGACTGGGCTTGCAGTGGTTGTGACCACAGAATGTGTTGATGGCCACTCGTTCATGTGGCACTCGCAACCCAAGATTGGTAACATTTATTAGAGTAACTTGTTGACACAAAGCGTCCTCTTCCTGACTGGACATTCATTCACTGTGTACAATTTGGTCAACCTATTGAACCTATGTGCCTTGTCACCTCGCCAAGTGCTACAATATACAGCGGGCATACAGTGATAAGGGATATGTGGACATGCCACTTAGAGGCCATCGTGTCAGCTCTGGCCGGACAGAGCGTGGTCGCGTCAGGCGATGCAAGATATCACAATCCAGGACACAACGCTACATTTGGCATTTACTTCACCATGAACACTGACAGCCAACTCATCATAGCTCAATAAACTGCTCAAGTCCCAGAGGTCAATAACAGTTACTGGATGGAAGTGGAGAGCCTGAAACGCTGCTTAGACAACCTGACTGACCATGGGGTGAAGATCATCACACTTGCCACTGACAGACATCCCAGCATTAGAAAGACTTTGTCAGAGGACTACCAATAAATAAAGGTTGTTGTCAGCCAAGAAAGTTGAGGTTGTCCCTTCGACAGGTGGAATTGCCAACCACATGTTGTATTGCGCATCAGCTTGTGATGGTGATCCCCGCTTGATGAAGGAGATGTGGATCTCATTCCTCCATCACATCAGGGATTCACATTCAAGGACAGCGGGCGCAGAGTTGGACCGGAAATGCAGTCATGCAACGTATAAACAACAAAAAGTCAAAACAACACTATGGCTCACTGAAGGTACAGAAGCCTTCACTGTCCAGAAGATTATACTGGATTGCCGCCTACTGTTTGATATAGAGAGTGTTACGAAGTGTGTTCACACTGGTGAACTGGAGAGGTTACACGCCCTCTTCCTCAAGTATGCACCCAAGTGGAAGAAGTTCAGCCGTCGAGGCAACATAGCCCGACTCCACTTGGCCACCATTGACCACAACACAAATACGCAGGTAAGGTTTGTGATATTAATAGTGTTAACATTTGATGTTACAAAATAATGTATCAGTTGCTTAACAAAGCTGCACAGTTTAGAAATCCAGCATTGCATTTGGAAATAAACTGAAATGACTGAAAATCCCTACCTGTACTCAATAGCAAAACAATGTTAGGAATACAGTTTCGAAAATACAATCTCGCTGCACAAGAGTATGCATGCAAACAACAGATAAAATCATTATAATTGAGGACATTTGTTTACTGTTAGTTTAATTGTTTAATTATATATAAATGGAATTGGAATGGTATGCTTTGGAATTGCTTACTGAAACATAAACTTATGCATATACAATATAATAAATATAAACATCATTATATCTATAAATTATATATGATTCAATAATAAATATTTGAATGTATTATGGAAGTTGAAATTGAAAAGCATGGCAGAATTCAGAACCTTTAAAAATGATATTACCGGTTTGATTTCAAGAGAGAGAGAGCGAGAGAGAGAGAGAGAGAGAGAGAGAGAGAGAGAGAGAGAGAGAGAGAGAGAGAGAGAGAGAGAGAGAGAGAGAGAGAGAGAGAGAGAGCATACAGCTGTTTGGTTTACTTTGTGCATGTTACAGCTATAGACAGTTATTCTTCAGATATTTCTATTGTTATACTGATTTTATATTTATAATTTGTCCAATCAGTTGGAAATGGTGAAAACAGCAGACTGCAAGCTACGGTATCAGCTGCAGTATTCAAAGTCTGCTGGTTATGAAGTGAAGAAAGTGGTGGCGTCAAAGGACTACAACTTCCGAGGAGAAATTCTAGAGGGCATTGCAGCTAGATGCACGAGTGGCCCAAAGCTGCGAAGTGTGCTCCAAGTTGCAACATCGAGTAAGGAGGTAATTCTAGCAGAGCATGCAGGCATCGAAAAACCAGCAAAAGAGGAGGCTGTGGCAAAGCAAAGAACCCGTTTTACGGAAAACTAGTTGTATCCGTATCAATTCGGTTTAGTGCCACCAATTTCAAATGACAATATATTTCTATGCTTAAATAACATTGTTTGAACATCACTGGCAGAAATAGAGAAAGTTTTAGGCAAAGTGGATTCTCACTACTGTACAAGGCCTCCTAATGTAAGGAACATCTACTTGAAAGCTTATATCCTAGTTGTTGTATGCAGTGTATTTTATTAGACACTATTCGATGTAGGGAACTTTGGGTAAATGTAATTTACTGGAATAGTTTAACCAAGTCCAAACATGTTACTATTAGTGAGTTTTTTGCAACAGACCACCATTTCTCAAACATCACACTGAACTGTACATGTATTTGTTCACTTGACTCACTGTACACTTTTAATGTGGCTTCTAGGACGTGTGTCACAAAAATTATCAGGGCCATTGCCATTAAAACTGGACTGTTACCATCAAGTTTAGTCAAAGTAAAGTGCCATCTTACAACAAAATATATATATTTTTTAATTTGTACATTTTAGCCGGTATTGTTAAAGTGTACTACAAACTAATGAAGCAGCAAAGGATTCAGCTAGACGTTTTTTACATTCATACTTCATTGTTAGTATAACATTTGACATTATCACAAAATAACATCTCAAAAAGTACTTAATAATAATAATAAGAACACTTATATAGTGACATATATCTAGATAAATCCATTTGGAGGCACTTGACAGATTTTGAAACTAGTACTACAAATTTTTAATCTGTATCTTGAATACTAAGTACTTGTTTTCTTGACAGATGTCCCTAGTGTTGTAGCCCACAAATATATAAAACTGAAACTGTAATGGAATATTTTGTATGTATTAATTGTTTTGTCACAATATTTGATTACTTATTGATGTACTATGTGTTCACAGGACTGACACAGACCCAAATTGTAATACAGTTAGATTAAAATATGTCTCAGTGTGAAGTGAATCAAGTGAAAGAAACATTGAATAGTGGTGTGTGAATTTGACTATTGCATTGGCACAGTCTGCCATGTAATCTTATTTATTTGTGAATTGTTTCTCCATATGAATAAACTGTTGATATATTTCATGTTGGCTTCAGTATTACAAATCAAATTATGAACAGGGACATGCAAGACACTACAGATCACATTGTTGTTGCAAAAAATGGGATAAGAAGGCACCGAGTAATTCATTCTACTTTTTGGTCAATCTAATCTTACTTGTCCAGGATTTTTATTTTCACTGTACACTAACCTGTATAGTGCAATGCTGATAGTTTAAATTTTCATAAACCCCAATCGCTTCTGGATACAGCGCTGGCTGGTATAACACGTCTGTTGCCTTTTCCAAATCTCCTCTTGACCACAACGTGAAGTGATTATATTCGGCTAATAGAATCAATCGATATGTTCTGAAAGTTAATTTATTTGCATTAGTTGATAATAAACAACCGTTATCTTCTAATTATTATTATACTGGCAAAACTGTGTGTTTTATCAATATCACATCATGAATTCAGTGAATTGGTTCATTTGTTTGTGAAGGGCTGTAATAATTATGATTGTAAGACTACATTTCATGATGTGGTCTTGTTAACACACACGCATAATATATATAATATTTTTATTATATTAAAAACTAAAATGATGTCAATAATTATTTGCAAAAAAAAATATTTCTGCTGATTTTGAGAGGCGTTTTGAGAGGTTTTATATCCTATCTCTCATAATGAAGCGGTCGACCTAACCTGCCCTACTTTCCCTGGCTGGCCTGGCACGTGTGACCTTTGTTAGACCACATATTTATGTGGACATTTACAAGCACATTTACTTGGATGGCCCTAACAATGCAGCAGTGTTTGAGTACAGCTTCCACAAGCTACATGCATGTACTTCCTAGACTAGGCTGCACTGGGCTCACTGCCATAAAGGCTACATGTGAATTAACTTGAGGATTGCCACCTGTGTCATCAAGAAGCTCTACTGTCATAGGAAATGACCACTTATATGCTGTCACATGCCTAGTGTGCCATGGAGTGATGTCACTGCAGTCTGTGGTCTTCAGCACACATCCTGGGATGTGGTCTAGGAGGCTTGACTCTCATGCACATGGTACTTATTTAGATGACCCATTGCCATCATTAATGACGATTTTATGAATGATGCAGTGGCGGGTGCACGTGCAGAATGTACAGTGATAGTTAGAAATGTTGATAAAATCATCTGCAAGTGCAGGTTTAGAACAGGGGTCAACCTCTTAATCTCTTAAACATTGGCTGTGCCGTATGTACATGTAAACATGGTAGTTGGATTTGTACCACCTCAGTGATGAGTCATGGATGAGTCCAAAGAATAAATATAAGTTGTGTATTGTAGGCAAGCAGAAGTAAGTACATTTATTTTCTCATCCAGATAATATACAGCACTGTTCAAGAGCAATGTAACAAGGCTTTATGTGTGTTAGATGGCTGTACAATCCCAAAAAAGTTAAGAGCTATGTTCAGGCAGTTGCCCTCCATATATTGAAATAAATGTTACCAATGAAAAAATATTTTTGAAAATTGCATTCATAGTAAAATATATACAACATTAAATTAAATTGATGACCAAATTGCTAATTGTTCGATCTGCATTGACAATTTCACTGCATACTGAATTAAAGAGTTAATCTTATCATGTGTTTACGAGCAGCAAAACATTTAGTTGAATGGGTGGTATTGTTGTGAAAATGTACACACACACACACACACACACACACACACACACACACACACACACACACACACACACACACACACACACACACACACACACACACACACACACACACACACATACACCAACCACAAGGTACACCAGCTTAGGTTGACAACACTCAATCTATCCATTCACATGATATATTATCACTCATCATACTTCCCCTACTATGGATGACAGAAAATGCATAATAAATCACACCTCGCCCACTAAGGTTGACAGGCCAGGAGTATGTCAGGTGATGAGTGCATGAATTACACTTTATCCATGTGCTGTCAATACAATTTGTCGTGATTATGTCCCAGATCAATATCCAAGCTACAACTTACCCATAAGATATGTTGTGCTGCCAGATAATGAACTTATTTCAGTGTGCAGACCATTGATATTTACAGTTATGGTAAAGCAGTCTTCTTAGCCTTGTGGTGTCGCTGAGATGTGACAAAAGTGCAGATTGGTTACAGATGGTGACTGCGTTTGAAAGGTATATTAGCACCCTTGGAAGTATTCCATCTGGAGACATTGTCCATGCCTGACCAAGCACAGGCAGCTGCTGTTGAACAGAAAACAGTTTGGTCTGATAATTACCCAGTGCCCCACTAAGTTCAGGAGTGCAGAAGGGCCAGTATTCTATACCCCACCCTCAGGACAAGACTGGAGTAATACCCCTAGGTGTGCTCACTGGGGTGAATCTGGGGTAGGGTTACATTTCAAAGTGTATTTGTAGGATGCAAACCACAGGAGTATAGGTTACAGCCAGTGGCACCAATGATTTTACTGTCAGCTCATGTGGGAATTTTTATAAGCAGTTTATTGTGTAATGGGAAAATTATTTTTAGTAGGCATCACTTTTTGTACACTTTGTAGTTTTGTTAGAGCATAGTATGATGCTTAAAATGCCGACTGTGCAGCTGTTAATTATAATATTATGAGTTCAATGACATTCTTATTTTAGTGATCATGTCATTTCTGTTAATTTAAATAATCCTT
>CM034533.1:66934118-66938900 GCA_020002185.1 Paraescarpia echinospica | reverse complement strand
ACAGCACGGTCCCCTTACAAAAAAAAACGAAAGCCGTTGCACAGCCCCGCCTCGTGTAGACGCCAGCACCCCGCGTGGCGCATCCAACGCGTCGTCATCATCAGCCCTTATAATCCACGAGCTCCTTGGCGTCGATCCAGCTATTGAACGAGGCCGGATAGCCGAACCATTTGACGAGCACCTCTTCGCCCTTACCGCGTCGTCGACTTCGTCTCTGTAGAACGGCTTCCACCCGATATAGTTTGTCCTTCGCAACGATCACTTTTTGTAGCTCCAGCCCATAGAAGGTGCCGTCCAGTGTCGCGCCGGCGTCGTCCATCAGTCGGTAAACAGGAGGGTCGGTCGGTTGCAAATCTACGACGGTGAAGAGCTCCTCGCTCCAGTTAGGCATGTACCCCTTCTTGAAGACGCCCTTCGCCTTGCTGATGCGTACGCGATCCCCCGCTCGCAGTTTCGGCTTGCTTTTGTTTTTTTGACACCCACCGCCACCGTACAGACGCTGCCACACGCTCTCCTGATTCGAAGCGTCGACGCTCGCCGGCGTCCTACCGATGCTTCGATGATAGGCGTTGTTGTACGACCGCACGAAGTCCTGCAACGGCTCCACGAACCTCAGCGTCTGATGCTTCGTGAAGTACCGCCACATGCGCGTCTTCAGCGTACGATTGAATCGCTCCACGACGCTCCCCTTCGTCTCCTCGTTGTGCGTCACGAAATGGTGGACGCCGCGCGCCTTCAAAAGCGTCTGAAGGGGCCTGTTCAGAAACTCCGTCCCCTTGTCGGTCTGCAGGACGTGCGGTGGCGCCGACGATGCCAGCAGCCCCTCGAAGGCCGCGACGAGCGCCGGACCGGATTTGCGCTTCAACGGAACGCACGACGCCCGCTTAGAGAAGACGTCGATGACCGTCAGTAGGAACGCTATGCCGTCGTTGTGCTTTTTCAGTTTAGCCACGTCGACGAGATCGGCTTGCCACTGCTGATTTTGACCGCCCACGATAACGCGACGTCGCTTAAATCGGCGCCTAACCGGCTTGTGAAGCGTATAGGCGTCCTGCGCCGCCAGCCACCGCCCGACGGCCGGCTTGGGCAGCGCGACCGACCGGCGCAACGCATCGACGCCGCCATAACTGCCTGCCCGTTTCGGGTCGAAGTAGGCGCGCTTCAGTAGGTCGTCGCGTTGTTGGTGCTCTCGTTGCGCGCCACGAGACCGCCGGCCGTCTCGTTGCGCACCACGAGTCCGCCGGGACACCATGGGATGCGCGGCGGCGACGACGATACGGCGAACAAGAGGACGGCGACGATGACCGCCGCAATTACGACTGCTACGACGACAACGAGTACTGATCTTCGGTCGGGCGGCATCCTCTACGGGACACACTAAAAGCTGGACCACGGCGTACGCTCAACGGACCGCGTGCGCACCTTTCGCTTCTGCTCGCGCTCGACGGACCGAGTGCGCCCCTTTCGCTTCTGCTCGCGCTGTATATACGCCCGACGCTGGGGGTTGCCGACGAATTCCATAGGAACGTTCAGCCGCCTTATATGGTCGCCGAACGCTTCCCAGCCAACCGGCGCGGGGGCCGTCTTACGCGTTCGCATGAGATCGTTCACGAGATCTACCATATTACTTCCGGCAATAGGCGTACCGGCGTACACGAGCTCTGCTCGATCGTTCCAGCGAATCAGCGGGTCGGCCCTCAGTCGGGCCAACAGGAGGCGGGCCTTTTCTTTCAGCACTTTCGGTACGCTCTTCACGGCCTCGCTCTCCATCTCCCCCGGTAATTGATCGGACGTAAGTGGTGGTGGCGGCGGCGGCGACGGCGACGGCGGCTGATCGGACGACGACTCGTTCTTCACTACGGACACACGCATCGGCTGCTGCGCGCGAGACGCCTCCATGGCGTTGTAACGACTCAGCAGTTGATTGTACGCCACCACCTTTTCGCCTTCGGATAAATCGGCACGCTCGAGAACGGCTTTCATATCGCCGTCCAGGCTACTCATCACACGCGACGTGGTCGTGGTCGGTTGCGATAGTAACGGCAGTAGACGCTCCACCAACCGGGGGTCTACCAGCGCCATCTTCTTCGCGTGCTGCATCAACCGAAAGCCTGCCTGAGGAGGGGCAGAAAGGTGCTCGCCAACGGCGCCAGCAGCGCCGTCAGAAACGCGCCCGAACCCGTCTGCAGGACGGCCCTCTTCCGTTTGATGGGCACTTTTTTCGACGCTAACTTGCGCAAATTGTTCCTGAACTTTGTCAGCACTTTTCGATTGTTAGGCGTCAATTTCACGTTCCCTCGCAGGATGTTATACGCGCAGTCGGCCAGACTGCAGATGAGGTCGGCGTCCGCGTGAGTGATTACCGCCTTTCTCAGATTCGTATTCCCCTTGTAGCGGCGCAACAGCTGCAGGGCAAGGATGTGCCTCTTCACGCGCTCTGTCATCCTGCCGAATGACGGCGGCCGCGGCGCCTCCCGCCTTTTTTATAGTCTCGTCGGCACATAGACGTACTGAACGGGGTCGTCAGGGAAAATTTCCGTACGCAGGCGCATGGTTTCCGGCGTTTCCTGTTTGAGATCCACCAGGAGGTAACCGTAGGCGGCCGACGTGGCATCTTTGTACGCCTCCACCATGTAGTTGACTTTACCCGGGTACATCTGCTTCGCCAGGTGGCCTACTTGTCCAGCGTCCCGGGGACTCTTGAAGAGGACCATATACTGCGCGTTTAAACTGATTGTGCGATTTTCTTTCCCTTTCGGAAAGAGATTCTGCAAAAGCTGTACGACGGACGCGTTGCAGTGGTGACTTTTTTAGTAAACAAAGTCGTGATGCTACTATCGGTCTCCGACATAAGGTCATCGGGCACTAGAAGCGTCCTCGTTTTGGCGTCCAGAAGCGACGGATCCGGCAAACCGTCTACAAATTCCACGCCGGCCATAGAGTCGTAAGCGGTCTGCCACTGGCCGTAACACCACAGAATTTTCTCCGGTGGCGGCGAAATCATACACGAAGCAAACTTTAACAGGCGTACAACGAAAGTAGTCTTCCCACACCCCGTAGGGCCGGAGACTATACACGTATAAGTGTGCTTCCACTTTCCGTCCATAGCGACATCTGGTGCGCTGACACCGTCACAATCGCCTATACGCACCACCATCGACGCTTTTCAGTCACTAGGGGTTTTTAGCTATTGCTAGTGCTACCCTCTAGTGAATGCACTACTCATAACCACCCTAATTAGTACCTGATTAGTCACTAGAGGTTGATCCTAATTAGTACCTGATTAGCCACTAGAGGTCGTCATTCACCCTATTTATTCCGTCTTTATTAAGTAGATGGCGACACCCTCTTTCTCATGACCCCCATCAATCACTTTTTGACGTTGCTAAATCATTACTAATAAAAAACGTAGGAATTCTACTTATAAAAAACGAAAAAGCCTTTGATCTTAGGTCACTTCCGGGGATGGCGGACCTCTTACCACTACTCAGGTGTACTCAAGGATTCCATCTACGCATGTTCCGCCATTCTGACATGGGTTGCTCGTGCATTCGTCTGGAAGATTAAAATATATGTAACGATAACTAAAGTTTACGAATGCGTCTATATTTTTCTTCCCTAACATACTTTTGTCAAGTGTTCGATTTAATAGTTTTTACACTGATTAATGATTGTTCATGCAAATTTGATGATGACAAAATTTGATTTTTGTTCGTCTCGACAAACGTCTCCAACTGATCAAAGCTACCCACGTATCATTATGAGCAATCGATTTATGTTATGAACAAACGATCTGCGTCAGTCTAGTGTCCGACACTAACCCCACAACTGTTACTAAACTATAAACAACGGGGAATTTCGAAACAAAATAAAGAAGTTACTTGTCTTCCGAAGAGTCAAAGCTTAATTAGTAGCAAGACGTCTAGGAATAAACCGTTAACATTATTGCCACATACACATACATACGTCTGTTCGATTATAGCTACTAGCAAACATGCCCCTTCCCTGATGGGATCATTTGAAAACAAATAAACACCATAACGCGCTCGCAATGATCTGCGATGGTTTCTGTGCACGTCAAACGTAGACAACGGCGTCACACACATGCTGCAATACTCGCTGTATGTTCAAAATAACGACGCTCGGTGAGAAGGTGAAGTTCATGTCCATCGACAAGCCCTAGGAAAGTCGCGATAAAGTAGAATTGTCAAGTGATATTCGTATTTCTATAGTATTGACATGAGGGTAGGCGTTTCGCGTAGTTCTTGCTATTAAGTTACGTTTTACTTTTTACGCGCGCATTACGTTTTACGTTCAGAACAACTGATTTTAAAATTAAAAGGTTAAACATCTTTACATGTATCCGGTATTTAGAAAATAAAAATTGTAGTGACACGTTATATCTGTGGGGTCGTAGATTATTCTCTGAATGTTTGGTGCCTGAAGTGCAAGCACATTAACATACAAAAATACATGCATACGCTTGCACAATTATAGTTATATATATACACTATTTCTAATGTAGAGATCACGCGCAGCGTTGCGAAACATCGCTCGCATTTATTACATAGGAAACATCCGATACGGATACTTCGGGAAATGCGGTCGTCTGCTTCTATGTGTACGTAGTATCAACCGCAGCATGGGCATTTTTTTATACTAAGTGTTACGACAATAAGGGTAAATTCTAAGACAGTTCCAAATGTGGTGACATTACCATTGTCACCAAAAGCCGAATGCGTACAAGACCTAAGCTCTTTGAAACCCGGAATCTGCGATGAC
>CM034533.1:66914118-66929118 GCA_020002185.1 Paraescarpia echinospica | reverse complement strand
TACTGCAAGAAGCGTATGATTGTCGACGATAGGGGACATTTGCAATGCGAACGACACGGTTACGTTGCCTCTAACATGCATTTCGCGGTGCGCATGTGCTTTGTTGAGACAGCGACGGGTCGATCTATATGGCTGACTTTGTTCGACCAGTGTATGGCTGTTCTCCTAGACGTGAATGCCGAGACGTTTGCTGTTATGGACGAAACGATGCAGACTTACAAACTGAACTCACTGACGGGAACTCGTGTGTCTCTCACCATAAAGAAAACTCGACGAGATACTTACACAAACTTCAACGTCACTCACGTGGAGGTGATACACTAGGCTCCGTACCCTGTTTCAGCCTCTCTCTGCTGCCATCCCTGCCGATGTGACAACTTCCGCCGACACGGCCGATGTGACAACTTCCGCTCCTGACGATGTCACAATTTCTACTCACGCAACCAATGTGACAACTGCCGCTCCTGTCGCCACCGGTCCGAACTTTACGCTTGAGTTTCCTGCGACCGAAATGAAGAAGACGATTGTACGTCACATAGCGTGTGTCGTCGTTAAACTCTCAAGACGACAGTGTCTCGCTTGCGAGATAGACGATCCTAGTCAATTTCATCACGATTGTATGTTACCCGATGACATTCTAATTTACATGCACTTTGACGAGGATGTGGAGGCTATTAATTCAACTGCAGTGATGAAAGATTGGTTGAGTGTTTTGTTAGATGCAGGTTTGACGCTATCCGACCTGACGTCCGATCACTTGTGTGCTATCGGGAGTTGGTTGCAAGAACCGTTTTCAGAGGAGTGGCGAAATAAATAAATTAAAGCAAATTGTTCTGGCTGTAATGGAGGATGATCTGTAAATAAATATGTCTTGTGATTTTATGAGACCTTTGGTGACATTAATTCAACTGCAGTGAATGGAGCGCGACCTGTAAATACATTTGTGTTGTACACGAATAAAATTTTCAAACCATATATTGTGTCATTTTTCGAAGTATAAGTAGTATAAGTACCGTGCACCTTAGTCCCTTTCATCAGTTGCGTAAAGTATGGACACGAGGTTAGTTCATCCTTTTACTTGTATCGTTGCTGGGCCGACGGGCTGTGGTAAAACGACGTTTGTTGTATTTTTACTACGTCATTCTGCCACACTCGTAAACTCACCGCCCGAAAAGATCACGTGGTGTTACGGTGAATGGCAGGCGTTGTATTCCACGCTCTCTGCGATACATCTGAACATAGAATTTGTCGAAGGTCTTCCCGATGTGTCGTCTGTCGATTCAAAAATGAGAAACTTGGTAGTTATCGACGATGTCATGTCGGATACGGACGAGAGGGTCACCAAACTGTTTACGAAGAAGAGTCATCATTGCAACACGTCCGTAATATATTTAGTGCAAAATTTATTTCCCAAAGGGAAAGAGAGTCGCACTATAAGTATAAACGCACAGTACATGGTACTCTTCAAGAACCCTTGCGACAATACACAAGCGGTCAACTTGGCCAAACAGATGTATCCGGGTCGAATAAAGTACATGCAAGAAACTTTCAGAGACGCAACGTCCGTACCACACGGGTATTTGTTCGTCGACCTCAAACAGGCCACACCGGAACACTTGCGCCTGCGTACTAATATCGTTAAGGAACCAAACAAATGTCAGTACGCCTACCTTCCGAAAATATAAATAGAAACAAGCCGTGACACTCGTCATTCGTCATGTCGGCGCGAGTGAAGAGAAACGCGTTGTGCCTTTGTCTCCTCGCTAAAGCGGATCTTGCTTTAGCCAGAGCCATCACCGACAATGGAAAACCCGATCTTGTACACAGTCTGTGCGAGTGTGCACAGAACATATTAAAAGGGAACGTACCACTAAACAAAGGTCACAAGACTAAACTGCGACGGTACAAGAAGGACCTCAGAACCTTGGTCATCAGGAAAACAGGTCTTCATAAGAAGAAACGTATTCTACAGAAAGGTGGTTTCCTTGCGGCCCTACTAGCTCCCTTGGCTACGTCCCTTCTAGCCCCGTTGGTGACGACGCTGTTGCAGTCGTAACTACACGACTATGGAGCGCACAAAGAAGATGGCTCTGGTCGATCCCCGTATTTTGGATAAGGTTCAACTGCAACCTCCTTCGACCAATCCTATAGGGAGCGTTTCGCGACGACTCGATGAAGAAATGCGTCACATATTAGAACAAAGCGACATGGACGAGAGCGAAAAGGTTGTGTTGTATAACCAGGTGTTGAGTCAATACAACGATCTTTCCGACAAGCGTATGCAGGAACCGCTGCGTGTAGCCATCGATAAATTTCCCAGCAAAGTCGAAAACAAACTTCAACCACCTACCGAAAATGAAGTCGTCGAAAAGGAGAGCATCGAAAACGAAATCATCGACAGCGTGCCGAAAGCTATGAAACAGAAAGCACGACGACTCATCAATAAAATGAAAGGTGCCGTAAGGTGGAACGATCGCGGCGAAATGATGTACAGAAACAAGGTGGTACCCGTAAGTAACATGGTGGACCTCGTCAATGACGTGTTGAGAAAACGGAAGTCGTTTGAACCGGTGGGATGGAAAACCTTCGCTCGTAGTCTCAAGGATGTGAACACGCCCATGGATTTAGTGGGTAATCCCAATCGTTGGACTTATATGCAGACAGCGTCAGAGGACGACGATATATCAAAGGAAAAAAGCTGTCCGTTTGACAGGGCTCGTCATCGGCATCGAAGACGTCCGGTGTCGTCACGGCGCGCAGCTCATTCGGCCACACCATTGCAACACTTGCGTTGGGAACCGTATTAATAGTCTTGCACGACACGACACCAGCATTATTACGGCATGTCTCCTCGCGTCGGTAAGAAGACGAAGCGTTCACACGATGCATTGAAAAGTATTTACTACGACACGAAACTAACCGGAAGTTACGGAGGCGTCGATGCCCTGCGTCGTGCTTCACGTGCTTCACGTGCATCGTCGAAAGAGGTGAAACGGTGGTTGTCGGAACAAGACACTTACACACTACACAAACCAGTGACATATCGTTTCAGGCGTAGACGTGTCGTAGTGGGTGATATAAATCAACAATGGCAGGCAGATCTGGTAGACATGTCACGTTTGAAACGGTACAACGACGGTCACACTTTCATTTTGACCGTGATAGACGTGCTCTCCAAGAAAGCGTGGTCTGTTCCATTGAAGAACAAATCGGGGCCGTTACTCACGACGGCGTTTCGTCGGTTGTTAAAGGACAATGATGGCCCACTGTCATTGCAGACGGATAAAGGAAAAGAGTTTCTGAATAGGCAACTGCAAGAGTTTCAGAAAGAGAAAGGTATCCACCATTTTACGACACACAACGAAGAGACCAAACTATTTTTTGTTAGTCTCGAATTAATCTAAAGTGTGCCTTTTTTCAAAATGAACACAATACACCATTCACACATGTAATTAATAAGTATCCGTCAATCACATGTTGAGCCTGCAAGTATGTTGTACAAAATAGAATGTTCACATATTTAACATATACACTGTAAGTGTGGTGTACAAAATACACCATTTGCACGTTCAACCGCTAAGTGTGCTGTACATGATTACACCATTCACTCAATGAATATGTAAATAACGTACAAAATACACCACTCACTCATTGAATCTGTAAGAAAGATTTACAGAATTTGTACATTAAACTTATAAGTATGATGTACAACATATATCAGAGTACATCTCCAGATGTACACGTATGAGAGGTGCTGGTATTAAATTAAACATATATAACAAATGTGAGCTCGTGTGAGGCTTATGCAGCTGCAACATGATTAGTTGACTACAGCCAACAATTCCCTCAATTTTGCAAGAAGGATCGAGACTAAAAACCCAAAATAGAGAGTTCGTCTAATAGTGTCAAAGTGGGCCTGATTGGCGGCTCTATGTCACTGAAGTGTTTCTTCTCAGGAATGTAACTTGAATGCACCACACTAGCCGACTTTCCAAGGTGTTGCGCGGCGAGACACCTATAGTCCATGAGCCAAGCCTGCAAATATTGAAGTTGATTCTCAAATTGAGGAACTAATTCCCACCATGATTTTCAGCTACACCGATATCTGAGGTGTCCGAAAATGGGTGATGGACATTTCAGAAGCGTAGCTTAATACCTATTTTGACGCCACCTTTAAACATGGCTGCCATTTTAAATGGAAATCAAGCTATTCAAAACTAGTGCTCTGCAGCCAAATCTAGAAATTGTATCTAAAAACGTTGTTAACAAATGTTGTTCACAATACACATACGACTACGGCAATACTTACATAATCTTTTATGATCATCATTGACAAAGATATGGGGTAAATATAAAACACGCAAAAAATGTATTTTTGTGAACATTTTTAGTTTTTGTAATGTTGTAATGATATAAATTATCAATTGTTTACTTTCATATGAAACGATATGCAATTGTCTACATTCCTGTCATTTCATATATGCTGTACTGCTTATGTATGTTGTCGGTACATCGAAACAAAAGTGTACCCCCATCTGGTGAATGTTTACGGGAACGATACCATACAGTCTACATTTCCCTCTTATGGCAAAACGACTTTGCAGATTTGCATGAAATTTTGTGTGAATACATACATGTATATATGTTACACAATTGTTATGTCAGAAATAGAAACAATAAGTTATGTATATGATTTATTAACATTATATAACTACTTCACAAGTAGTGTCAGCATATAAATATTATGTATACACTTCTGCCTTCGAATACAAGTTAAATAAAATATATAAATCAAAATATCAGATTAACGATTACTTATCTCTATCATCGTAATCTGTTTTTCAATGCGTATCCCCTGAACATGCCCCAGTAATACCATTTGCGGTATAACCCGTTGCCGCAATAATCGATTGTAACCGCACCGCCTCTAAACCCTCCGTCATTACAGAAAATACCGTGTGGCAGAGGTAATGATATTTCGAACTGACAAACTTCCGAAGTAGACCGTAAATTGGGAGTAGCTGTAATGGGCCTACTTTCGTTTCGTTCTACCTATCATGGCGCCACCTAGAATGAAATAAATGTATGATGACCTAATCTGGTGTAAATATTAAACGGAGAAACATAGAACATGGAAGAGCAACTTGTATAATTTGCAGCAAAATATCAGACATATCTGAGCTGAGCAAACCAAATGATTCTGATTCATGGCGGATGCTATGCGACGCAGCGGCCGTGCGAACGTTTGATCCAATTCTGCAGCTAGCACGAGACAGCCCGAATGAATTTTCGGACATTCAAATCCACTACCACAGGGCATGCAGATCAGAATTGACGCACAAAAATTCATTGACAAAATGTAAAGAGCAGTGGAGCAGTTCCTCAGCAGATGTGCCAGACCCTGACCACAGACGATCGACAAGAATGCATATTTTGTCTGCGTGTAACAAAATACCCGAAAGGGACACACAGTCGGAAAGCCCTTAAGCCTGCAGTCGAACTTCGTGCAGACAAAACAGTGAGGGAGATAGCTACAGCTCGCATGGACGAGAAGGTGCTGGCTGTGACTGCGCGAGATATCGTTGCAGCTGAAGCGCATTACCATCGGTCTTGCTGTAGAGATTACACAAGGCCTAGACTCAATAAACAGTCACCCACAGAACGGAGTGAGCATGACGTTCAATACAACGTGATGAAAAGTCTTCATTAAGAATCTTGTTCTAATACATTCAGAACGATGTATTTTTTAATCCGCGGAAAGTTCCGTTAATTGATTTAACAAACAAGTTCTTTTTTAAATGGCATCATGAAGAAAAAGCGAGGTCAGCATCTATACAAAGAGAAATCTTCGGCGGAAATTAGAGTCTGAGTTTGGTGACTCGTTGGTTTTTTAAATGAAAATCGTCGCGTGTATCTAATGCCAGACAATATGTCAAAGTGCGCATTAGGTGCAGATTGTATACGTGTGAAGTCAAAGCTGGAAGCTTTTGAAAAAAACAACAACGATGGTGTCATTGTCATAGCTGCCACCACAATACGAGAGCAGATCAAAGGTCCTCCGTATAAAAACAAGTGGCCCCTCAACCAGCCGAACTAACCGCTGATTATGTTATTGTTCCGCCGTCTCTACATAAATTTTTGCGGGTATTACTCGGTGCAACTGAGGGTGGTTCTGTTCGCGTTAACAGGTTTACATGGTCAACAGCCCAGGATATTATCACTGCTGTAAGTGTTGGTGCTGTGAAAACATCGAAACACATCTTACTTCACACCTCACAGGCAACGTTGAGGTAATCAAAATCTTGACTCGCCTCGGGCACGGGTGTTCGTATTCGGCTTTGGAAGAAATTGACACAGCGCTGTGCATTGACAAACGTTCAATTGTTGACAGCGATGATGTGCCACTTCCTTCCAGTGTACAACATTCTGTCCCAACAGTGTTGGCGTTCGACAACATCGACAGGTAAGAGGAATCGCTGACTGGAGGAGGAACATCACATCGAGTTAATGGCATCATTGTCCAACCAAAGTCGTTCACGTACACGCCACCTCAGAGAATATGTACTGTTGCGAAAACAGACAAGAAGCGATCAGTCCAGCCATTCGAGAAATTGCTTCCAATGTTGGGAAAAGAGCAGGCCCACCTACATAATGTCCTTCTCTTCAGCTTGAAAACGTTGCAGTTGTGCTTAATCAAGCTCTGTTCGCACAGGCTACTGAAATACCGTGGAAGCGTCCCAGCCAGTACGGGAAAAGTGTTCTCAAGATCCTTAATTTCCACACCATATGCAACTTCATGTCCAGCATTGGGAAAGTGTTCGGAGATGCGTGACTTCGTGATCTGGCAGTAGAATCTGGTGCTATTGCCGAGGTCTCCATCAACAAGGTCTTGCAAGGCAAGCAGTACAACTGCGCTGTTCGTCTCCACAAACTTGTGTATAAAGCTTTGTTGCGGCTTGCTTGGAAAGGATTTCAGGAATGGATGGAGTCGGATCGTCCTGAGGATTGTCACAATCTAACCAGCAACATCCACATACTGCAGAGTATTCATGCGAACATCTACCACGAAACTGTTGTTGCTGCAGTGAATATGAATGATGATTCACGCACAAAGGATCTGGACATGTTCGTGGCTTATCTGGATCTTCTACGTCATCACTGTGGCCAGCTGGCATGGTTCTGGATGACGTACATCGACATGGTGGATACTTTGCTTGGGTTGTTGCGTGGTGACAGAGAGGGCAACTATAATCTTCACTTGGCATGCGTCCGAAGGGTGATCCCTTGGTGCTTCGCTTTGGGCAAGTTGAACTACGCAAGGTACCTACCTGTGTACTATGCACATATGACAGCTTGCCATGTATCAACATTTCCAATAAGGCTACTTTTCTGTGCACCTCAGACGTGGCAATCCATTCGGCCGAATCGCAGTAAATCAAATTACAGAAGAAACGGTTAACAAGGACACGCAAACTGCAAGAGGAACAGGCCGGCCAGGGGCAGTGTCGTGCTACTACCTGAGAGCAGAGCACCGTGCTGTTTCAATGAGGCAACTGCATCAGATAATCTTTGTCCAGGACTCAACATAGCTTAAGCATCATGAGCTTGGGAGTACCCGCATACAGAAAGACGAATCAGATGTCAAAGCAACTGTTGATCTACTAGAGAACGACTGGAAAAATAAGTTTGGGCAGGACCCTTCCGAGCTCGTCAGTAATTCGACAGGTATAGTTGCCACACCTGATGTCGCTGGTAACCTCCTATAAGCGTGGCAAAAAGGGGAACAAGCATACCAGATGTTTCAGGAACAGCGTCTCCAGGAAGGCAAATGTTTCTACTACCCTATCAAAAACATAAACTTGAAAACGTTTGGTGAAGGCAAGAAGAAATGTATGATGAATTCAAACAAAGCAATCATCTTGAAGGCTGACAGAAGGTTGTTCGGCACCATGGTACTAATCGCAAAAAAACAGGAAGCTTGACATGCATGCTGTGTTTTTACCCTCTTGGGCTGTTGCCATGGTCACTGGCAAACGTTGGCGGAGCTATGAAGGCAACCAACAAAGCTGCTCTTGCGCAGCGTGTGGAAAGTATGGTGGACTTCAGATATATGTCATCTCTTGAAAATACTAATACATAAATATTTAACGTGAGTAGTATAGGTGTGACCACCTTTAATATTCACGTGTATGTCTATTGACATGTCATTCATACACTTGTCAGTTATTTATATTTATTACTTATTTATAAATTACGCAAGCAGCAAAAATTGATTTGGGAGGTGAGCCATAAGCTGGTTCTCTCGTGTGTTTTTCTTTGTATTCATTCTCTCTGTGATGACTTTCATATTTGCGATGGTTTGATCAATTTTGAAACATTTGAGGCACTCAGAAGTATCCCATTTTTGTTGTGAAGGAAGGACGAAAGGATATTGAGAGTTAGTTATTTGTGTTATAGGGACAAGCTTGCACCTAGAACAAGTTTTGTGACAATACATGCTACGCCTTATTGAGTTTTTGGTCGGAAGTTGGTCAATTTTAAAGAAATATAACAACGTACCATATTTGCATATGTACAGATTCATAATTAAGCCAACCATACCTGCCATATCATATGATTTGCACACTTGCATGTGTATATTCCAACTATTTACAACTAGTTTCTGAGGTATGTGTATTTTACTCACAATCAAAGTCTGAAAACCCTGCTCGAGCATAAACAAAGAAAGTCAATACAGAATCTTCGACATGCAGCTACGAGAGCTGCCACCTAGTGTATATGCATGCGATTAAAAGGCACTAAACTACAAAAAAAGTTTAATGTCGGTTTATTTTTCGTGTGACATGTTTCAATATAAGTTTAATGTTGATTAGTTGTTATAGTATAGTATTATCTGATACAAGTGTATCCTTGTTTATTTCATAGTTGCCCTGAGAGCCAACCATCGTCTCTACCCGAATCTGGGGTAAAGTCCCCTACCGGTAACATTGGCTGGAGCTTAATAATCCAGGCCCTAGCGATGGGCCGAGCGAATGCTGCCACCTCACGGTGCTTGGATAATCGCGGCTAGTCGTACAGTTTATGTGTTCTTTAATAAAACTACGTTTGTTTCTAAATAAACAGTGTTAGCGTTTAACAGACTCAAGACAGAAGTTAAAGTTATGGCGGCGCGGTAGCGAAACAGTTTCGATACCATTTGGTTCGGCCGCCAGTGGAGATTTTTTTGACCACCCGCTAGACTCACTTTCTGGATCCGCCCCTGCGTTCACAGTTTGCAATATCTCTACTACGTTTAACGGTTAAACTCAAAGTAAACTGAACGAACAACACCGGAAGACATCGTTGACTACAACGGAACACAGCGTTAATGAGTCGGGACTTACGTAGAATGAAGACAGACTTAGAAATTTCAATATATGAAATGACTAGAGCAACGTTAAGCCAATTATATTACATCATCTATGAGTTTAACACATCACCAAATTTATGGGCTCATTATCAAGAGAAATGCAACCGACATAGCCGTCCACTCCATTAGTTACCGACCATCGACTGCTTCGAAGACGACGCCCTGCCACTGTTGTTCAATACCCCAGGGCGGCTGCTTGATCTAAAATTCAAAAACAGCTTACTAATCAAAACAGCCTTTTAAGGACTTTTGCTAACTGCTACATACAATACTGTTCCGATTGGCTACTTAATATAATCTACCGAGTTTCGGAAACCGATTAAGAACGCCTATTACGCAGAATCGCCCATGCGCCAAGTCAATGGACACTAGCCAGAGGACTCTTATTGGAAGCTTAACGTCGCATCTACTTGTGTACGAGGGAACACAATTCACAGACACCACAGACGAGTATATGTTGAAATGCGGCATTCTTGTCGTAGGGCATCCGTTGTTCGTATGCCTCCTCTGCTGTTGTCAGAAACACCAAATCGCCGACTAGGGTGGTGCATAAACAATCCGGCCATCGTAGGTCATATTATAGGCTTTTCGACAAGCTGCGACGTCAAGAAAAATCTGGATATAGGACAGAGACTTTCACCATTGTATTCCTTCTCCAGGTAGAGAGCAGAGTTTTGTATATTCCCAAACTCGCAAGAGAACAGGCACATTGTGTATTCTTTTTCTCGCTACAGAGCAGACATTTTGTGTATTCCCTCGTTCGATATTAAGCAGATCTTTTGAGTGTTCCATTTGTTGCTAAAGAATGTTTATTCCCTCTCCGATTAGACAGCAAATGTGTTTGTGTATTCCTCTCGCAAGAGAAATACATTTGATGTTTTGTAGCCGGATTTCGCGCATTTCCTTTCTCGCTAGAGCGCGTACATTTTGTTTTTTCCTCTTTAGCTACAGAATTGACATTTTGTGTATTACCTCTTCCCCAAAAAAGGACATAATTATCATAAATATTCTTCGTCGACCAGCAGCAAATAAACAGAAATGGTACGACAGATCAGATTATACATGTCATCAGTCGTCATACCGAAATAAGCTGTGTGCTGATGTGTTGACGTATTGGGGTGTTGACATCTTGATGTGTAGGTGTGCAGATGTGTTGGTGTGCAGATGTGTTGGTGTGTAGATGTGTTGATTTGTAGGTGTGCAGATGTGTTGGTGTGTAGATGTGTCGGTGTATATATGTGTTGGTGTGTAGATGTGTTGGTGTGTAGGTATGCTGGCGTATTTGTGTGTTAATGTGTTAACTTGTTGCAGGTGGACACAGCCGAGAATAGCCATGCAGCCAAGCACTGAGAACTAGACACAATCCGAGAACAAGACAAAGCCTGTCTCCCCTGCATCACTGGTTTACATGGGAATGTATCGATAAGAAGACAGTGACATGTACACCGAACACACAAGGAACTAACTCAAGACAATGACACGTACCCTGATCACGCATGGAAATATGAATTGAACACGCAAGGATCTAACTCAAGACAATGACACGTACCCTGATCACGCCAGGAAATATGCACAGAACACGCAAGGAACTAACTCAAAAAAATGACATTTACACTAAACACGCAAGGAAGTAACTCAATACAATTATATATATATATATATCCGTGCCTTCGCAGACATGTGACACGGTTAGTCATGCAGTCTTGAGATGTTTACAGAGTTTCTCTGGACCAGTGTCAGTGCTTGGAACACTGTATCCAAGAGTGAACAAGTTGATTCTTCAAGTCTCCTGTTCTAATGTTAATAATAAATGTTAAAATGCAATATGTTATGGTGCTTTGTTCACAAAAAAATGCAAGCATTATGTTGCTTTGCATAAATCAATTTAAAGAAGAACGTTGTTTTTTAATAGTGATTGTAAAGACCTCTTGGATTCTTATGGTGATTCTAAATGGAACAAATTACACAATGGGTGATTTGCTATAAGCTTTTCTGGCCTACATCCTTTTTGTTTACCCTCCGCTATTTGTGTTTACTTCGCCCCATATTGCTTCACACAAATGCCTGCAAGTGAGTGTTCTTTGGGAGCAATTTCCCCAAAGGAGAAGTGTATATCCTACATTTGAGTTGTGCCTATACACAATACCACTAAATCGTGTTGATTGAAGTTCAATGTTGTCTGTTGAATAATTTACATAACAGGTGAAAGTGAAAATAAAGAGTGTTTACTTTTGTTAAATCAAAAAATTTTACTTTCATAATTAGAGAGGATCAACTGGAAAACAAAATTGAATATACCCTTTTAGTCACTATGGTGGGTGTAGGCTGCATAGGCGCAGTGAGCTCCTCTCTTGTCAACCGAGGACAGATAATTGTTTTACTTCAGTGTTCCATGTATAGGCAAATATAGTGCCATTTGTTTTGAGACACTACTCTTTTTCAAAGATTGCGTTATGAACATGGAAAATGGCACATATTTATATATGTACAATACAAATATATGAGAAAAATGAAATGTTGCTTATGCTGAGGCAGTCCAACCTTGGGTTCAAATGCATTTGTAAATGTTGCAATTAAGTGTGAGGATCAAAACAATTGCGTTTGAATCAAAAACACTGGCGTTGCAATGCCTAGATCAAAAACATTTGCACTTGAATAAAAAAACAGGTGGAACAAAACGTATATAGGTGGAACAGAATGCGCAATGACGTCACCTCCTGATACCTTACATCTTGTATAGCGCTCCCTAGTGTATAGCTGATGTATGACTGTTTTGGTACCGCCATCTATTGGATACCACCACTTCCTACGTAGCGCCACGTGGTGGATACTTGTTTGTTTTTTTAAATTACCGTCGCCATCTAGCGGAAACTGCTACCTTAATAACTTAAATATTCATAACCGTGTTTATAGCCCTAATTTCTTAACCATGATTTCATAGAGAGTAAAGGCAGTCAGGCTTTATCTGATTGATATTCACAGTGGACAAGGTTTGGTAATAAAAGGCACCAGCCTGTTGCCCTGTGTTGATCTCACACGGAAAAAGTTAATAGTTCCGTTTGAATCATTCGCATGTGTGTAAGTAGCTATATAATTATGTATAGACAAAGACAAAGGGACATAAATTCTGTCCTCTTCCCTCCCCCCTCCCCCTCTGTCTACCCTCCACCTCGCTCTACCCCCACACGCACCAGTTTTCTACCTACGCTGACATTGACCACCTACTTTATCGCCGGGTCATTTTTTTTTATTGGTACGTGTAACTGCCTCCTTTTCCGGGAAACTACCAACAATTGCAACAATATTCGTATCAGCTTGTCATCAAAACTGCCCATTGGAAGAAGCAATCTATTATAGAAATTATTGCCCTGATATTGTTATCGCAAAACATGTCATTCCCGGAGGACGCTTCTTAATTATTATTATAGTGATGTGTATCGTCGAAAATCGCCCATAACATCCGTAAGGTAAAACAACTATAATTGAGTGTGTGTGTGTGTGTGTGTGTATGTGTGTTTGTGTGTGTGTGTGTGAGTGTGTGTATGTGTGTGTGTTTATGTGTGTGTGTGTGTGTGTGTGTGTGTGTGTGTGTGTGTGTGTGTGTGTGTGTGTGTGTGTGTGTGTGTGTGTGTGTGTTTATGTGTTTGTGTTTGTTGGTGGTGTGTGTGTATGTCTATGTGTGTGAGTGTGTGGGTATGTGTGTTTGAGTGTGTGTGTGTTTGTGTGTGTGTGTGTGTGTGTGTGTGTGTGTGTGTGTGTGTGTGTGTGTGTGTGTGTGTGTGTGTGTGTGTGTGTGTGTGTGTGTGTGTGTGTGTGTGTGTGTGTGTGTGTGTATGTGTGTGTGTTTATGTGTGTGTGTGTGTGTGTGTGTGTGTGTGTGTGTGTGTGTGTGTGTGTGTGTGTGTGTGTGTGTGTGTGTGTGTGTGTGTGTGTGTGTGTGTGTGTGTGTGTGTGTGTGTGTGTGTGTGTGTGAGCCTGTGTGCGTGAGCCTACGCGTGTGTATTTGCATGTTTGAGTGTTTGCGTGTTTGCGTGTTTATCCCACAATGTTTAACATGTTGGTTTTCAGAGGTTCCGCTGGAAATTATCAGTGAATTAAAAGTTATTCGACCTAAGTTGTCACTACGCGTCAGCTTAGATGTATATGACCGTGATTGCTCAAACAAATATTTTTTTTAGTTTAGACAAGACACGACCCCGACCAAATAATATGACGTCGTCACGTAACAACATGTCACAGGGAAATAGTTATTAGCGTGTAAAATGAACAAAAAGAAGCACATTTGGATTGAAAGTACCAAATTAGAATTAGGCCTAATAGCAAATATGCCCGTAGGCCTATGCGCAAGCTCGATAATAAATATATTTTGTATGTCGTTTTTCGTCGTCGTTGGATGTGTAGACCGCTTTCTACACACAAACACAGGTGTTTTCCCCGTTCTTACACCACTGCAGTGACTATTTCGCACTCAGGCTTATATAAGAGAATTATCGTGATTATTTTTATGCACGATCAATGCCAACATCACGAGTCATTGCTACATTCGGTCTAATTCGGTGATGACATAACGTGTTACCTCTCCTGGAACGCTGCCGAAGTTCGGCAAAATATTGATGCCTAAATGCAGAGTTTAGCATGCGGTGTGAATTCAGCCCTTAGGCTTACCCATGTACACTACCAATTCGTGTCAGCACTTGTGACGTAATTGCTGATGTATTGTACTTGAGTAAAATAACTTATTATATGTAATAATTAAGGTAAAGTAAAGTAACTACTCTAAAAGTAACTAACAAAGAAACTTCCTAAACGAACGTAGACATACTTAAACAAAAGGTAAAATTACATTGCAAAATGTAAATAAAACTACTTAATTTATAACAGAATGCCAATTAGGGCCTACTTGTAACAAGAACTTATATATTGCAATAAAGTATTTTCCTTAATTAGTTACAAGATTTAACAAGATTGCCATCCAGAAAATTACTCTGGATGGCAGGTGGACAAGGAAGCCTTTTGGCTTATCGAGAGTCCAATACTTTTTATCTACATGTATCCCGCCTTTTTAAGGTGTGTGTCGATTTTATTTTTAAACATATTCACGCTACTAGCACCAACACAATCAGGAGATAATCTGTTCCATTCATTTACAGTCCTTTGTGAGAATGAGAACTTTCTTATATCTAATCTACACTGCTCCTTTACTAATGTAGCTTCATGTCCTCTGGTCCTTCTATTTTTCTTAACTGAGAAAAAAATGTTTCTATCAATATTTTCATAACCATTCAATATTTTAAACACTTCTATGTGATCTCCTCTCAATCTCCTGGTCTCTAGTGTTGTTAAACCACATTCTTTTAGGCGTATTTCGTAACTAAGATCCCTCAGATTTGGTATCATTTTAGTCGCTCTCCTCTGTACTCTTTCTAGCATATCTATGTCCTTCTTGCGATATGGCCTCCATGCTTGTATACAATATTCTAAATGAGGCCTCACTATTATTTTGTACAGCGGTACTATTAATTCTTTTTTTTTATACGCTATATTTCGCCTAATTAATCCAAGGATTTGATTTCCCTTTGACGCTGCAATTC
>CM034533.1:66880023-66913118 GCA_020002185.1 Paraescarpia echinospica | reverse complement strand
CCACTGTCTACTACCTACTGCCCACTGTCTACTCACTCCACTGTCTACTACCTACTGCCCTCTGTCTACTCACTCTACTGTGTTGGGACTCTGACAGTGTCCAGTCAACCCCATACACATATAACATATAGACGGAAGGTTGGGACTCTGACATGGTCCAGTCACCCCCATACACATATAACATAGAGACGGAAGGTTGGGACTCTGACAGGGTTTAATCACCCTCATACACATATAACATATAGACAGAAGGTTGGGACTCTGACAGTGTCCAGTCACCCCCATACACATATAACATATAGACGGAAGTTTTGGACTCTGACAGTGTACACATATAACATATAAACAGAAAGTTGGGACTCTGACAGTGTGCAGTCTCCCCCATACACATATAACATATAGACGGAAGGTTGGGACTCTGACAGGGCCCAGTCACCCTCATACACGTATAGACGGAAGGTTGGGACTCTGACAGTGTCCAGTCACCCCCATACACATATAACATATAGACAGAAGGTTGGGACTGTGACAGTGTCCAGTCACCCCCATACACATATAACATATAGACAGAAGGCTGAGATTCTGACAGTGTCCTGTCACCCCCCATACACATATAACATACAGACGGAAGGTTGGGACTCTGATAGTGTCCAGTTACCCCCATACACATATAACATGTAGACGGAAGGTTGGCACTCTGACAGTGTCCACTCACCCCCATACACATATAACGTATAGACGGAAGGTTGGGTGTAGGGTTAGATAGAGAGAAAAAGTTGGGGTTAACCTCGCGAAAATTTAAACAACCACAAGGTGGTTGTATAAATTTTCAGAAAATTTTGTGTTTTTGTCCCTCTTGGACAAAAACATAAAATTTTCGCGAGGTTAACCCCAACTTTTTCTCTCTATATAACCCTACACCCAACCTTCCGTCTATACGTTATATGTGTATGGGGGTGAGTGGACACTGTCAGAGTGCCAACCTTCCGTCTACATGTTATATGTGTATGGGGGTAACTGGACACTGTCAGAGTCCCAACCTTCCGTCTGTATGTTATATGTGTATGGGGGGTGACAGGACACTGTCAGAATCTCAGCCTTCTGTCTATATGTTATATGTGTATGGGGGTGACTGGACACTGTCACAGTCCCAACCTTCTGTCTATATGTTATATGTGTATGGGGGTGACTGGACACTGTCAGAGTCCCAACCTTCCGTCTATACGTGTATGAGGGTGACTGGGCCCTGTCAGAGTCCCAACCTTCCGTCTCTATGTTATATGTGTATGGGGGTGACTGGACCCTGTCATTGTCCCAACCTTCCGTCTATATGTTATATGTGTATGGGGTGACTGGACACTGTCAGAGTCCCAACACAGTAGAGTGAGTAGACAGAGGGCAGTAGGTAGTAGACAGTGGAGTGAGTAGACAGTGGGCAGTAGGTAGTAGACAGTGGAGTGAGTAGACAGTGGGCAGTAGGTAGTAGACAGTGGAGTGAGTAGACAGTGGGCAGTAGGCAGTAGACAGTGGAGTGAGTAGACAGTAGGTAGTAGACAGTAGACAGTGGAGTGAATGGACAGTGGGCAGTAGGTAGTAGACAGTGGAGTATGCAGACAGTAGGTAGTAGACAGTGGAGTGAGTAGACAGTGGGCAGTAGGTAGTAGACAGTGGAGTCAGTAGACAGTGGGCAGTAGACAGTGGAGTTAGCAGACAGTAGGTAGTAGACAGTAGAGTGAGTAGACAGTGGGCAGTAGGCAGTAGACAGTGGAGTGAGTAGACAGCGGGCAGTAGACAGTGGAGTGAGTGGACAGTGGGCAGTAGGTAGTAGGCAGTGGAGTGAGTAGACAGTGGGTAGTAGGTAGTAGACAGTGGAGTGAGTAGACAGTGGGCAGTAGGCAGTAGACAGTGGAGTGAGTAGACAGTGGGCAGTAGGTAGTAGACAGTGGAGTGAGTGGACAGTGGGCAGTAGGTAGTAGACAGTGGAGTGAGTAGACAGTGGGCAGTAGGTAGTAGACAGTGGAGTGAGTGGACAGTGGACAGTAGGTAGTAGACAGTAGAGTGAGTAGACAGTGGGCAGTAGGCTGTAGACAGTGGAATGAGTAGACAGTGGGCAGTAGGTAGTAGACAGTGGAGTGAGTAGACAGTGGGCAGTAGGTAGTAGACAGTGGAGTGAGTAGACAGTGGGCAGTAAGTAGTAGACAGTGGAGTGAGTAGACAGTGGGCAGTAGACAGTGGAGTGAGTAGACAGTGGGCAGTAGACAGTAGACAGTGGAGTGAGTAGACAGTGGGCAGTAGGTAGTAGAGTGAGCGGACAGTAGGTAGTAGACAGTGGAGTGAGTAGAAAGTGGACAGTAGACAGTGGAGTGAGTAGACAGTAGACAGTGGAGTGAGCGGACAGTGGGCAGTAGGTAGTAGACAGTGGGCAGTAGGCAGTAGGTAGTAGACAGTGGAGTGAGTAGACAGTGGGCAGTAGACAGTGGAGTGAGTGGACAGTGGGCAGTAGAGTTAGTAGACAGTGGGCAGTAGGCAGTAGACAGTGGGCAGTAGGTAGTAGACAGTGGAGTGAGTAGACAGTGGGCAGTAGGTAGTAGGCAGTGGAGTGAGTAGAGAGTGGAGTGAGTGGACAGTGGGCAGTAGGTAGTAGACAGTAGAGTGAATAGACAGTGGGCAGTAGGCAGTAGACAGTGGAGTGAGTAGACAGTGGGCAGTAGGTAGTAGACAGTGGGTAGTAGGTAGTAGACAGTGGAGTGAGTGTGCAGTGGACAGTAGGTAGTAGACAGCAGAGTGAGTAGACAGTGGGCAGTAGGCAGTAGACAGTGGAGTGAGTAGACAGTGGGTAGTAGGTAGTAGGCTGTGGAGTGAGTGGACAATGGGCAGTAGGTAGTAGACAGTAGAGTGAGTAGACAGTGGGCAGTAGGCAGTAGACAGTGGAGTGAGTAGACAGTGGGCAGTAGGTAGTAGGCAGTGGAGTGAGTGGACAGTGGGCAGTAGGTAGTAGACAGTGGAGTGAGTAGACAGTGGGCAGTAGGTAGTAGACAGTGGAGTGAGTAGACAGTACGTAGTAGACAGTGGAGTGAGTGGACAGTGGGTAGTAGGTAGTAGACAGTAGAGTGAGTAGACTGGGAAGTAGACTGAGGACTGAGTAGACAGTGGGCAGTAGGTAGTAGACAGTGGAGTGAGTAGACAGTGTGCAGTAGGTAGTAGACAGTGAGCAGTAGACAGTAGAGTGAGTAGACAGTGGACAGTGGGAAGTAGACAGTAGAGTGAGTAGACAGTGGGCAATAAGCAGTAGACAGTGGAGTGAGTAGACAGTGGGTAGTAGGTAGTAGACAGAGAAGGTGGGTGGAGGTGGACAGTGGGTAGTAGGTAGTAGACAGTGGAGTGAGTGTACAGTGGGCAGTAGGTAGTAGACAGCAGAGTGAGTAGACCGTGGACAGTAGGCAGTAGACAGTGGAGTGAGTGGACAGTGGGCAGTAGGTAGTAGACAGTGGAGTGAGTAGACATTGGGTAGTAGACAGTGGGGTGAGTGGACAGTGGCAGTAGGTAGTAGACAGTAGAGTGAGTAGAGAGAGGGCAGTAGGTAGTAGACAGTGGAGTGAGTAGACAGTGGGCAGTAGGTAGTAGACAGTGGAGTGAGTAGACAGTGGGTAGTAGGTAGTAGACAGTGGAGTGAGTGGACAGTGGGCAGTAGGTAGTAGACAGTGGAGTGAGTAGACAGTGGGCAGTAGGTAGTAGGCAGTGGAGTGAGTGGACAGTGGGCAGTAGGTAGTAGGCAGTGGAGTGAGTAGACAGTGGCCAGTAGGTAGTAGACAGTGGAGTGAGTGATGTCTGTCAGGGTAGTGTAGACAACTACCATCACTAGCTTGTGAGGATGTCTGTCAGGGTAGTGTAATCAACTACCATCACTAGCTTGTGAGGATGCCTGCCAGAGTAGTGTAGTCAACTACCATCACTAGCTTGTGAGAATGTCTGTCAGGGTAGTGTAGTCAACTACCACCACTAGCTTGTGAGGATGTCTGTCAGGGTAGTGTAGTCTACTACCATCACTAGCTTGTGAGGATGTCTGTCAGGGTAGTGTAGACAACTACCACCACTAGCTTGTGAGGATGTCTGCCTGGGCAGTGTAGTCAACTACCACCACTAGCTTGTGAGGATGTCTGCCAGGGTAGTGTAGTCAACTACCACCACTAGCTTGTGGGGATGTCTGCCAGGGTAGTGTAGTCAACTATCACCACTAGCTTGTGAGGATGTCTGCCAGGATAGTGTAGTCAACTACCACCACTAGCTTGTGATGATGTCTGTCAGGGTAGTGTAGTCAACTTACCACCACTAGCTTGTGAGGGTGTCTGTCAGGGTAGTGTAGTCAACTACCACCACTAGCTTGTGAGGATGTCTGCCAGGGTAGTGTAGTCAACTACCACCACTAGCTTGTGAGGATGTCTGTCAAGGTAGTGTAGGCAACTTACCACCACTAGCTTGTGTGGATGTCTGTCAGGGTAGTGTAGTCAACTTACCACCACTAGCTTGTGATGATGTCTGTCAGGGTAGTGTAGTCAACTAACACCACTAGCTTGTGTGGATGTCTGTCAGGGTAGTGTAATAGTTCGGTCGGTGGGATAGGCGTGTACCACGATCCATTGCTTCCTCTTCTTAAGAACGGAGACACGAGGCTGATGTCGTCATCGAAGTCATCGGCGTCGTGGCTGATAGGTGGTGGTGGTGGTGGTGATGGTGGAGTGATTGGGCGAGGGGGGTCACTCCGTGATATGGGAGCGATCGAGCATACAGGCTTTGCTGCTGCTGCTGCTGACAGGGCCGTTCTTGTAGGCAGTTGGATCTTCAGTACTCTATGAAATAAACCACAATACATGTACGCGTGCAGGCTTACAACACTTTTCAAAATAAGGCGCATGCGCACTTAACACATACTGCCTAGTCTATCGTTATTCTACAACATAACGCGCATGCGCACTTCACACTAATACCGTTATCTTATTCAATTATCAGCGTGCATACTTCATTCATCCCAGGCATTTTGTTTTCGGAAAAACGTTTCCGGTCACGTCAGTACATTCACCGTTAAATCTCTCTTTACATCACATTTCTCTAATATCAATGCATCTCCCGTTTCCTGACTCCACACCGAACATATGCAACGTTTAATTTCATGCTTTTAACGTTTCGTTTATTGTTTGTAAAAATCCTTTGTTCTCCGTTCACATTCCAATCGCGATAAGTCACGCGCAACAGATGTCACATTTACGTGCATGTGCACTTAACGCATTCTGCCTAGTCTACCGAGGAATTTGTTTTAGGAAAAAAAGTTAGCGTTCACGTCAGTACATCCATCGTCAAATGTGACTTTTACAACGAATTTCTCTAATATCACTGCATCTCATGTTTCCTGACCCCACAGTGATCGTATACAACGTTTAATTTCATGCTTTTAACGTTTCGTTTATTGTTTGTAAAAATCCTTTGTTCTCCGTTCACATTCCAATCACGATAAGGCATAGTGTCATGCGCCGCCACCGCTGTTTGACGGTGCGCACATTTCATACACACTTATGCAGTCACGCGCAATCGACGTTTATACAGCGCTCCGTACTATTCAACCATGAACACACCAACGACAACAACGTTGCCACATAAGTCAACACAACGGTAAGTCTGCTTTTACCCAACACATTTTATTTTACTATTTAAACAGTTGTTGTAACTACTTGTGCATGCATGCATGCATACATGCATGTGTACGTGCATGCATACATTTTATTTTACCATTTAAACAATTGTAAGTACGCATGCATGCATGCATGCATGCATGCATGTGTACGTGCTTGCATGCATATCTCTCATTTTATTTTCTTACTACAGTTGTTGTAAGTACGCAACATGCATGCATGTATTTTACCGTTTAAATAGTACGCATGCATGCATACATGTATTTTATTTTACAATTTAAACAGTTGTTGTAACTACGCCTGCATGCATGCATGCATGTGTACGTGCATGCATGCATTTTATTTTACCATTTAAACAATTGTAAGTACGCATGCATACATGCATGCATGTGTACGTGCATGCATGCATATCTCTCATTTTATTTTTTACTACAGTTAAGTACGCATACATGCATTTTACCGTTTAAATAGCACGCATGCATGCATACATGTCTCATTTTATTTCACCATTTAAACAATTGTAATGCATCATTTTATTTTACCGTTTAAACAATTGTAAGTACATGTCTCATTTGATTTTATCATTTAAACAATTGTAAGTGCATGTCTCATTTTATTTTACCATTTAAACCATTGTAATGCATAGTTCTCATTTTATTTTACCATTTATACAATTGTAATGCATGGTTCACATTTTATCATTTAAACAATTGTAATGCATGGTTCTCATTACCACCCTTTGTTTAAAAATGTATTGTGGTTTTATTTCATAGACCGATCCAACTGCCTACAAGCACCGCATCATCGACCAAACCAACATGCACGGTCGCACCTTTCATCCCCACCATCACGTCGCCTCCTACACACGCCATCACGCCGACAGCTACTAGCAGCTACCACCACCACCACGACTCTGACGATGAAGACGACATCTCCGACATGGCCAGAGTCTTCTTAGTCAGACAGCCTAATGGACTATGGAAACCGAATGCTGCGCTACAATACACAACAATACATATTTCAGTCACTACTCACGTTTTCACACGTCTGTTTCCAATGCATAAACACCCTACTATCACCAACTGAACGTTAGTGTATTTATGCATTTGATTTTCATTGTAATCCCACGACTAGATGTATTTAAACGCACAACGCATTAGTTTCGTTTTAATCCTTCCACCAGAACGTTTACCGTTAGCCAGCTATGCTGTCATGTAGGGGTCATAGTCCACTAGAGCAGCAGCCGGTCTTATCGCTGCAGCAGCAGCCGGTCTTATCGCTGCTGTCAACATAGGGTACAGTGGGACATTCACATAGGGCTGACGGGGAGAATTTGCACACAGTTGTTTTATCGTGGTTATATATTTGCGCGATAAACGCATTATTGCTTACGTCAGCACACTCTAGGTACGGCGTTGATCGCTAGGGGACGAACTAAAAGGGTCTCTGCACTCACCGCTAGGTGGCATCTCTAGTGTAGGGGTAATCAATCATCCTATTAGTATCAAATTACAACGGTCATCAATCACGTTTTTTATAAGTAGGTTCCCGAAACTAATTAGTGTCAAAAAAAGCCTTTGATCTTTTTTTATAAGTAGGTTGCCGAAAACGATTAAAACGTTTTTTATAAGTAGGATTTTGAGGCCGTACAACGCCTCTATACTACTACCATGCATCCATGCATCCATGCATCCATACATCCATGCATCCATGCATCCATGCATCCATGCATCCATGCATCCATGCATCCATGCATCCATGCATCCATGCATCCATGCATGTATGCATCCATGCATACAAACACATACATACAAACACACATACACACACACATATATATGCATACATATACAGTGTATTTAAACAAACATATATACATACACACACATACGTACACACATATACACACATACACACATACATACTTACATACATACATACACATATATTCATGCATACATACACACACATACATACATATATACTCGCTTACATGCATACATAGACACACACTTACATACACACATACACATATACATATATACACACATACACACTTACATACGTACACACATACATACATATATACATACACTGTACATACATACGTACACTGTACATACATACATACATACACTGTACATACATACGTACATACGTACATACGTACATACGTACATACGTACATACGTACATACGTACATACACACATACACACACAATCACATCGTTCACCCACACCAATCACATTATTCACCCACACCAATCACATTGTCCACACACACCAATCAGGTTGTCCACCCACACCAATCACATTGTTCAGGCACACCAATCAAATTGTTTACACACACACCAATCACTTTGTTCACGCACACCAATCACATTGCTACATCCTCTGCCACGGTCACTGAAAACATATATTGTGTATCGTCACTTAACTGATATCATGTATGTTTTCTGTAAACAACAGTACTTTGTCATGTTGTCTCCTTAATACTCCTTTAAGGCGGGCGTTGGTGTGTGTACCTATTGTTATCATTTTCCTGGTTTAATTAGCGTAAATGTATGTTAAATATGTTCTTGGGATTCGCCAATCGTATGTTCTTTAGTAAAAGAAAATCTCAATCAGATCTGCCATTTTCTTTTACAATTCACATACTGCATGGGCACGCGATTTGGGTACACATCATCGCTGCCAGTTATATTATGTGTTCCGTGTATTACCTTGAATATATTATAGTTGCATTGATTGGTTCTGCATACTTACATTTTTAGACATTAGCGCAATGATTCTCACGCACGGTACGTTTTGGTGGCTGACACTGTGCGATGTTTCACCTCAGGTTTGTTCAGAGCAATATCATTGTGTAACACATAAACGAATGAAAAGGTATCTTAGTATTAAGAAATTTTTTATATATCCGTAAATGAAATACCCTCGTACGGCTGCAACGAATGATTTCTTAACGGTTCCTTGGCATCCTTTGATGGACAGATAGGACTGTATTGAAGACAAGGTAGTGCTACACACACACACACACGCACACACACACACACGCACGCACGCACGCACGCACGCACACACACACACACACACACAAACACACACACACACACACACACAACACACACAGGACACAAGGCAACAGATTGTTGAACAGAGTAAAACACCGGACACCATAAGTATGTTACCAGAAGAACAAAGTAAACTAAAGAGGGCACTATGTTATTCAGCCAGTACTATCGTACAAACGTGACACGGGACCGACATAAACGTGATCTCCGAGTCGCGAGGAATGCACAATCCCCAATGCTGAGAGCAAGGTTTTACACCAAATACACCACGTTATCCCGGTCCGCACGTTGAGCGTAGAGCGCTAGCATGGCAGGCGGATATGGATGCATACATGCATGGATGCATGGATGCATGGATACATGGATGCATGGATGCATGGATGCATGGATGCATGGATGCATGGTAGTAGTATAGAGGCGTTGTACGGCCTCAAAATCCTACTTATTTGTAGTTGCTACATACATATCTTCGAAACGTTTTGCGTATTTTCTATGATAATGTCGTAGTTCTGAAGCGGCTCTGGGTGACTGTGTTCATAGTTCGTGTTTACTACTTATATATATTTACGAATCATTCACCAGCATACATGAGTAAGTTCATAGGTAGATGTATACATGCATACATGCATGCATGGATGCTTCCTTACATACACACATATATGCACACACACACACACACACACACACACACACACACACACACACACACACACACACACACACACACACACACACACACACACACATCACTCACTCACTCACTCATTCCGTCACTCACACACTCACACACGCATGCACACACGCACACACACACCAGTTTGTTTACAGATGAAGGCGCCACCAATTGACATTTGGCAGCACCGATGTTTACAGGTAATCGACTATTGGCAGCAATCGTACAGCTATCCAATAAACATTACCAATCAAATCATATTTATTTATTTACGAATGGCTTTACTCGTGAAGTTTCTAGAGTATACGACACAATTATATCCTGACATGACTAGCTCTAGTACCTGACAACGTACCACAGCCCTCACCACGATGACGTAATTCGAACCCCCGGAGTGCTTTAACCGATGCATAGGACTAAAAAAGGAGATCTACACAGATTCGACGAGTAACGCGTCACGTATCAGTTCCGCCAGTGTTTAAGACTGGGTCTACGATGGCATCTGTTTATCAGATGCCATTGTAAACCCTGTTGATGTAGGTGGTTGATCCTAACGTGGTCACAAATTTCTGTACCAGAGGAATTTGCCCACACGTCAGATAATGTTTACGAAATGAGTATTTAACATTGAAGATATATTGATTGGCTGAATGACCACGCTTATATTGCAATGGATACTTGTGTGTAGTCTATATGTCCTCACCTAGTACCAGGTAGAAGGTCAGTTATGTTAGTGTCTACTCAGACATGCCTGACTAAGTTGTCAGCATCTGTTTTGTAAACATTTGTTTGTGCGTGTCAAGGAAACATGACCTTTTTCATTATTTAAATATATACGACAAAATTATATTCCTGTGTCAAATTTGTGTTTACTTACACAAACTTTAATTATTTGTAGATATTTGCGACAAATAAAATATGTCTAACAAGAATAGAAAATATATATAGCTTATTCAAAGAGGGCTGGTCAAGTGGCTCAACTAGCACTATGTGTGGGGGGTAAGTTGTGCCACAATGGGGGGGGGGTAAGCTGAGCCACAGTTGGTAAATGTTTTATTTTACGCAGGTCTTCTGCTAAAACTTTATAATAACTCGGCCAACACAATAAAGACACCTAGCTAATGATTACACAACAATTGCTGACAAGCCAAAACGCATAATTAATCTCTCAACACAATTAAGATACAATTAAAAGGCCAATGCAACCACAATGTAACCAACTGCATGTATGATGCCCTGTAGCTATCCGATGTGCCGATTTCCCAATTAATTTTCACGAACACATGAGCTCTATGGTGTATTTTCCAGTAAAGCAACACACATCTTCATTCTTTCCAAATATTTAACTCCCCCCGCCTGTATATCTCAACCAGCGCCATTTCGATATTAAGTATATTATAATGAATTTCACATTAATACACGAATCGATAAAAGAATAAATTTCTTACCAATGCATAGATAAACCATTTGTAAAATCAAGGACGGTAAGGTATGGCGACATGCTTTGATAATTTACATACAATAGCAAATATTAATCACAATCACCAAATGTTTTGTTAAACATAAAAAAAAACGTACTAGTAGCTCTTATTTTCGAACCATTGTGATAATTTTCACATCATGTATGTTAATCAAGGTCTAACAATGCGTCCTATCACTAGTTTGAACCAAACAACTGTCGCTGCTGTAGTTTTCTGGGAAACATGGGTAGCTCAACTAACCCAGTGGCTCACCTAACACAGCCTTCCCCTTGGGTATTTATATTTACACGCGTACACGCACACACGCACACACGTGTGTTTACATGCATACAAGCACACATACATTTATTCGCACAATAACAGGCTCGAGATGGCATGTGGAAAAGACACCCACTAACGTATTGATAATCCAAAATTGCTGCTTTCAAGACAAAGATACACTGGTACTTTTTGTTCGACCAGGCCAGACCAGACCAGACCAAATCAGACCAGACCAGACCAAACCAGACCAAATCAGAACAGACCAAACCAGACCAGACCAAATCAGAACAGACCAGACCAGACCAAACCAAACCAAACCAAACCAGACCAGACCAGACCAGACCAGACCAAACCAGACTCATCCGAATGCACTGACCGACACCGCCTATGCTATACGTCAGACAGACACTAACTAATCCTGACTACAATCAACGTTGTGGAAATTTGTCAAGTTTACGTAATTATCACGTCACGCCGGCTTCCAGTGTAGCGCAGTCGGCGTCAGTCGGTGTAGTGGATACAGTGCAGTCGGTGCATGTCTGGTTTTGTTTGGTCTGGTCGGCCGAAAAGTGTAAGTGTATCCACGCCTTAAAACTGCTGCATTACCAATACGTTAGTGGGTGACTTTTCCACATGCCATCTCGAGCTTGTTATTCGGGGGGGGGGGTTATCTTGTTGAATGTACACATTATCGCATGATTATTTTCTTGGATTATATGTGACGTCACTGTGTTATTCATGCTCATGCCAATCTGCACGTGCTTCGAGCACAATAACATGATATGTCTTACTGCATTATATTGCTGCACGGCTTGCATATGTACACGTAGTAATACATGCTGCGTTGCATTCTGCACTGACACTCTTACCAAACTTCATTTCAGGGACCTACGACATCATGTCCTTCTGGAAATCCCTGGTCAATAAGTTCAGTAAGCGTGATAAACCTGGATACGACCAACAGAAGACGAGAGGGGAGAACGAGAACAGCACGAATGAGGGTCGTGTCGAAGTTGCAATTGAACCAGTTGAACAGGGCAGATGAACCAAAGCTGCTCAGAAGCTACTGTCGCTTCTGTGTATCTTGCCACACCCGACTCATTCTATCTCTTAGAGCAACGTGTCCCAAACACCGTGGCCACTCCGGGGGCGTGTACCGGTAACACTTTGAATGTCCAGTCTACGGACAGTCACAGCTTGCATTATTGTGACCAGCTGAGTTTCCCAATACAGGAAGAATGCAGTGTCCACGAAATCCACCGTTTAGTCGCTGAATCATCGAATGACGGACATGGTTGCACCGAGGAATCTGCTGCAACAGTAGCCGACTCGAGCAAGAGTGTGCTACCCGAACCGTGCACTGCCAGCAGCAATGCCGAGGTGGAACAATTCATACAAGGGGATCAGACATCGACTACAGTCTACAGGTATAACGATGAATAACACGTCTGAGATGAAGCATGTGCAACTAGGAAATGCTATCACTACTAGTCGTGTTCAAAGTCAAGCAATTATGGATCAAGACGATCCGAAAGGTGGTACCGTTGAACACACTCACTAAGTTCACGCAGAGAACACGTCAAGTGAGTTGTATCCAGGCAGACGGAAACAGAAACATAGGCCTAATACAAAACCAAAAACAGAAACATCAGTGCTGAATGAAACTGCGAAACCAAAACAGAAATCGCAGCTAAATAGGGCGGATTATAGGACACGCAGAATCAAATCTGCTCCCGCCACAGGTTCAAATCCAACCGACCCAACGGAGTTAACCGTTGCTACTGATAAGCTTAGTGAATGCGGTGGTGCCAGACCAAACGTCGGACACAAACCGCGCAAAATTCCTTTATTCGCGTCCCCGATAGATTTATCGTCGAATGAGAGCAACCGGAAGAAAAGACATCCGAAACAAACCGTAGAAGTGTCACAATGCAGCGCTTCCGCAACGATGTACCGTAAGGATGGCGAGGCGGGTGTTGTGACGATAGACTCTGGCTGCGCCGAGATATACGCTGACAGATGCGAACGTTTTCAGACTCACCCACAGTGGCAAGGACATCACGCACACCAGTTAGATCATCATATACACCGAGGTGGCATTGTCTCCATAGCTTCAGGAGCGATTCAGGTGTACAGTCGTGACGTTCAGGCAGTAGTCGTGCGACCGTAGACTGCCTGGGACGAGATTCCAGCTATAGCTGCTTCAGTCAAGAGGCTGTCAATGGCGGGTTTTCCAAAACTCGTACAGACAGACTCGATTCTTGGTGATGATAAACCTGATGTCAAAGTATTAAGATGTCAATCAAGTGCTGCCACACCCCGTTCAATCGGCTGGAATCAGGTGGAGAAAACAAACGCAGCGCTGACGGCGACAGAGACTGCCGCAAACGTTCTCGAAGCAAGTCATAACGGTGGCTTAACCAAGTCGGTATCTGCACCTATCGCACGGAGCAATACAGCAAAGAACAGAACCAGAGTTAAAGGTAAAGAAAGAAACTCTACGTTCATTGTGAAATCAAAATGGTGCCGGCGACCAGCAAAAGGGTTCGCGTTCGTTACGATGGGAAAGCCTGAAGATGTATGCGAGTCGGACATTTCGACGGCTCTGAAACGGAGTGTTCGCGGTGAACTGTCCATTTGTTGTGTGGTCATTCCTCGCGTCTCTGGTGTCACAACTACACCTACCGAACTAAACAACTTAACATCAATGTTATATGCAGCGATTGGAAGGCATACGTCTAGAGAGAGCTACCAGATCGAAATGATTCCGCCGAAAATGTACGACATATACTATAAAGCGCTGGTACATTTCGCCACCGCTGCTGACGGAATCAGGGCACTGGACGCGTTGAATGGCCACGTGTTTATCGAAAACCAACTGGTCACATTTGCGCCCCAAAATGAGACATCGAAACAGAAAAGCCGCACAGGGGCGCTGTAGTTCGAACTGCGGTTATGACGTCATGCGGCACCGATTATGCATTCGAGTCCCTGCAGAGGGCGCTGCGCGGTCACGACGCGCAGTTGACAGATGGCCGATCACATCGCCATCTGACGAAAAAACGCTGTGCCCGTGTATTTCTGCCCAGTCGACGTGGAAGGTAACTACTGACTATAATATTTCGAAAGCGCCTGTGACTGTCGGCATTTGGTATACTGGCTTAGTATACTTTAGTTCATTTTTATATATATTAACCCGTGGCCAGATACTTCAATTTATTCTTGAATGTGCTAAAACAGGGCGCTTTTATAATTTCTTCAAAACCGCGATATACCTTTGTTTGACGTGCCGCTGAATATTGTCTTCGCTACAATGGGATACCTTTCATGATGTATCTACCTATGCTACCAACGTGAAGATTGCATAGAGCAAAGAAGAGTAAGTTGTAAATCACGACATCGTAAAATAAACAAGTCTGCTAGTTTGTGACTTTCGCAAACTTAACATAATCGTCTCTACCTCCGAAACTCCCTGTTAATATCACCCATCGCTATTACTAAACTACTCAACAAAAGAAAGTTATATTTCTCTTAAATGGCATATATTATAATATGTGGGGATTGCACCTCAAGATATTTGATATCTAAGGACGCAGTGATCAAATGTGGATTAAATGAATGCAACTTTGCAGCATTTACACCATTATCTGCACGACCAGAATTGGTATGTACAGGGGTTTCTGGTCCCCAAAGTGGCACTTTCACAACTTTTGCAGTCATTTGTTACAAGCTAGTATTAATGATCCTTTGACCACTGCCACTGGACAATGAAGTTCCCCCATTGAATGGAATTACTCATGCGAAACATGAACATGTTGTGTGCACAAATTTACACAATGGTTCATAATGTCATTCATCTGTACTGGTCAGGGAGACATTGCTCTGGAATAATCTGTGTGATAACAATCATGCCACGTCTGTCCAGTTTAGAGCGTGGTAGGGCGATTGGACAATTGCAGACTGGTGTACAACAAAAAGAATGGGACAGGTTGCCTCAAAACAGTGTACAGCGCTTGGTAAACAGTATGGGCTGTATATGTGAGTCGTGTGTTGCTGCAGCTGGTGGGCCCACTCGTTATTGATGTAATGTGCGCAATAAAATGATTTCAAAGTCCATTCTGAGTGATTTATCCCTAGTGTACAAAAAGCAAAAAGTGCCACTTTGATGCTTGGTTGCATTCATTTAATCCATATTTGATCACTGCGTCCTTTGATACCAAATATCTTGGGGTGCGATCCCCATGTATTATAATATATGCAATTTAAGAGAACTATAACTTTCGTTCGTTGAGTAGTTTACAAGCGGGAACTTTAGACCATCGGCGGTGTCGACAGAGAATAACGCCAGTGCGACCGACAAAACCAATTGCATGGGGTGGTGATTGCTGAACCATGTCATTGTCGTAGCGCGCTCGTACAGAACTGCGACCGGTCATGCCTGGACGACCCTAGGCTAACATTACTCGGTAAGCCACCAACGGCAGAGCGTCAACACACACACACACACAACATGCCTATTTCAAAAGGTTTTAGGTCTTAGGTGATTTACTCCAAACAGCCCAAACTTGAGCTAACGCAGGAGTTGTATGGTGCTTGTTTGTGCGCATGCATTGTGGGTAGTTTGTTTGTTTATTTTATAGGCACTTTAGATGATTGGGTGTGGTGAAAGGGAGGTTCATGATCGCTGTTTGAAACGCTACGGGGCTTTCTGGTTCAGTAATCGGTGGTGGAATCATATTCCAGATTCGAACTGCTCGGGGGTAGAAAGAGAACACTGCTGCATTGATGCGGCACCTAGGGGCTACGTAGTGGCCACGGTTTTTTGACTGTGTTAGTAGACCTGGTGGGGGTGTGATGTTGATTATGTTATTTAGTATTTTGTAAAATGTCATGGCTTGTTTGATAATGCGTCGTCGTTCAAGAGTTGACCATCGAAGGGTGGCTATTAGGTCTGCTGCGTTTGTTTGGCGTCTGTGGTCATTTCTAACAAATCTGGCAGCACAGTGTTGTACTCTTTCAAGGTGTTTAATTTGGGTGGCAGTGTGTGGGTTCCATATGGGAGAGGCATACTCGAGTTTTGGTCGGATTAGCATGTTATAGGCTGTTTCTTTTACTTCAGGTTTGCATGGTCCGAGGGTTCGTTTGATCATGTCTAGGACTTGTGAAGATTTGGAAGCTATGTCAGTGATATGGTTAGCCCAGGGTAGTTTACAATCTAATTTTATTCCAAGATATGTGTGGCTAGAGGCGGTAGAGAGTGGTATGCCAAAGAGTGAATATGAATGTAGTCTGGGTTTGGTTTGGTTTGTTATTGGGAGATGCACACATTTAGATATGTTAAATTCCATCTGCCATTTATTAGACCATGTTTGGAGTTTGATCAGGTCAGATTGGAGAGTTTCGTGGTCGGTTTCGGATGTGATTTTGCGATATATAACGCGGTCGTCTGCAAAGAGACGTACGGAAGATTGGACATTTTCGGTTATGTCGTTTATGAAGGGGAAAAATAGGACAGGTCCTAGGACTGAGCCCTGTGGTACACCAGATGTAACATTTGTGCTGTCCGACAGGGCTCCATTGACTGAGACTCTCTGTTTGCGGTTGGATAGAAACGATTTGATCCAGTTTTGTGTGTTTCCAGTTATTCCATAGAAAGCTAATTTGGATAGGAGGCGTTTATGGGGGACTTTGTCGAAGGCTTTGGCAAAATCGAGTAGGATGGCATCTATTTGTGTCTTATTGTCCATAGCAGTCATCCAGTCGTGGACTGTCTCGATGAGTTGAGATTCACAAGACAGACCTGATTGGAATCCATGTTGGAAATGGATGACGATGTTGTGTTTGTGTAAGTGTTTCCACATGTTGCTTAGAATGATGTGCTCCATAACTTTGCAGAGGATGCATGTTAACGAAATTGGTCTATAATTAGCAGGGTCTGATTTGTGGCTTTTTTGTGTATTGGTGTTACTAGTGCTTGGAGCCAGTCATCTGGGAGTTTGCAAGTGTTGTATGACTGCTGGAAAATGTGTGTGATGATGGGGGCAATTTCCACTGCAGTCTCTTTAAGGACTCTGGCTGGGAGTTCGTCGGGGCCTGTAGCTTTATTTTGGTTTAGGTTTTTCAGTTGCTTAATTACTCCGTCTATCCCGATTTCGAGGGAGGGCATATCGGGATAGATGGATGGAGCTAGTTAGGGGATGGGGTAGATTTCTTGAGTAAACACGGAACTAAATTGGTTGTTAAGTGTATTTGCTTTGTCGTGATCATTTGTGATTGGTTGGTCGTTTGCTTGCAGTGTAGGGATGCCAATATATTCTCGTTTGTTTGCTTTAATGAATGACCAGAATTGTTTTGGGTTTGTTTTTAGGCTGTCTCCAATGTGATTGTTTAGATAGTCTGAGTAGGATTTGGTTGCAGCTTTAGTGGCTTGTTTTCGGAGTTGCCTAAACCTTTCCCAGTCACTATTACGTCCAGTTTGTTTTGCTTTTTTGTGGCTTTTGTAGCGTTTTCTTTGCATTCTTATTATTTCACGTGTTATCCAGGGGAGGTGGGTTTTTGCTTTGGTGTTGCGGCTGGGAATATTATTGTTGACTAATGAAGTAAGATTATTCCGGAAAAAGTTCCAATTTGTGTTGGCATGTGTTGAATTTGGGTTCGTGTCAAAGTATGTTGTTATTAGTTGTTTTATGTAATCTTTAAGCTTGTCCCAGTTTGCAGATTTATATTGGAACACTTTGTGTGGTGGTTTACTGTTACGTATTGGATTTAGGTTTACGTTAAAGGTCACAGCTTCATGATCACTCATGCCGGGAGTGGTGTGAGTGTTAGCAATTATCGATGGATTAGAAGTGAGTATGAGGTCAAGGATATTGCCGGAATCACCTCGTGTGGGATCGTTGACCATGTTTTGTAATCCAAATTCTCTAATTATTTCTAGCAGTTTGTTATGCTTGCTGGCAGTTCTGTTGTCAGTGGTTTGCTGCTTGCCCCAGTTAATATCAGGAAGGTTGAAGTCACCTGCTATAACTACATTAGGATAAGTTTTTTGTGATCTGTACAGTTTTGTTACTGTGGTCACTGGGAGGTCGGTAGTAGGATGCAAAGTATATGGATTTGTTTCGTGTGAAATGGATTTTTGTTCATACTATTTCACAGCTTGAGTTTAGTTTTGTAAGTGGTTCTGCTACAATGTCATCGCGGAAGGCTATGAGAATTCCACCACCATGGGTGTTTCTGTCCTTTCGGATGGCACTATAGTTTGGTGGTAGGAACGAATAGGTAGGGTAGTTTTCGTCTATTTTGGTTTCGACTAGGAATATGATGTCAGGATTATTTGACTGAATAGTTGTTTTTAATTGGGTTGTCTTTGCAATGCTTTTGACACTGTTGGTATTCATTAGAATTCCGCTAAGTGTGTTTCGTTTGGTTTTCTTACGACGTTCAGGGGTTGATGCATTTTGAGGGTTTGGTCCAAAGGTTGGATCCCAGGTTTGGGATGTACGATTCGAGTTTGTTTGAGAGATCTGTGTGTGGGGGTCAATGTTTTGGTTATTTTGGTCTGTGTCACTAAGGCTTTTATATCGGTTGTGAGAACATTCCAATAAGTGGTCTTGGAAGAAGGACTGACTGTAGTTAGGATGGTCGCATTTCATGCAGTGCCAGGAACAGGAACTGTTACAGAGGAGATTATATTGATCTGGACTTATGTCACAACATTTAATGTGTACCCATTGGTTGCACCGGTCGCAGCAGACTGTTCGGTGATTTGAAGCAACAGGCTTTTTACAAAATCCACAGGGGTGTCTGACTGGGCCGGGGTTTGTTTGGATGTCCCCACAGAGGATTAGTAGGACTAGATAACATGTTTTGTGTCCCGATGTAGGGATTGCATAAACTAGTTTGGTGTGGTACTTGTTACGGGAGTCTCTGGTGAAAGCTAATGCCAGTCTAATACTTGTGTCAGTCCAGCAAGACCTGTCATATGTTAGCAGACCATTTGGATCGTCCATGAATTGGGTATGGTCCAGGTGTATCGGGAATTTGGGTATGAATGCAATAATGATATTAATCAGAACTACCACTGGTGTGCCCATTTTGGGTGGCACCATCATAAGAGCAGCTATTGCACAAGCTGCTTAGCTTGTACAGTTATGTTAATGCAGTAAAACAAAAGCAAAAACAAGAGATTATATTCCACTATAGATGTTGGTATTGTTTTTATGATTAAGTTATATATCAGAGCTAATATAAAATCACAGTAGTAAGATCACAGTACATGTAAAAGACAGTAATAAAATGCAAAAATTTATTGTATATTGTGTTTGGTTTCTTGTGTGCTACAAAGCTACAAAGCACAACAAATCAGAAATGGATTAAATTCGCCGATCGCTTGACTTTCTGTGCAACTCGTTCGATGACATCAGAAAACAACACACTGCTACAGACAAGCGCATCTCCGAGTTATTTGAGGTGATCAAGGCAAAGGATGAACGCATATGGAGGCTCAGGTGAACGATCTGGAGCAGAACTCAAAAAAACAATGTGATAATCACCGGACTGAAAATACACAGCTACGCATCGACCGTCACTTCAACTAGACCACGCACGCGCAGTTCATCGTCTACTGAAGCAGAGAAAACACCGACTATCTCTGAGCGCGAAACAATGCGAACAAACGTTGTCAACTTCACGTTACAGAAGTTGAACGTGACAATTGAGCCGTACGACATCACGGCGATACACGATCTTCCACCGCGGCGTGATGGGAAACGTCCCATCATCGCCCAGTTTCACTCGGCCGACAAAAACGCGGAGCTGATGACTAAACGTGGTGCGTTGAGAGGCACGGACATTTACATAAATAACCATCCCTCAACCCACAACAGTGAACTCTTTCGCCAAGCGCGGCAGCTGAAGCGTGACGGGCAGATACACAGCGCGTGGACGCGTGGGCGCGTGGACTCACCTGAAAGACGAAGCCGAGCAGTAGACGCTTACAGCCGGCCGCTACGAATTCGAACGAGAGGTCTTGTTTTGTCGCAAACGATCGAGAACGGCATCATCACTCGTGCGGCCGAGATACACCGTTCGCGGACTCTCATTACAGTAATATGTTACAACACACACATATATTTATATATATGTGAATACTTCATGGGTAATAATACCTCACTTCAAAACACAGATAACTACCAATCATAATACAGCAAATAATAGATACATTCAATCAGAAAATAGACATTGACACTGGGCTAGTCCCATCTCGAATATATACGAACGTTTGTTGAAGTCAACACGCCGAGCTAAGAACACAATTAGAACGGTGTATTTCGGCCGCACGAGTGATGATTTAACAAGATTTAACAAGATTTAACAATATTGCCATCCAGAGAATTAACTCTAGATGGCAGGTGGACAAGGAAGCCCTTTGGCTTATCTAGAGTCCAACCCTTTTATCTACATATATCCAGCCCTTCTGAGGTATGTGTCGATTTTATTTTTTAACATATTCACACTACTAGCACCCACACAATCATCAGATAATTTGTTCCATTCATTCACAGTCCTTTGTGAAAATGAGAACTTTCTCACATCTAATATACACTGCTCCTTTACTAATGTAACTTCATGTCCTCTAGTCTTTCTATCTTTCTTAACTGAAAAAAACATATTTCTATCAATATTTTCATAACCATTCAATATTTTAAACACTTCTATCTGATCTCCTCTCAATCTCCTGGTCTCTAGTGTTGTTAAACCACATTCTTTTAGGCGTTTTTCATAACTAAGATCCCTCAGTTTTGGTATCATTTTAGTCGCTCTCCTCTGTACTCTTTCTAGCATATCTATGTCCTTCTTGCGGTATGGCCTCCACGCTTGTATACAATATTCTAAATGAGGCCTAACTATTGTTTTGTACAGCGGTATTATTAGTTCTTTTTCTTTATATGCTATATTTCGCCTAATCAATCCAAGGATTTGATTTCCTTTTGAAGCTGCAATTCCACACTGCTCTGAAACCTTCATGTCAGCACTAATTGTCAGCCCTAAGTCTTTTTCTTTTACAGTAGTACTTAGTACAGTTCCCCCCATTGTATATTCTACATATTCGTTCCCATGTCCTGTGTGGAGGCATTTACATTTCCCAAAATTGAACAACATTTGCCACTTTTCAGACCATTTGATCAACCTGTCAAGATCATCTTGTAAATGCTGTCTATCACCATCACTTTTAATCCTTCTAAACACTTTTGTATCATCTGCAAATTTCAACACCTTGCTAGCTATATCATCGTCCAAATCGTTTATATATATTAAGAATAATATAGGTCCCAGTACAGATCCCTGTGGAACCCCACTCAAAACTGATTTCCAGTTTGAAGCCTCCCCATCAACAACTACCCGTTGTCTTCTGTCAATCAGCCATTTTTCTATCCAGTTAATTATACCATTTCCTATGCCATGGGCTTTTAGTTTAAGCAGTAATCTCTGATGTGGCACTTTGTCGAAAGCTTTTTGAAAATCTAAGTAGATGATATCTACTGGTGATCCATCATCTACAGACTTAGTGATATCTTCCAAAAAACATAAAATATTTGTTAAGCATGACCTCGCTTTTAGAAACCCATGTTGAGATGGGTTTATCAAGTTATGTTTAACAAGAAAATCCACCATGTGATCTTTAATTAGTCTTTCTAATAATTTACAAGTCACTGATGTTAAACTCACTGGTCTATAGTTCTCTGACTTGTTTCTCGAACCTTTTTTAAATAACGGTATAATGTTTGCTTCTTTCCATTCTAAAGGAACCACTCCCTCTTCTAATGACAAGTTGAAAACTGTTGCAAGCGGTATGCTAATTTGTTCTACAATTTCCATTAGTAGTTTGGGTGGAAAACCATCCACTCCAGGTGATTTATTTTCCTTCATAACCCTAATTTTCCTAACTACCATTTCTGGGGTTACAATTAACTGTCTTAAATAGTCTGATTCTGCTCCCTTGAACTTAGCCTCTGGTACTGGCAGTGAACTAGTGTCTTCTCTGGTAAACACTGAACTAAAATACTCATTTAGGTCTTCAGCCATTAAGAATCCTTCTGATATTATATTTCCAGCACTATCTTCTAGAGGACCGACCTTATCCTGAACTTTCTGTTTGCTTCGAACATACGCATAAAAACTCTTGCTGTCATGTTTTATATTACAAGCTAATTTATGTTCATAGCTTCTCTTTGAATTTCTAATTTCAGCTGTAGCTTGGTTTAGTGCTTCTTTATAAATGTTGCAGTCTTCGTCATTGCCAGTACGTCTATATGACTTCCACATCATTTGTTTATACTTAATTTTTCTAATGGCTTCTTTCGATAAGTATTTCTTTCTGGTCCGTTTCCCTTGTTTTTTGAAGGGAACAAATTTATCTACGATGCACTCTATTTCATTCTTTAAGATATTCCAGCATTCTGTTGCTGTCTTATTCTTCAGTGTATTATTCCAGTCTATCTTTGCTAAATATTTCCTCATTTCCTTATATCTTCCTTTGTGGAAATTTCTCCTCAACTGCTTTTTATTATTTCTTTCTGATTTTACTTTGATGGTAAAATGTATCTGGTTGTGATCACTACTTCCCAGAGGCTCACATAATTTAACATTGTCAACTAATTCATTCTGTGAGGACAAAACTAAGTCTAACACATTCTCTCCCCTGGTTGGTTCTAGCACATGTTGAGAAAGGAAACTATCTTGTACTAAAACTAAAAACTTGTGGTCCTCACTACCCATACTCTGTAGAGATTTCCATTTTATATGCCCATGGTTAAAATCCCCCATAATAACACAGTCCCGTTTGCTCACTTCCCTTATAGCGTTTTGTATTTTTCATTCTCTTCTATGCTTATGTTTGGACTTCTATAAACTAATCCAACCGTTAACGTTGAATTTCCTGTAACTATGTTACACCAAACAGCTTCTTCGCAATCTGCTTCTCTGTCTAATTTTATTTCATAAGCCTGGATAGATTCTTTAATATATAAAATAACTCCACCTCCCCTTCTTCCTATTCTATCTTTCCTAAACATTACATATCCTGTCAGTCCCAATTCGGCATCTGATATATCGGTTGCCCATGATTCGGTTATACCTATTATGTGAGGGTCAATATCTTCTACCATAATGTTTAGTTCATTTCTTTTGTTTACTATACTCCTTGCATTTAAACAAACACATTTATACCCAGCTTCAGAACAGTTTTCCAGACTGTTCTTTGCTGAATTATTTTTGCTGCCTTTATCTATGCCTCCAGTTTCAGGCTTCTCTGCGAGTCCCCCCTGCGAATTTAGTTTAAATAGATGCAACCTGTCCCACTGTCAACAGATCGCAGCAGATTCTCTGAGAATACTGCTGCCCCTTTCCACTTAGATGGAGGCCATCTCTCATGTACATATCTTCTCTCCCAACAAAGTACCCCCATAAATCTATGAATCCCACGCCCTCTTCTTCACACATCTGCTCAACTAGTGCGTTGATCGCCATCCTCTTACAGTTTCTGTATCTTGCCCCCCTTCCTCCCATTACTGGCAAAATTCCTGAGAGAATAACCTGTTCCACTCTTTGTCTATTTTTACTGATGTTCATTTAACGATAATGAAATTTCTTGTCTGATGAAAGACCGACAATAGAGATCTTTATGTTTCGACATGACGATGTTTATCTGACTTTGAGAATAATTGTTCGCCTTTGAGAGCCTGACGATGCTTTTAGGGATCGACTGTCGAGTATTTCTTTTTACTTTTGACCATTTTTCGTTTTGAGGAATGAGAAGAGCGCCGAGTTGTTTTTTCTTGAGATGCGCCGACGCCGAGCGAGCGGACTTTTCTCGAGTTTATTTTGATGCGCGCGCTGCCTGATGCCGACGCGGGATTGAGCATTTCTTTCATTTATGGACATTTTTTTTCTCGATTACTTTATTGCCTGGCTTCATGTTTCGTTTTTGCTGAACACTCTGTCTCTTCCATCAGTCTTCTGTCTCACGGTCTTACCAACTGCCGCTGTGGTATCTACCTCTTCACCACCTGTATCGCTATCGCGTCTCTCCTCGTTCTCTACAGTCTGACCACCTGTTGATCTATCCCCACTGACCCGTTTTCTTTTCCTCTGCCGAACACTTTTCCTCCGTCCCTCTGTCTTCTCAATTTCTTGTTCCTTCACACCGGTCACCTTCCCTCCTCTCAGTCTCCTTTCTTCAGTCTCTGTGTCACAACTCAGCACCTTCTGTGTTGTAGAATTCTCAACTCTCTCTGCGTCATCCCTCTCTGCTCCATCTATTTCTATGTTGAGTCTCACCTCCATCTCCTTCACTATATCCGTCAACTTACATACCTCCTTCATCAGACATTCCACCCTCAAACACCCCATACACCGAAAGGTGAATCCGTCATCTTTGGTCTCTGCCCATGATTTTGGACAGCCAGACAACGCAAAATCCACCCAGCTCTGGCAGTCGTTGCAAACTAGGTGTCGTGTTGCCCTGAGTTGCCGCTTGCAAGGTGCCATATCAGAATTTATTTATGTTCAAAGTAGTTTTATGTAGTCTTTGAAAAGACTTTTCTGTGTACAATTTACACCAGATTGTTTAGGTTATAGTTAGTTATATTTGTTAACACACAGTGACACACCGTGCCTTACCTAGTTACGATGTCGATGACAATGTTTTCAAGTTAGGCTTAGATACAAGGTAGTCTTTACAAAGACTGTTTCCTGTGTACTATTATACACTTTAAAAGATTGTTAATTCAGGTTTTAATTACTCATCTAACTACACCGATTATCTCAAATAACGCTATTCTATTGTCGTTCACGATACGCTAACTTCGCCAGTGACCTACTTTGTAAACAACGTTCCGATTACATTAACGTCCCCAATTATCGCTCGCAAATCGCCTACTTTTAATCTACCCTAGATTACTCCCTCTAGCTAACTTTTAACAAAAAATATTGCTTAATATATATCTATAATTACGTTATGTATCCTATACGCTCAATAATATCACTTATCTTGATCAAATATCCTTATATTTTCGCAAGTTTGCTGCACCAAATTCAAATCAATTCACCACCGGAAGTCCCCCAAATGCAAGTGCCGGGCACTTGACGATTGCCGTGCCGAAATGTAGCATTTCTGCTATTTCTAGATGGTTAAATCTACTTGCCTGAGGTCTAATTTGGGAAATGAGGAATGTTAAGCCAGTAGATAGACATATTGTTGACCAACCGCCCTGGTTACGTAATTACGGCAACTCGGTTGCAGATGCGCTCAGTGAAGCGTGGTATTCTGTTGCTAGTGTTTCTAAGCAAGCAGGTGGTTTCACTGTAATCGTAGAGAGGGTGTTCCACAATGCCTAGTTTGAATTATATATTACATTAGCCAATAGAAATGATGGAAACCTGTCATATGATGTGTCATTAGGTCTGCTTATATAAACGTTTGTTGTACGCATTTCGCGATCTGGGCGCTGGCGAAGGACTGGGACAGATCCAGGGTTGAACTAGACAGGTTGCCCTGCTGCCAAGAGAATGGCAAGGAAAGTCGTAAAGCGTGGTGGGAATCGTTAACGTGGGTTATGTTCCCAAGCTTTTGTATGTGTGTAATATTCAGTGTCCAGAGTGACTATTCGATCGAACTTCGAAGAAACCAAGCCGCCACGTCAGCAGTACTTTGAGACAACGTTCCGGTCGGCCCCAACGTATTTGCGTCGATGAGCGATAATCGCGACGCGCTCACCCAGCACGGGCCATCCTCGAACATCGGTCTCATAGCGACATCGTCAGAAAGCTTGACCGAATGCGACTCGCAGCGGCCGGCGGTAAACGTATACTGCCAGGCGTCGTAATTCGCGCAAACCCGTTTATCCGACTTCTCGATCGTTTGCGTCAAAACAATAACTCTCGTTCGAATTCGTAGCGGCCGGCGGTAAGCGTCTACTGCCCGGCTTCGTCTTTCAGTTGAACGTATTCAACTGACTTCGCAATCGTTTGCGACCGTGCGATCATTGAACGGACGCGACTCGAGAATTCGCGGCGTACGACGGCAATCGTCAAGTGTCCGGCATCATCACTCGTGCGCCCGAGATACACCGTTCTAATTGTGTTCCGAGCTCGGCGTGTTGACTTCAACAAACGTTCGTATATATTCGAGATGGGACTAGCCCAGTATCAATGTCTATTTTCTGATTGAATGTATCTATTATTTGCTGTATTATGATTGGTAGTTATCTGTGTTTTGAAGTGAGGTATTATTACCCTTGAAGTATTCACATATATATTTATATGTGTGTGTTATAACATATTACTGTGATGAGAGTCCGCGAGGACTAGCTTATACTGCATATTTATATTATGGGAGTTATTCTTAGATAACACTTGGCGCCTAGTGTATGGTCGAATAGCAGTATAATCCACCTTAGAAAGGAAGTGGAATTTGATAATCGAAAGATTCAGTGTTATTGTTTATTATGTTCTATTAAGATTTGGTTACGGGATTTCTTTATTCTGTTTATTTAGTTAATCGAGATATTTACCAAAAGGTAGATATAATGTAATAAAGTTTATTAAATTTTCCTCGTTCTTTGTTGCTTGTTCACGATAACCGTTCTTTATCATATGCGTTGACCTTGATATATAAGAACCCTACTAGACTGAGCCATCTAGTGTACGGAGTCCTCGCTAATCCGTGACATAATTGGGGGCTCGTACGCGGGATTCCGGCGAGGGGAAAATTAAAATGACACCTTCGGTCAACGCTATGAATTGCGGGTAAAACGTGACGGCAACATAGAACATGCCTGAGAACTTAGCTGCACTCTGGTTCCGTGGTGTGTCAGCGTTGCTCCGTGGCTAGAGACGAAACCTACATCTATTCCAGTAGCTGTAGTGTTGGGTAATTCACATGCCCCTTGTCGTTTCCGCCCGGACATAATTCTGAGTCCCATATTTCTTGTTACATTTATAGTGTATCATTCACGTTTTGAGGCATTAGACTGTTTATTGCAACAGTAAAGGACCATGAATTAATCGTATAATTATTGTAAGTAGGAGCTTTGTTATTTTTTCAGCTGTACGAGGAAGTTGAATTACTTGTTGCAATTGCCGAGTTGGCATTGGACAGATTAAAGTCCCACAGAATTTCCGTGTGTTGATAGTTGACACGGCGTGGATGAAATCGTATAGTGATTTCATTATTCTAATCTTATGAGAAGATTGTGTGGAGTGTTGTAGCGTAGCTAGCACTTTTGTGGTTTATAGGTGATTGACCTTGTGTATTACTTAAACGTGATATCCGTTTAGTGATTGTTTCGTGTGTTGCACTAGTTTGCAAACATGGATCTTGCTCAATTAATTGAGTTAGGCGAGAAGTTAGGGTTAACAGGTCCCGAACTTCATGCATTTGTTCGTGATGAACAAGGAACCGCCCGGGCTGAGCGACAGGCCGCTCGCGAGGCGGAGAAAGAGAAGCTCCAGGCCGATATGGAGAAAGAGAAGCTCCAGGCCGATATGGAGAAAGAGAAGCTCCAGGCCGATATGGAGAAAGAGAAGCTCCAGGCCGATATGGAGAAAGAGAGGCTCCAGGCTGATATGGAGAAAGAGAGGCTCCAGGCTGATATGGAGAAGGAGAGGCTCCAGGCCGAGCTCCGAGCTCCGAGAAAAGGAGGCTGCAAGGCAGGCCGATATGGAGATACGCGCGCGTGAAATGGAGCATGAAGAAAAGATGGCCAGGCTCCACAACGAGGCTACGACCGTAGAGAACCGATATTCGGTGAGTAATGCTTCAGCCATTACTAAGGGAGTCCGTAGTCCTCCGTTACCCTGTTTTAACGAAGACAGGGATTCGATTGATGCATATCTCCAGCGATTTGAAAGATATGCTGAAAACCAGGGTTGGGAGCGTGAGAATTACGCTATATTTCTGAGCGCATTGTTAACCGGTCATGCACTGGAAGTTTCTTCCCGTTCCCCGATTTCCGTGGCCAACGATTATGACCAGTTAAAGCAAGCATTGCTAGGATGGTACCGACTGACTGTAGGCGATTTTCGTAAGAAGTTTTACACCTGTTCTCTAAATTCGACCGAAACAGTGTCGCAGTATTTTGCTCGTATGGAACATTATTTGACTCAGTGGATTTCTTTGTCAAACATTAATGAGTCTTTCGAGGGCCTTAAGGAACTCATTCTGAGAGAGCAATTCTTGTTTATATGCCCTAGGGAACTGTCCGTGTTTCTGAGAGAACACAAACCGATGGGGAAAGAGAATTTGTTAGAGTTGGTGAGAACATTTACAGATGCCCATTCATCATATGGTAAACGGGAAAATCGTAGAGACCGAGTTCGACCCACTCCCGTCCCTTCACCCGTCCCGAAAAGTAGATCAGGGGAGGGGAGATACCCTATTTCTAGCCCTACCCCGCGGCCCGTTCCTCCCCCGCGTACATGTTTCCTTTGTAATCGGCCAGGTCACATCGCGAGACAATGTACAGTGGGAGTGCAGAATAGGAATCCTCCACCGCAAAGGATGAAACCAGTGGTTGGGAATTGTGCAGTTGTGCTAAACCAGAATTCCCCTAGTCACCAATGTCCTGTGGGTGGGACTGATGTCACGTTGCAATGTGGATGTAAGATCCCCGTAATTGCTAGTGCTTGTGTACAACATGAAAACAGTTGTAACTTACCGGTTGTAGAAGGGTATGTGGGGGGATCCCCAGTGAAAGTACTACGCGACAGCGGGTGTAACGGAGTCGTTGTACGACGTAGCCTAGTTCCGGAAGATCAGTTAACTGGGAAAACCAAAGTCCTTATGTTGATGGACCGATCCGTCATTGAAGTCCCGACTGCCCGGTGCTATGTGAGAACTCCCTTTTTCACAGGAGAAATTGAAGCCCTATGTCTAAACAACCCCGTTTGTGACTTAGTCATTGGCAACGTTGTTGAATTAAATTTGCTCTGTTCCGATACCAGTGAAGGTTCTCCTTTTCGAGGAACCAAGTCAGATGGTGTCCCCGTTACTGATGAGACCCCTTTGAATGACACCCCAGTCACCGGTTGTTCTGTAGAAACCCGTGCTCTACGGGAGCGCCTTTCTAAACCCACAAAACCTTTGATAATGCCTCAAGTTGTTGGTGCGAGTATATCCGCAGATGATTTCTTGAGAGAACAAAAAGGGGATGAGACCTTAAAGAAATGCTTTGATTCGGCTGAAGTGACAAAAGGGAAACCTAAGGGAGAACAAACAAATCAATTCGTGATCGAAAGGGGGCTCCTTTATCGTCTGTATCAGAAAGAGAAAGAGGGTTAGACTGAAACAACTAGTAGTTCCCCGAGTTTTGCGCAATCGAGTCATGACGTTAGGACATGAAACTATCCTATCTGGACATCAGGGAATTAGGAAGTCGCTAGATAGAATCCTCCTTAACTTCTACTGGCCAGGGATAGTGGGTGATGTCCATAGATTCTGCCAGTCATGTGACATCTGTCAGAGGACCGTTAGTCGAGGCAATGTCCCTAAGGCTCCTGTACAAATGATCCCCATCGTAAACACGCCCTTTGAAAAGGTAGCGATAGATTTGGTAGGTCCCATAACCCCAGTGACAGAGAGAGGTAATCGTATTCCATTAGCCAAGTTGGGAGTGGTAAAACAGGAGGTTGAGAAGATGCGAGAAATGGGCGTGATTGAGCCATCTCATTCACCGTACTCATCGCCTTTGTTACTAATTCGTAAATCTGACTCCACATACAGACCGGTAGTAGATTTTCGCCAGTTAAACAAGGTTACTAAATTCGATGCAGAACCTATGCCAAATCCAGATACTATCTTGGCTGAGGTGGGGCAGGATAGGTACTTGTCCAAACTAGATTTCTGCAAAGGCTACTGGCAAATAAGGATGGAACCGGAAGATAAGGAGAAAACCGCATTTTGTATTCCCCAAGGGTTGTTCCAATTCTGCGTCATGCCTTTCGGTCTAGTCAACGCCGGCGCATCGTACAGTCGCATGATGCGCATACTCTTAGATGGCCTCGGTGGTGTTACCAATTATGTTGACGATGTATTGATTCACACCTCAACATGGGCCGATCACTTATCAACACTGCGGGCAGTGTTCGTCCGAGTGAGACAAGCGGGTCTCACAATAAAACCGTCGAAGTGTTTTCTTGGGTTTGAATCTGTCGATTTCCTGGGACACCAAGTAGGACAAGGAGAAGTGAAGACCCAGGAAGACAAGGTAAACAAGATTAGGAATGCGCCCATTCCTACCACGAAGAAACAAGTGAGGTCTTTTCTAGGTTTGGCAGGATATTACCGGAAGTTTGTTAATGGGTATTCCAGAATCGCGGCTCCATTGACTGATCTCACAAAGGCAAAACAGCCTAACAAGGTAAGTTGGAATGATGAGGCGGATAAGGCCTTCATTCAACTGAAGCAGGCCCTGTGTAAGGCGCCTATCCTCAAATTGCCTGACGTAAACAGACCCTTTGTCTTGCGTACAGATGCGTCCGATACCGGACTCGGAGCAATGTTACTCCAAGAGAATAACGGAGTCTTATTCCCAGTCGCGTTTGCGAGCAAGAAGCTCAATCCCACGCAAAGGCTATATTCCGTAGTAGAAAGAGAATGTCTGGCAATTGTTTGGGGACTCGATAAATTTCACTTATACCTATATGGGCGAAGTTTCATTGTGCAGTGTGATAAACGATCCCTGAAATTCCTAAACACTGCGAAGTTGACAAAACAATCGCGTTATGCGATGGGCTCTTAAAGTCCAACCCTATCGTTTCCGGGTAGAGTCAATCCCTGGAACAGATAACATAGGTGCAGACTACCTAAGCCGAATGGAATATATGTAGGTTCCATCAAATTAGTTGAGACACTGAAGTATCATGAATTTGTTGTGTGCAACTAGATAGTTACTAGTTCGGCGAGTGATCGCCAGGTTATTTATTATATTAAATTGAATGTATTAAATAAGTGTATTAAGATTATTCCTTAATATTTGTGTTCAGGAAGTAGATTCTTAGCGGGGGGTAATGTAATGTAGCAATTCTGGATATTAAAATCTACTTTCCTGAGGTTTAATTTTATAAATGAAGAAGGTCAAGACAGTAGATAGACATATTGTTAAACATCCGCCTTAGTTACGTAATTACAGCAACTCGGTTGCAGATGCGCTCAGTGAAGCGTGGTATTCTGTTGCTAGTGTTTCCAGGCAAGCAGGTGTTTTCACTGTAATCTTAGAGAGGGTGTTCCACAATGCCTAGTTTGAATTGTTTATTACAGTAGCCAATATAAATGATGGAAACCTGTCATATGATGTGTCATTAGGTCTGCTTATATAAACGTTTGTTGTACGCATTTCGCCATCTGGGCGCTGGCAAAGGACTGGGACAGATCCAGGGTTGTACTAGACAGGTTGCCCTGCTGCCAAGAGAATGGCAAGGAAAGTCGTAAAGCGTGGCGGGAATCGTTAACATGGGTTACGTTCCCAAGCTTTTGTGTGTGTATTATTCAGTGTCCAGAGTGACTATTCGATCGAACTTCGAAGAAACCATGCCGCCACGTCAGCAGTACTTTGAGACAACGTTCCGGTCGGCCCCAACGTATTTGCGTCGATGAGCGATAATCGCGACGCGATCACCCAGCACGGGCCATCCTCGAACAGCGGTCTCACAGCGATATCGTCAGAAAGCTTGACCGAATGCGACTCGTAGCGGCCGGCGGTAAACGTATTCTGCCAGGCGTCGTCAATCGCGCGAACCCGTTCATCCGACTTCTCGATCGTTTGCGACAAAACAAGACCTCTCGATCGAATTCGTAGCGGCCGGCGGTAAGCGTCTATTGCCCGGTTTCGTCTTTCAGTTGAACGTATTCAACTGACTTCGCAATCGTTGCGATAGTGCGATCATTGTACGGACGCGACTCGAGAATTCGCGGCGTACGACGGCAATCGTCAAGTGCCCGGCATCATCACTCGTGCGCCCGAGATACACCATTCTATTGTTGTTTTGAGCTCGGCGTGTTGACTTCAACAAACGTTCGTATATATTCGAGATGGGACTAGCCCCGTATCAATGTTTATTTTGTGATTGAACGTATCTATTATTTGCTGTATTATGATTAGTAGTTATCTGTGGTTTTGAAGTGAGGTATTATTACCCTTGAAGTATTCACATAATTATATATTTATATGTGTGTGTTGTAACAGATTACTGTGATGAGAGTCCGCGAGGACTAGCTTATACTGCGTATTTATATTATGGGAGTTATTCTTAGATAACACTTGGCGCCTAGTGAATGGTCGTATAGCGGTACAATCCACCTTAGAAAGGAAGTGGAATTTGATAATCGAAAGATTCAGTGTTATTGTTTATTATGTTCTATTAAGATTTGGTTACGGGATTTCTTTATTCTGTTTATTTAGTTAATCGAGATATTTACCAAAAGGTAGATATCTTGTAATAAAGTTTATTAAATTGTCCTCGTTCTTTGTTGCTTGTTCACGATAACCGTTCTTTCTCATATGCGTTGACCTTGATATATAAGAACCCTACTAGACTGAGCCATCTAGTGTACGGAGACCTCGCTAATCCGTGACAGTCGCTCAAGGGACATATTAGAATCAAAGGTCACAACCAAGTGTTGGGTAACACGCGAACGTTTCCGATAGTTACACCATCAGGAAGAACATTTTCGGTTGCTGATTTCGGTTGGACGATAATGATCTCCGTTTTGTCATCATTGAGTTTTAGCATGTTGGTTTTCATCCATTGAAGGATACTGGCGACAGAGTTCTGTTTTCTTGATGGCAATGTCGAGTGACATATTATCGTTCAGGCTAAATTCTTGTAAAAGTTGGATGTCATCTGCATTTAGATGGTAAGCCA
>CM034533.1:66854136-66879023 GCA_020002185.1 Paraescarpia echinospica | reverse complement strand
ACCTACATGTATTGTGGTTTATTTTCATAGAGAGATCCGACTGCCTACAACCGCCCTGTCAACAGCAGCAGCGACAAAGCCCAATTCGACGACGAACGCTGGAATAAGTGTCACCGTGATGAATATACAATGCACACAGCCGTCTATAATAAATACTCTCTCTACTACTCACGTTTCCACGCGTCTGTATCCACTGCATAAACACCCTACGTACAGTGTCACCAACTGAACGTTAGCGTATTTATGCATTTCGTTTCGTTGTAATCCCACAACTAGATGTATTTATTTATTTAAACGCACAACGCATTGGTTTCGTTTTGATCGTACCACCAGAACGCTCACCGTTAGCCAGCTATGCTGTCATGCAGGGGTCATAGTCCACTCCAGCAACAGCAGCGCTTATCGCAACAACACTGCTGTAAACATAGGGTACAGTGGGGCATTCACATAGGGCTGACGGGGGAGTCTGCACACAGTGGTTTTATCGTGGTTATATAGTTGCGTCATATAGTGCATAGGTCAGCACACGCTTGACAATCTGCTTAGGTCAGCACGCGCTAGTTAACTGTCCTCACCGCTAGGTGTTTTATTGCGGTTATATAACCGCGTCATATAGTGCTTAGGTCAGCACGCACTAACGTTGATCGCTAGGGGACAATCTGCTTAGGTCAGCACACTGTCCTCGCCGCTATATAGCCGCACAATCAGGCTACTTTGAGAGGTACTTTGAGAGGTCTACTCTGCGGTAGGTCTACTCTGCGGTCCGTGCTTGTGTACATTCTACTCAGCTTATGCAGTGGTTTCATGCTAGGGGACAATCTGCTTAGGTCAGCACGCGCTAATCCGTGCTTGTGTACATTCTACTCAGCGGGTACGACGTTGATCGCTAGGGGACAATCTGCTTAGGTCAGCACGCACTGGGTACGATGTTGATCGCTAGGGGACAATCTGCTTAGGTCAGCACGCACTAGGTACGGCGTTGGTCGCTAGGGGACAAACAAACTGATATCTACACTCACCGCTAGGTGGCAGCAATGCTGTCATGCCGGGGCCATAGTCCACTCCAGAAGCAGCAGTGTTTTATCGTGGTTATATTGTTGCGTCATATAGTGCTTACGTCAGCACGCCCTAGGTACGACGTTGGTCGCTAGGGGACAAACAAAATGATATCTACTCTCACCGCTAGGTGGTAGCTCAAATGTACTGAGAGGGGGTAATCAATCACGTTTTTTATAAGTAGGTTCCCGAACTTTCGATGACGGGGGGATCTGCACACAGTGGTTTTATCGTGGTTATATAGTCGCGTCATATAGTGCTTACGTCAGCACGCCCTAGGTACGGCGTTGGTCGCTAGGGAACAAATAAAATGCTCTCTACACTCACCGCTAGGTGGCAGCTCTAATGTACTTAGAGCGGGTAATCAATCACGTTTTTTTATAAGTAGGTTCCCGAAAACGTTTAGTGTCAAAAAAGCCTTTGATCTTTTTTATAAGTAGGTTCCCGAAAACGTTTAGGGGTCATTAAAAAACGATTAGTGTCAGGGTAATCAATCAACGTTTTTTATAAGTAGGTTCCCGAAAACAATTAGTGTCAAAAAAAGCCTTTGATCTTTTTTTATAAGTAGATTGCCGAAAACGTTTAGTGGTCATTAAAACGTTTTTTATAAGTAGGATTTTGAGACCGAAAAACTCCTCTATACTACTGTTGACATTTTTTTGTTGACCTTTAATAACCTTGAACCAAGATCAAACGCGTGTTTTCGCCTACTGTCCAAATAGAGACTCCTTTGTCACAACTACGTGTGTCACCCAACCAACGCAAATAATGTTTACCCGTTGTTTGGCGTACGTTATTGTGACGTCACGCCGACGTAGAGATGCATCGGTTTCGTTGCGATCAAAGCACATCAGTTTCGCCTCGGTTTAAAGGTGTGTGGCGCTTAAATGCAGTTTGGTTCATAAACCATCGACTCTGAGGGTGATCTTCTTTGTGTCCTTTTATTTGTATAGCCCTGTTACCAGCCTTATAAGTGAAGCTTTCGTCTGCTTTCTGCTTCAATGTCTCCAAAATCCTGTTTCATGATGAAAACTAACAAATGCTCGTTCATCATTTAGATATAGCTGTACGAAAATGTACTAAATAGTGTGCTTTAACAGTAACAACTGAAGTCCAGTCACAATTCTGGTGCAACGAGAACATCGAATGCGGGTACATGATAAGGTTGTTAGTCTAACCAATAAATTATTTTTTTAAATAATTAAATGGCGTGGATTGCTCTGAAATGTAGTAAATAAAATGCTATAAAACAGAAATGTCAAGGTGTTAACACAGTTTTTATATGTGTGAAGTACAATACACCAAGTACATTCTCACCAATGTTTGTGCTCCTATGATATATATTAATGACTATAATATGTTTTTGTGTAGCCATCCGCTTTAGCAATTGCAATTCCATGTAAAATGGCTATCGCGGAAATAGTGAGAGGGTTAAAAAGAATTATGTCACAACACGCTGTCAGTGCTTCAATGCTATAAACCATTTTCCATCTATGTGGACACAGTCCTTACCAGAAATCACAGTGAGCATTCGTCCCTAAAAATATACCGAAAAACCCTCTTTCTCGCAGCCTATAGGTCTCGTTGACATTCAGTTGATTAAAGGTGTGAAATGCAATAGGACTACTGAAATATGTTGTTTTATTGCAACACAACCCACACTGTCCTATAACACTTACCACTTAGCCACATATCTCGTGTTTCTTGTTACCAACCAAAATGTGCAGTCTCATTTATGTCAATGTAGTGCACTACTCGGCGGTCAGCAAAAAGGTCTTCTGAATAACGCACATTAAAGATCTCGATAATAATAGTAAAGAATGCGGGCGAAAGTCGTTACGTCATAAGCTGCCGGTCATCAACGTCAATCATGGATACTTTCGAATTGGCCAGTCTCGCCAACATTTGCAGTAGCTAGGAGTATCGCAAGTGACTGTTCCAGATTCTGACATCACAATTCAAATACGAGGGGATTCACGTTACTGAGGCGGCATATTGAATCCATTAGATTACGTGACATCCGGCCGCATATCATAGCAACGGTCCTTGGCGGGCTATCCACAACAACTGCCAGAAGACGCGTCAGTGTCTGTTGCTATCAAACGAGGGAAACAGTCCACTAGTTTTTCAGCTGCACATCTTTTTCCGGTCACCTTAAGAACTTGACAACTGGACACCAAATAAGGGCAATGACGTATGACTAATGAACTCAATACTTGCCATCGACTTTTTCCCGCATGCATCTTAGTTCATTGTTTTGTTGTTAACAAGCCAAAAACAACTGCCGAACAATATATCAAAGGTTGATTAAAATCTAGGCTGGAGAATATATTTTGAAAAATAGGAACTCGCAGTTTTACCACTAGGGGTAAAACAACCGTAAAATACTAAATCTGTGTCAGCCAGTAAAAAGTTAATGTTTGGACACAGGTTCCCGGTTTATTAGTTCATATTTCTCGCTTTAACCAGCTACATTAGTGAACTGTTGAGCACAACAATGAATAGTCCTCTTCAAATACTTTGACTTAGGGTCATGTGTATGTTAACAGTTAAACGGTACGTGATGACAGGAGAACGTATCAAGGCATTTGTGATACTATCAGCCCGCAGGAATACGCTTCATGACACAGATGCAGTAATTGGCAGATTCAGCTGCAGTGGATGCCACCTCTTGGAATTCAAGTTGAATGTATAACACGGCGGTGTGCCTCTTAGCCACGCGTCGTGCCCATGCATCTGCATTGCAATGTTACTATGCAACTTTCGAAACAGTACTAACAATATAAAATATGTTACACAAAACTAACATGTATTGTTCGTATGCGCTGAGACAGCACAGTCGTCTCGCACGGCTGCAGCTCTGCTTCCTGTGCGGCCTGAACTTCCGGCATCAACAGATGTTGCTCTTCTCCTTATTCCCTGCTACACGTGAGTGGGGGAAGGGGTCAAGTACAGTATAACCGAACCACTCGCTTGTTTTTTTTCTTTTCAAAGTTTTCAATCCATAGCTCCCCCTCCACCTTTCATCCTCCCCGATCTCCTTCCTCACGCTGCCTCCTTTCTCAGCTGTGGCCATCCCCGTTTCTGCGCCCCTTTGTGGTGTTCAGCCTCTGTTCTATTTGCTATTTTTCTGCATCCATCCTTGCCAACTGGCCTGCCCTTCTAATCTGGCTTCTCAATAATCTACCTGTTAGACTGCATTCCATTCCAACAGATATGGGATACCAATCATTTCCAGACATTTTGCTCCCTCCATTAAGAAGTGTTACGCCCGCCGGTGGAAGATATATTTGTGGATTTTGCTGATTGTCATTAGTAAGACGGTGTATCAACATTTGCCAAGCTTATAATCACACTTTGAGGATATGGACTGGGTTTACTAAATCTCATCCTCGCAAGCCAGGGGTAGTAGTTGACTATGTTATTTCTTACAGACACCATACGCATTGTGCAGAAGTTCGCTGAATTATTTACACTGCTGTATTTCGACCTAGAACTGTACCTCTCTACACGTCATGCTGTTGGAACCGGAATGCATTAAACAGGAAATCCCATTCTTTTTTGTACCCGGAGATATGGCGCTATATAACAATATTTTATTCTTTTTATTAGTTATTATTTCGATGCTACGAAGAAATCCAACAAGATGGCCGTCGGCATCTTGCACAGATCTATCCTACTTCACTCCGTATCAGCTTCAGGTCTGGTGTTAATGAAGATGACCTTTACCAGTGTGGTTTCTTCCTCGGCCTAGTCCTGGAGAACATCCCGTGTAAGACTTTTTTTTCAAACAAAACAAGGTCGTGCGTCCAACGCCCACTCCATTTGCGCCTGGTCGATATTTAATTTGGTCTATCAAACTTTCCCTGATACGATTGGGGGCACTTGGGCCCTAGCACCATGTTATTCTCCTCCTCTCTCCCCCACCCCGACACATGTGAAAGCCCGCGCCAAAAGTCCCAAGGAGAGACTTAACAATTCACTTACAACGTCGCGCAGTTGTACTCCAGGTTAATCCACAAAGATTTCCTTCGCAATTTAGAAATGGGCGTAAACGGTGCTATGTGACTGTTACGTCACTTCCGCAGAGATAAGCGGGTTTACGGTTAACCGACCGCTGCGCGTAGCCATTGTGACACGATCAGCGGTCTGACAGGGGTGTGAAAGCAAACGGTCCGAAGGGCTGATCCGTGGGTTTACAATGCCTATGTTTACATGGTTGCAGCACAGACATATAATAATAACAACCCTTTATAGCGCCTGAATCCCCATGAATCTGGGCGCAGAGGCGCAATATGCAAGAACCGTTGGGCAAAATCGTTAACATGGACAAACAAGAGTCGTCATTAGAGCAATTAAGAGGGCACCGAAGGTTAGGGTGGGAATGCAATTTCAAATAAATAAGTCTTCATTTTTTTTAACGAAAGGTATCTATAGTTTCTGATGAGCTTAAAGCGATAGGGAGTTGATTCCAGATTGAGTGTGCAGCTACAGAAAAATCACTTGCAAATATTTAGCTTGGTTTTCGGAACAAAAAGTCGTTGTGAAAAAGATGATCTGAGATTTCTGGGGATATCGGAAAAATGAATGAAACAAATTGGATAGGTGTTGCGTAGAAAGGGTACGATACGTGATAGTGGCTAACTTGAACTGCATTCGATTTGCAATTGGAAGCCAATGTAGTATAACTGTTTAAGAAGGGGCAGAGATGTGAGGGGCAGAGAGGTGAGAAACGATGTGTTTTTAATACCACACGTGCTAAATAATAATGTACACATTGCAGTTTAGCTAAGTCCTTTTAGCAATGTTGTTTAGGAGTGAGTTGCAGTAGTCAATGCGATTACTAATTAATTAATTAATTACCTAAACCATATTTGACCTAGGACCGCAAAAATAACAGTAAATGGGGACATTTCAAGCTAGAAATAAGTTTTGACTGGTGACATTGGTGTCCATACGCAAATAAGTATTATAACATAAAAATACCATTTTAGTGAGACAGCAAACGGGCAGCAGAGAGCAAACAAACTTTCTCTGTGACAGAGGAATTTAGACGGAGTTTCCCTAGATTGGCTACTGCCTGGTTACCAGAGTGGGATATTCCCTTATTAGGATATAGGCTCTTTGCGACCTGACTGCGACCCCCTCTGTTATAATCCCAAGGGATAGCTGTATCCAGCTTAGCGCAGAAGCAACATCAATGGTGACATTTTCCAGATGTGTCTGGCCAATGTTTATGTCTCAGTGCTGTGAGTAAAATGTATTTAATTCATGCTGGATTAAACACTTATTTTAGGGAGTCCGACACATTTAGCATCCCGTGAAATCCATATTTATAAATAGTGTTTACATTTATGGAAACACTGACAAAGAGGTTACGTACAGGGGTGCGAGTAAAGTGCTCTTCCCGCACCTGGTGATTTCAAGTGTTTTGAAACGTGCACACATTTTCATAGGTCTACGTGTATAATACAGGGATGAGAGTGACATTCAGAGAAAAAACCGGAAATGTTGCTGTGGCCCACATTTCAGCACGAGAGGACTGTCTCATCTAATCGGGGGAGGGGGGGGGGACTCCTCAGAGAAATGTTTTAATTGTAGACGACATTGCTGTATTTTGAGCAATATTAAATCTTAACATTTCCAATAGCAAAAAAAGAACACGGACTCACGCACACATTGTCATAGTACTAACTCACTTGTTAATGATATTTTCTGGGCTGAACCCGAGTTGGCTGACGGGCAGCTTTCTCTTTGGCCAGCTTTGCCAAAACAGCCCGTTGATGGGCCATTCTAGCTTTCTTCGTTGCCAGCTCAACTGCTTCCTTAGCTTTGTACTTGATGGCTGCCTTCGTCTTTGACATGTTCAGCTCAGTTTTCTTCTCCTCCTTCATCTTTCCTTCCTCGGCAAGATGAATGGAGTACATTTTGTGTGCACTCGTCGTGTTGTGAACGACGCGACCAGTCCTGTTTGTGGAAGTCCTGTATAGCAGTCTTGTTGCTTGCCATGAGTGAGTACTTCACTGTCTGGATAGTGTTGAATGTACTAACATTCTTTCTGGCAGTGGCAGTATTCGTGATGCTAGACATGCGACTAAAACACCCTTCCACTCGAGGACCATGAAAGCAGCTCATCATTGCAGCCACCAGCTTTGACAAGGCTGGGAACTTGCCAGTAGAGAATATGGTAGCCCACCACGAGTGCAATCTGGAACTTGTGGGTGCTTGTGGAAGTGTGTTGTCTACATGGAATCGGCGAACTTCCATGTGATACGCCCTCTGTTCGGGATCTAATAGAACATTGGTGACCAGCGTGGGTAGTGCCAGCGTGTGTACTTCAATGCCTTCGGTTCCCCTCTGACTGTAGCCTGTAGGATCCAATCCGCATAGTTGACATCGGCCTCGCACCACAAACAGTAAGTTTCCCTGGTGCTAATAATTTACTAACGAATATATCCAACATAGTGTCTCCAGCCGATCTCTCCAGCCACGCCCAATTCCACTTATTCTTGACACTTTTGTCAATGTCCTTCACGCAACATTTGTCTTGCCATACAACAAATCGTCGATTAGCCACTGTGTTCGAAAATGATCGACATCTCCACAAAATACATCGTCATTTCCTATTGGTCCACTGCTTTTGTACGCGCACTTCGAAAGCGTTGAAGCGAACAGCCGACAGAACTAAGGGTTTTACTTTGCAGATTCACGGGTTCGGTTGGGTCGGTTCTGTCTCTAATCGCCAGGCAGCGTCATTAAACACGTGGCGACACCCGGTGGATAGATGGTTAACTCAATCCGCAGATAGATCGTCAGTGAATTGTCCAGGATTTTATGTCCTATCCCCCCCAACATTCATTTTTTCTCCCCGGATTTACACGATTCACAAAAGTGATCTTTGGAGCAGTATATAAACCGGAATTCCGGCAAAAACCGGAAATGTCTCATCCCTAATAATAATAATGAATCCCCTTATGTATTGTTTTCGATAACGAGATAAAGTTGCAAAATAGCTCTATATCAAAATAAAAAGTTGAACATGAACAAATGTTCACTGTGCGATTCGCCACCTAGCGACTAGAGCGGGTGCTATGATAGACAAGTAATAATAAAAAACTAGTATTTTGCTTTATTTTATTGTGACTTGTTTCAATACAAGTGAAATAAATTTCGAAAGGATAGTATTACCTGATAAAAGTTTATTCCCATTATTTTTTGTTTTATAGCTGACCGAGCAAATCATGATCTCTACCCAGATTTGGGGTAAAGCCGCCTAGCGGATAACAATGCAAACCCATTAATAATCTAGGCTAAGTGATGGGGTGGCAGTCACGGCATCTGGATAATCTAGGCTACTATCTACTTAGTTTTGAATTAACTTGCTGTCATTGCAACCTTCACCTGTTAACAGTCCCCTATGGCAGTTCAAATGTCATCAACAGTAACTTACAATGAGATATATATTTCCACAATTTGCATAAGTTTTCATAATCTCTATTTATTCAGTATTATAAAATGTACATATAAAACCATATTTGCCAGTATTTATGTCACCTATTCATACAAAGGGTGCCTCTAAAATGCTGTATAGCAACAATGATTGTTCCAAGATCTATATATCATCATGGCGACCCATTGCATTTGCAACTGGCAGAAAGCATTAGCACAAAATAAAGCACATTAATCATTCAAGACAAGTCATAAAGGTGACCTCTTTAATTTACCTGGTTCAATAGACTCACACTCCATGTGATAAAATTCTTAACAATTAATTCTCTACGCTTAGCATATGCAATTAATTATGTCTGCTTGCAATGTCACGAGTTGTCAAGTCACCAACAGGGCACAATTACACAATTACAGCTCAACATGATTACACATACAGTTGAACCAAAACCACTTCAGGATATTAGGATATCTTACAATCCTTCAAATTGTATTATGTAAACTAATATTTGCAACTCTCTTCAATATCATAAACTATATATAATATACTGATTTAGTATGTAAGGACATTACACAATTGCTCTGTAATTGTGATATAATCTATATATTAATCACATGTAATAAAAGTATAACTGTCACAGTTTGGTAGTGACAGACATTATCATATACATGTAAGGCATTGATCAATAACGATGATTGTATTTCTGTTGATCATTGTAACCTGGAATGTGTGCATGTCCACCCCAAACTTGGGGTCAAGTCATTCTTAACTGCAGTGAAAGCCTTATACTCACTCACCCAGGCACATTTATAAAATGGTTCGTAGAGCGACTGCCTTGACAGTTAACCTCAGTGATAATGGACGCAACTAACAAAAGGCATCAGCAGAAAATAGTCACATAAAAATGGTCAGCCCTGCCTATTCTGGTCCCGTTGATTTCCTGGCCGAGATCAGTGTTGACGACCATGGTATGACAGGACAACAGCCCCAACAGCTGTGTCTTGTCATCTCAGATCAATGGCCGGTGATCAGACCAGTGACTGAAACTCACCTGTCAATCGCACCGAGATCCAGCAAATAAAAATCTATCACCGTCTATACAACCACAAACACCAGCAGCAGCTTGGCGAAATGAATTCCTACAACTTACATCTACTAGGCTTAGCAAAACATCGATTATTCAACTAGCTAGCTCACTGCGAAGCTTCAATACTTGAAGTTTGCTGTGAATATTACCTGCATGGCCACACCAGAACAAAGCCCGGCTCTCGTATAAAACTGTCCGTTGCAGTAAATAAAGGCCTTAACATACTTTGTTTTGCAGAGTTCCACAGCAGACATGAACCATTGTCCCAAATACTACATCGTCCTAAAACTATACATGTGCGTCATGGCGACCGGCCTGTATGCAATTAACCAATCAGCACCGTCTCTTGTCGCCTTGTTCGTCTTTCTGCACGCATCTCAACAGGTGATTCATATCTCCTAAGTAATAGTGGCCTGTGTACTGCTGAGGATGGTGGAAGGTCTTTCCCACCACATGGTCACATATCACCTCACGAACTGTGTCTAGATAATAGTTCTTTTATTAATTTCAACAATGAGCCTACAAACATTGGTTAAGAAAATCTTTCCAAAAGCTACATTTCCTTTAAAAACAAATACGTCACAACAACTGTGGCGTTAAGCGTGACACATTGAAAGAGTGGACACGTTGCTCTGGCAAACAACATGTCACAGGTCGTTCTATGTACATGCGCGTCAAGGCAATACTGCAAACAAAGCCTGGCTCTCATCCCAAAGTCTGTTCAAGGGAAGGACATTATCGGTGGCTCTGGACCAGTTGCCCATTCGGCGACATTCCATTTGTGGCTATTGTTTCATGCTTTTTCATTCACCCGCGAACTTGCTTTTCACGGAGCGATTCAAATGTCTTTGACAATCGACACCCGGCTTTCGTACTGCCATGCTGAGCGCATATAGTAAGGCCATTGGCTGCCGTGTCATCAGACAGTGTATCACAGACGCTACACAGGTAATCACATCTGAATGAATGGAATATTTAATGCGCTGTTCTACCAGTTGTTGATCCAATAACTCCATAGCTCTCGTGCCAAACTTATCCACCGGTAGTGGACATTAATACTAGGCAAGGCTGTTGGCTTGATCAGTCATAAATCACTCAGATCTGGTATTCCAAACAAAAATGCAAGCTGTCCTATTTAATGAAGTGCTCCCTCTACCAATCATGGTAGTCATTTGTAATTCTTCACCGATCACTGCACACCGATACGCACAAATTCTCAAACCAAACAAGTATATATCTTGTTTTGATGCTGACATTACCGAACAAAATGAAACGTCAAAGAAACGTAGACACATCCCGTCGTTTCCGAGTGCCAAACAAAGTGCTGTATTCTGCCTTTGTGGTAATTCAGTTAGATCCGTGTCACATTTTGTTTTCTTTTCACAGTCCACTTCTTCTTGTTGCACCTTCTACTTTGAGACACCATCGCATCAAGGGTGAAGCACCTCACCCTCCCGCTTGCTTGCATTCACGATCCGTTGCCATTAAATATTCCCAATCACTCAGACCCTGCGTGGCGCTGGCATCCTGCACAGAATCTGTCAGCGGCAGTGCTGTGTCTACACGGTGGAGTCCATGGTCTGCTTCTTCTTGTCGTTGTGGTACTGTCCAAGGAATGAGCCATCCTCATTGAACTTGCCTGTGTCGATGTCTCCATACTCGGCTAGACTCCCCTCGTCATCGCTCTCTCCCAACTTGATCGTGCTCGTCAGTGATGCCCGACTGCCCTTCATTGGCTCCTCCTCCCTGCAACACCGACCAATCATGTCTTAGCTACACTAATGACTGTATGTATTCAGGCACCATATATTTTGGGACACCCCAAGAATCTACACAAATTATTATTTTCAATACTGTATGTTTTTTTGACACTGTGTTTTCGGACACCCCACGAATGTACAGTAACTATTTTCTATACTGTAGCAATCACGTCTTATCTATTTATTGTTTCTATTTGTTTTACGTTAGAATACCTGTTGATGAAATTTGTTCTGACTGACCCCACTGGACAGTGGATAAATGTCCCAAATGTCCTGACTGATGGATAGATGTCCTAACTGACTCCAATGGATGGTGGATAAATGTCCTGACTGATCCCAATGGATGGTGGATAAATGTCCAGACTGATCCCAATGGATGGTGAATAATTGTCCTGACTGACTCCAATGGATAGGGGATAAATGTCCTGACTGACTCCAATGGATGGTGGATAAATGTCCCGACTGATCCCAATGGATGGTGGATACATGTCCTGACTGATACCAATGGATGGGGGATAAATGTCCTGAATGACTCCACTGGATGGTGGATAAATGTCCTGACTGATCCCAATGGATGGTGGATAAATGTCCTGACTGACACCAATGGGTGGTGGATAAATGTCCTGAATGACTCCACTGGATGGTAAATAAATGTCCTGACTGATCCCAATGGATGGTGGATAAATGTCTTGACTGACACCAATGGGTGGTGGATAAATGTCCTGAATGACTCCACTGGATGATAAATATATGTCCTGACTGATCCCAATGGATGGTGAATAAATGTCCTGACTGATCCCAATGGATGGTGGATAAATGTCCTGACTGATCCCAATAGATGGTGGGTAGATGTCTTGATTGACTCCAGTGGATGGTGGATAAATGTCCTGACTGATCTCAATGGATGGTGGGTAGATGTCTTGACTGACTCCAGTGGATGGTGGATAAATGTCCTGACTGATCCGAATGAATGGTGGATAAATGTCCTGACTGATCCCAATGGATGGTGGATAAATGTCCTGACTGTCACCAATGGGTGGTGGATAAATTGTCAAATTCTGACTTACGGCCTCTGGTAGTCCTGGAATCCATTATCCTTGAGTTCTTTCTCAGGGTCATTGCCGTTCTTCCTCTCTTTCTCATCAACTGCAACACACACAGGAGCGCTTAATAATAACTTCTGGAATGCTTTCTGTATTCAGAAGAACCAACAAAGTATTCACGTGATATAAATAAAACATTAAGATACAAAATCAGATGACATATTGGCAAACAAACTGCTATCGCAATACCATGGCACATCACTATTAAGGCCACTCCTGAGACTGGACAAAAGTGACCTGAAGGGTGAGGTGACTGAATTAGTGAGACTAATTTCTTACACTTCATTGCTACAAAACAATTTGTGACTCTCCCAGGGTGACCTTATTACAAAGGTGACCATAGAGAGAGAGGTTTCACCGTACTGCTGCAGTAGTGAGGGCCACTTACCGGAATATTCATCACCAGGGTTATACTTCATTTACCCAAGTATTCATCGTCATGGTTATGCTCCACTTACCCGAGTATTCATTGCCACGTTTATGCTCCACTTACCTGAGTATTCATTGCCATGGTTATGCTCCACTTACCTGAGTATTCATTGCCACGGTTATGCTCCACTTACCTGAGTATTCATTGCCACAGTTATGCTCCACTTACCTGAGTATTCATTGCCACGGTTATGCTCCACTTACCTGAGTATTCATTGCCACGGTTATGCTCCACTTACCTGAGTATTCATTGCCACGATTATGCTCCACTCACCTGAGTATTCATTGCCACGGTTATGCTCCACTTACCTGAGTATTCATTGCCACAGTTATGCTCCACTTACCTGAGTATTCATTGCCACGATTATGCTCCACTTACCTGAGTATTCATTGCCACGGTTATGCTCCACTTACCCGAGTATTCATTGCCACGGTTATGCTCCACTTACCTGAGTATTCATTGCCATGGTTATGCTCCACTTACCTGAGTATTCATTGCCATGATGATGCTCCACTCACCTGAGTATTCATTGCCATGGTTATGCTCCACTTACCTGAGTATTCATTGCCATGATTATGCTCCACTCACCTGAGTATTCATTGCCACGGTTATGCTCCACTTACCCGAGTATTCATTGCCATGGTTATGCTCCACTTACCTGAGTATTCGTCGCCACGATTGCGCTGTAGACACAGACAGCAGCAGAGCAGGATGATGAGGAGAAGAAGGATGATGGCAATGAGCACAAAGATCCACCACCAACCCCCTGACGTCTTCACTATCGGTCCCGCCGTCGCTGCAAAGGAAAACACCAGTAACATGACCTGCCTCAGTGTGTGAAATCTGCATTAAAATTAAAGTCTTCATTACTTTTTGCGTATTTGTAAACTTTTAAAAGTACAAGCTCCCCTGTACCAAGTTTATAAATCAGTTGTGACTGTTACTTTGTACTTTATCTCTTATAATTCATATTGTATTTACCACATGTTTTAGTTTGAGGAGAGCCTATGATTCCACAGACCATGAGGTTTAAAATGGTACCTCATTTGTTGAAATGTCTTCGTAGTTTTTAATTTATTGCTGAAATTAAAGCAAACTTTCAAAAAGTGACGTTTTAAGAAGCGAGGTCATTTTGACCCATATTACCTGCTGCTTCGTAATGTGTAGGTTCATAAAGGCACGTTTTATTAGTTTCGCATTATTTGTTGAGAAAAATTAACTGGACACTGAAAGATGAAACTACTTTGTTCTGCCAAAATAACAAAATTGACGGGACATTACCTACACAGCTATTTATTGGTTTGTGTGCAAAATAGGCAAGTGCAATTGTGGCTGGTCACAGTTTGTTGTGTGGGCTTCAGGCAGAATCGAGAGAAAAGTGATGTCATCTTGTGGCTAATGCACAAATAACTTATCTAGAAAATACCCGCAAGGTGGAGCCAACGGTGGTATACCATATTTGAAAATTTTAGTACACATTTACATACACTTGAAGATATGTTTTCGTGCATGTGTTCAATTCCGTAAAAGATCTGCACATCTATCAGCCAATCTATAAGGTACGATATGTATTAAAACTGCGGAGGGATACTAAATGAAGCAAGAGGTACTCACGGACTGGTCCAGGCGGAAGTGACAACACTGCGGAGGCGCGCACCTCGCTGTAACCATTGCTAGCGATACATGTGTATCTGCCTTTGTTCACTGCCCCCTGGTCATCATCATCTTCACTCCTTATGTGCAGCGAGAAGTCAGTTGAATTCACTGAGATGTGATGCCTTTTGTAGGGGATCTCGACATCGTCTTTCAGCCATCGGATGTTGACGGGCGTGCTGTCATCAGACTTCGTCTCACACTTGAAGATAACTTTCTTGCCGTAGACAAGTTCTACGTCCTTAGGAGGGACCAAGATCTCTGTTGGCTCTGGAGATAGATAAAGTAGTAAAGTATAGGTAGGTTTTTATATAATGCGGTACCCAGTCCTCAGCGCTTTATATTTTACTCCCTAGCAGACCTGTTCAACTAAACATCATCTCGACTTCTCTAGGAAGCATTCAGCCACGGTGCAATTAATGTGCAAAGTCTATTCATACACAAATATCCACCACTGTCTATAGCCAGGTACTTATTCATACAGTTGAGTGCACTGGAGCAACGTAGATTGAATGAACTTTCCCAATGTTTGACAGTGCAGTACAGGTTTCGAACCCGGGTTCTCTCGATTGAGAGTCCGATGCTCTAGCCACTGCACCACTGCGTTCCACAACAGAAAGCAATGTGAAATGGATGCCAAGTGTCATCGTCTATCAACATATTAAAAGGAGGCAGCCTGTTCCTAGTTATTTATTTAATAATTAATATATAGTTACTAAGACTGAACTAATAATGTTAAAGATATACTGCCTGCAAAATTGTGTTTAGTAAGCCTGTATTAATGGTCGCAATTTGAAGATATAACCATGGAAACATGTTCAAATAGTAAACAAAACATCCAGTTTCAAAACAAGCTTTATTGGTATTTATATATATATACGACTGTGTCGGGCTGAGATAACTGCTATACTCTTGGATTGTAAGCATTTACTGAGAACTGAAGCTTGACCATTCCTGCAGTAATCACCGTCTATCTGGCAGTTTGGCAAACACTTATTGAGAACTAAAACTTCACCATTCCAACAGTAATCAATGTCTATCTGGCAGTTTGGCAAACACTTATTGAGAACTGAAACTTCACCATTCCAACAGTAATCAATGTCTATCTGGCAGTTTGGCAAACACTTATTGAGAACTGAAACTTCACCATTCCAACAGTAATCAATGTCTATCTGGCAGTTTGGCAAACACTAAATTGAGAACTGAAACTTCACCATTCCAACAGTAATCAATGTCTATCTGGCAGTTTGGCAAACACTTATTGAGAACTGAAACTTCACCATTCCAACAGTAATCAATGTCTATCTGGCAGTTTGGCAAACACTTATTGAGAACTGAAACTTCACCATTCCAACAGTAATCAATGTCTATCTGGCAGTTTGGCAAACACTTATTGAGAACTGAAACTTCATCATTCCAACAATAATCAACATGTCTATCCGTTGGTGTGGCAATGACTTATTGAGAACTGAATCTTCACCATTACAACAAATCATTGTCGATCTGGCGGTTTGGAGGTACTTACTGAGAACGTTGAGATAACCGTCAGCGATGACACTGCCATGTTTGTTGCGTCCCATACACTGTACGTTCATGAGACTGTTTCCCACATCACAGTCCTTGCAGACCTTGTACAGAGTCAGGTTCTTCTTGTCGCTGCTGATCAGTCTCTGTGGCCCTGGTGTGTCCACTGGGGACACGTAATAATAATACGTTTACCATATTCATTCTGTTAAGAACGCATAACAAATATTTCAGATGTGAAAATATGTCAACAGTTGCGTTCCAGTAAGTGTACAGGGATATACACCCATTGTTTTTGGCCCCTGGGGTTACCGAGTAAAACCTTCTTAGCAGACATGACAGCCAAGCGATTTGCATCCACAGGTGTACATTAATTAAGACATGTGAAGGGTTTCAGGGCAAAACGCGATAAACGCCATTTTAGAAATTTCGCCCAAACCAGGAGTAAACATTTCTTTAAACACATGTTGACCTAGGATATTTTCTAATTTATATAAAAATGCAATAAATCCCCACGAAACAATGTGCACAAGAGCATTTGTTTTCAAAAAGCGATAAGCACCATCCGTCTTTTTTATTAAAACGCAATATATCCATGTTCAGCCAATCAGCACCGCCGTGCTGCTCGTGCAGCTACGCAGAGTTACGGCACGCGCTGTATGAATATACTGCGTTTTGATACCAAAATCATTTAAAATCACATTTTGCGTAACAAATATGCAACACATATTTCAGAGTTTGGATTCTAAATACACATCAACTTAATTTACAAGTTGTTATTTAAATTTTCAGGATGAAGCACAAGTGACTTTTTCTCAAAACGAAGAAAATGGATATATCGCGTTTCGCCCTGAAAACTTAATGGAATAAATATGATCTGTACACCCTTGGTATGTACACCCCACACCCCACTTTTGCCAGCAACTGGTCACAACATTAATTTCCATGATATAAATGCCAGTGTTATTGCCATGTTGTAACATATTTAAAGACTACAGAGCATCATTTCATGGCCAAAAAACTAATTTTTATTCTATTTGTGCTAAACCTTTTTAATACTGTTTATTATTATTAAAATAATCACTTTGGTATATATATCTGGTATACAGTTAATTTACCGTTCAGCTTCTCGCCGTTGATGAACCAAGTGATATCAGCTTCTGGTTCTCCCTTAGGGTCACAGATGAAGGTGATGTCTTCACCCTCTGTAGCATTGATGTTGTGGGGTTGTTTCTTCTTGCTTTCAAATACAGGCACAGCTGTAAATAAAAATACCATTTTACCAGCGATGATGGCCACATGATGTTCAACAAAATATATTTTAAAGATATTTGTAATTCTTCACTCAGTCACCACATAAAAATAAAAGCATGTTCTGCAATATTGAAACTGATCAAACTTATTTCAAAACAAAAACACATCAAATCCCCAGCCTGAAAATTTTAACACAAAATATTAATTTTCATATAGATACAAGAATATATTCAAATAGGGGAGAGGTGCAGGGCAACAGCAGCAAGACTAGTGCAACAATACCTCACCCCTGTACAATAGAACCAGGAGGAAGAACAGTACAGGAGCTAGACCTCACACCTGTACAATAGAACCAGGAGGAAAAACAGTACAGGAGCTAGACCTCACACCTGTACTATAGAACCAGGAGGAAGAACAGTACAGGAGCTAGACCTCACACCTGTACTATAGAACCAGGAGGAAGAACAGTACAGGAGCTAGACCTCACACCTGTACAATAGAACCAGGAGGAAGAATACTACAGGAGCTAGACCTCACACCTGTACAATAGAACCAGAAGGAAGAACAGTACAGGAGCTAGACCTCACACCTGTACTATAGAACCAGGAGGAAGAACAGTACAGGAGCTAGACCTCACACCTGTACAATAGAACCAGGAGGAAGAATACTACAGGAGCTAGACCTCACACCTGTACAACAGAACCAGAAGGAAGAACAGTACAGGAGCTAGACCTTACCCCTGTACAATAGAACCAGGAGGAAGAACAGTACAGGAGCTAGACCTCACCCCTGTACAAGGGAATCAGGAAGAAGAACAGTTCAGGAGCTAGACCTCACCCTTGTACAAGGGAACCAGGAGGAAGAATACTACAGGAGCTAGACCTCACCCCTGTACAATAGAACCAGGAGGAAGAACAGTACAGGAGCTAGACCTCACATCTGTACAATAGAACCAGGAGGAAGAACAGTACAGGAGCTAGACCTCACCCCTGTGCAAGGGAACCGGGGGAAGAACAGTACAGGAGCTAGACCTCACACCTGTACAATAGAACCAGGAGGAAGAACAGTTCAGGAGCTAGACCTCACCCCTGTACAATAGAACCAGGAGGAAGAACAGTTCAGGAGCTAGACCTCACCCCTGTACAAGGGAACCAGAGGGAAGAACCCTACAGGAGTTAGACCTCATGTCTGTACAAGGGAACCAGGTGGAAGAACAGTACAGGTGCTAGACCAAGAAGAATAGAGGTCTATGAACAAAACGAATTTAAAAACCCTTCAGTGGTACACTCTGCTGTTGCCTCTAGTCACAGGAAGCAAATACAGTATTACTGAATATTCTTCAGGATAGTTATTTTTAAAGTAAAAGTTTTGTTTTGACATATCCAAACATGTTTACCTGGTAGTCTTATAGACCACATGACAACAGAAGCCCACATCATAGACTGGGAGGGAGTGAAAATAGCAGACAAGGAACCCAACCAAAGAATTTGACACATGAAGGAAGCCATCTGGATAAGAAAGACCAGGACACCTCTCAAACAAGACGAGGGCAATTACGATCTGCCTCAGATGTATGATGAATCAATGTTATACAGTGTCATAGGTACTGAAGAAGTCGACATGATACGTCAGACGAAAGCCTCTACCAGGAAAAATTTGTTTGTCTCAAAATGAATTTTTTTAAATTATCATTATCATACATACATTGAATGTCGATCTTCATGACATGTTCCTCAGTGCCTCGACTGTTGGTTCCCTGGCACTTGTATTCCCCCTCATCACTTTCCTGCAGGTTGCGTATCTCGAGCAACGTCCCGGAGTCCTTACCCCACAGGGCGCGGGAGGCTGGCATCTGTTTACCCATTCTTGACCATGACACCTGGGGCGCTGGACTGTCAACACACACAGATTATCTAATCTGGTTCTCATATTTGTTGATTTGTCACAATCAGTTCGTGATTTAAAATTAATGTTCTGCATCTGTGTCGTTTCTCAAAGTCCTCAAACACCAGCAGAGCAAATAAGAGGTCAATTAGATACCATATCCCCTCTATCAGTGTCTAATGGCATTTGTTAGACTTCTCTTCATCAAACAAAACTATGAGAACAAGAAACATAGCATCTGTCGCACAACTGGCATGCTATTAAAAACTGGCTATGTTTTTTCAACACAATTCTACATTTTCTTGGCATTGGGCATATACAAGATCCTGTCATTCAGAGTGTAGATTACCAACAACCCCTCTACATAACCAACAACCCCCTACATAACCAACAACCTCCTACATAACCAACAACCCCCTACATAACCAACAACTGCAAGGGCAAAACTGTTAGTTGCAACAGCACAATTCTAGTTACAATGTATCTGCTTTGTATGTACCATAGAGATATGTCAGCTTGCACTAGGAATTGCATATTAAGTTGGAACATAGATCACTTTCTGTCAAATCTTCTCAGTTGGAAGAAATGCCATAAAGTGACAAGATTTAACAATAATAGTTTCACAGATTTAGTTATGATCAACACAAGAATATCTCACGATTCACTGCATGTGTGTGTGTGTGTGTGTGTGTGTGTGTGTGTGTGTGTGTGTGTGTGTGTGTGTGTGTGTGTGTGTGTGTGTGTGTGTGTGTGTGTGTGTGTGTGTGTGTGTGTGTGTGTGTGTGTGTGTGTGCATTTGAACATGCATACGTGTGTATGTGCAAGTCACATGTTTTATAAGCTAGATTGTTAGTACCTATCATTCAATGTGCTTATGAATAAATATACACGATCTCAAAAAATCTAAACTTGTTATTGTTACAATAAAGGTACGTACCATCTAATGAACAAAATACAGTAAAACCTTAGCGGCCACCTGTCCATAACGATAACCTGGATATAACAGTCACTTTTTAAAGTCCCGAATAACTTCCTATTAGATTCCACTGCCCACTACCTGTCCATAACGGTAACCTGTCTATTGTGTATAATGGCCAATTAATTTGGACTGAACCATTCATAGTCAACCTGCCGCTTGTGGGCAGGTCAAAGGGAATCCATAATTTCCCTGAATAAAACATCATTGTGCTGGTGTCATCACATGTACACAGGACTATCAAATTGCAATCGAGTCACATGTGGCATCATCAGCTTGTTGCAGCCACTATGTGGCTTCCTTTACTCCAGCAAAGGTGAGCAGAATCAGCTTTGATGTCCAAAATGAGCTCAGAGAAGCCATGGAAGCTGGCAGTTGTAAAATTTATCTAGGTGGCTTGGCATAGCAGGAAAGATTGCCTAGGTAAATATTACAATGGCCCGTTATCTAGCACTTGGGGTAGCTCAAATTGTATTGATAATCCTCGAGAAAATCTGGGAGAACGCTTGCCTTGCACTCACTCACACCCACATGTTTCATTTTGGACACCAAAGCTTCTTCTGTTTGCCTTTACTTCGAGGGTGTGATTGATTTCACCATTGCCCAAAATAAAACAGGAATATCAATTAAATATAGCAAGTTGTGTAGTGTATTATTTAATATTATTGTTAACTCTAGGTTTGTATTGTTCACGAGAGTACCAACTAGCAAACGTCAACGTAACTATTCATGCTACTGTGGTTCCACCTAATTAGTATCCAAGGCATGAAACTCTCCATAACGGCAACCTATAATAGTAATTTTGCGCAGTCCCGACGATGATCGTTCTGGACAGGTTTTACTGTAGTTCAGAACAAAGTGCAAGTCTTAGAAAATAGCATGAGATTTCTTGTCAATCAGCACTATTTTGGCTGGCACTGAAACGGTTTTAGTAGGTGCAACACCATGGTAAGTCAGCTAGTGTGGTTGTTTTAGTAGGTGCAACACCATGGTAAGTCAGCTAGTGTGGTTGTTTTAGTAGGTGCAACACCATGGTAAGTCAGCTAGTGTGGTTGTTGCTACAATTTCTTTGAGAACAATCGACTTTGCGAATCTGAGTGGGTTTTTTTTAACACAGACAATGTTTTAAGTGCATTCAACTTACTTTCCTGAGAAGAAACACTTCAGTGATATGGAGCCGCCAACCAGGCTCACTTTGACACTATCAGACGAACTCTCTAGTTTGGGTTTTTTCTTCTCCATTGTTCCTGCAAAAGTGAGGGAATTATTGGCAGTAGTCAACTAATCATGTTACAGCTGCATACACCTGACACAAGCTCACATTTGTTATATCTATTTCATTTAACACCAGCAAGTCTCACACGTGTACATCTGGAGATGTACTCTGATATATGTTGTACATCATACTTATAGATTCAATGTACAAATTCCAACAATCTTTCTTACAGATTCAATGAGTGAGTTGTGTATTTTGTACATTATTTACAGATCCAATGAGTGAATGGTGTATTTTGTACAGCACACTTATAGATTAAATGTGTGAACATTCTATTTTGTACAACTTACTTACAGGCGCAATATATGATTGGCGGATACTTATTAACTAAATGTGTGAATGGTGTATTTTGTTCATTTTGCTTACAAGGCATCTAGTCTGAGAAAAAGGCACACTTTAGATTAATTCAAGACTGGCAACAAATTATTTGACATAAGCTTACCTGGTAGAACGGAGAGACTGGAGTCGCTGCCGCCAATGGTGCTGATAAGGTTTGGGTTGAAACTATTGCAGCGGTATAGTTTATTGTTGCGCGTGTCGCTTGGCTTCACAAAGGCAAAGTGCAGATGTCCTGTAGAAGCATACATATTATATGGTGAGATGAGAACTAATGAACAGTTTTGCTGTCGACATGAGCTTCTGACATATCTAACATTTCTGAAGGTGAGTTGTTTGTCTGCTGCAGAGAAGCTTTTGGCTGCAGCAGCAAAGATTGACTAACTGCAGCAAAAACGCTTTTGAAAATGAAACAGAATGACTTATGTGAGGCAACAAAACAAGACTGATATTTTATGGCCATAATTTGTATATTATTCTGTATATTTCTGTTTCTTTGATTGTGCATAAATAATGTTCAGTCATGTTCCATTTGTTCACATCTGTGTTTTGCAGTGTGCATTTTTTTAAATTATCCATGCCACAAAAATATTTTAAATGTTAAAGATCACATATCCTTTAGCTATTTTTTAAGTGATATATCTCAACATCGGTTTATCCTACCACAGTGATATGTTGTATTAATGCTGTCATGCTAATAATAGTGTTTTATACTAACATGCCTGACCCTGTATGTGATCCATTACCATGAAACAGTTCCACTGCACCATCCATGAGTTTTGAATGATGGAAGTATGTGAAGGATGGGAAAAACTGCTTTCCAACAATCAATACCTACGACATTGAGCCACCTAAATTATCAGACTATACAGTGTTCTAGTATCTTTTCGCTCATGAATGTAGATGCATAAATCGCTGACCAGTCACGTCTGCCGAGATGGTTTTAGACAGAAAACCCACAATCAATTTAAAATATGTGTACACCTTTGTATGCTTATTGGAACACAAAATTTGACATACTTTTACTTTTTATTTATTTCAAATATTTAATAAGCATACTGTGTTTATTAGAATGAATACGATATTTCACTTACCGTGTTCGTCAATGTTGATGCGCTTGTCCAGTTGGAGTGCGACTGGGTTCTTATCGTCCTCCGACACAGCCAACAGCCAGGTGACGGTTGGAGCGGGTTCACTCTTCAGCGCCTGACACTTGATAGACAGGTGTTCCCCAGCGGTGGCCGTGTATGCACGCACCGGGATATTGGCTGGGTAGCTGGCAATGAAGGCACGTATAATCTCAGAAAAGTTTGACATCGCTGTGCCATATTCGTTCTTTGCAAAGCATTGGTATTCGCCTTTGTTTATGTTTCCTGCATCTGTGATCATCAAAGTGCCGTCTTCTTTGGACATCTCGATGTTAACGTATTCATTGAGATCAAGGCGTTTGTTGTTGAATGTCCACTCGTAACTGTGACACAAGGCACACCATGAGAACATTGCATGGTGTATATGCAGAATGTGCAAGGAACATACTAGTACCAGTGTGCGCTGGACTAACAAAGCAACTCTTTGATAAATACAAAGTCACAAACAAGCATTTTTTAGAGGGAATGGTTGATGTGAAAAGAGACAGAGGAAGTATATGAACCATGCAGACACATGGGACAGCATGGGACAGCATGGATGACGTGAACCTCGACACACATGACAACATGGGTGACATGAACCTTGACACACATGACAGCATGGATGACATGAACCTTGACACACATGACAGCATGGGTGACATGAACCTTGACACACATGACAGCATGGATGACATGAACCTTGACACACGACAGCATGGATGACATGAACCTTGACACACATGACAGCATGGGTGACATGAACCTTGACACACAAGACAGCATGGATGACAGGAACCGTGACACACATGACAGCACGGGTGACATGAATGTAGACATATGTGACAGCATGAATTACATGAACCTTGACACACATGACATCACGAGTGACATGAACTTACACACACGACAGCATAGATGACATGAACCTTGACACACATGAAAGCATGGATGACATGAACCTAGACACATGTGACAGGATGGATGACATGAACCTAGACACACATGACAGCATGAAGCTAGACACATGACATAGATGACATGGCACAGGAAGACAATGATACTCATGGCAACAAAGAGGTTACACAGTTGGTCTCCTTAATTTCATCTCCATAAGAAGAGAGCTTATCCAAGAAAGCTTGCCAAACAGGATGGTAGAAAGAAAACGTGAAGATTCAAGAACAAAATTAAGATGGAGAGATAGTGTAAATTGAGAGTGACAGCATGGATGACATGACGCTAGACACACGACAGCATGGATGACATGAACTTACACACGACAGCATTGATCACATGATCGTTGACACACATGGCAGCACGGATGACATGAACCTAGACACATGTGACAGCATGGATAACATGAACCTAGACACACATGACAGAATGGATGCCATGAAGCTAGACACACATGACATATATGACATGGCACAAGAAGACAATGATAGTCATGGCAACAAAGAGGTTACACAGTTGGTCTCCTTGATTTCATCTCCATAAGAAGGGAGCTTGTCCAAGAAAGCTTGCCAAACAGGATGGTAGAAAGAAAACATGTAGATTTAAGAACAAAATTAAGATGGAGAGATAGTGTAAATTGAGAGCGCAAAAGGGCAGCAATGTATATAGCAGACAGGGAGAGAATGACAGAAAACAGCAACTGATGGAGCATTTTGCAGATTGCTCTGCTGATAAGAGAATGCAACAAGTGACATGGCCTATACCCAACAACTGCTCAAAGTGGTTTACACTTTACTCCCTGTAACGTGTCTACAGACACCATAAAAGAACTGAGTACGTACGTTGGTTGGGGTGATCCCCTGGCTACACATGGCAAGTTAAAGTCCTCGCCACTTCTGTACACATTCTGCTTCGGTGGGCCTACGGTTATAGTTGGTGGGAGGCGAACTGCAACACAGCGATTGTGGAATACACATGAAACAACATTTGATGCTCCACACATCCTGTCATTTGTCAGTG
>CM034533.1:66696611-66853136 GCA_020002185.1 Paraescarpia echinospica | reverse complement strand
TGTTTCGTTTTCGTGACACGTGTTGGTCAAAGCTTAGTGTTTCGTTTGTCCAACTAGTTGGTCTGAGTTCAATTCGTGACACGTGTTGGGCAAAGCATAGTGTTTCGTTTGTCCAACTAGTTGGTCTGAGTTCAATTCGTAGTTGGTCTGAGTTCAATTCGTGACACGTGTTGGTCAAAGCATAGTGTTTCGTTTGTATAACTCGTGTCTCGTCGGTACTCTCGTGTGATGTGTCATCCGTAGTCTCGTGTGATCCGAAGTCTCGTGAAATATCTCGGCCATTATTGTCGTGTGATGTGTCATCCGTAGTCTCGTGACATATATCGGTCATAGTCTCGTCTCTTGTCTCGTCGGGACTCTCGTGTGACGTGTCATCCGTAGTCTCGTGACATATATCGGTCATAGTCTCGTGTGATGTGTCTAGTTGATCTAAGTTCAATTCATGACACGTGTTGGTCAAAGCATAGTGTTTCGTTTGTATAACTCGTGTCTCGTCGGTACTCTCGTGTGATGTGCCATCCGTAGTCTCGTGTGATGTGTCATCCGTAATCTCGTGACATATCTCGGTCATAGTCTCGTCTCTTGTCTCGACGGTATTCTCGTGTGATATCTCGTCCGTAATCTCGTGTGATGTGTCATCCGTAGTCTCGTGTGATGTGTCATCCGTAGTCTCGTGACATATCTCGGTCATAATCTCGTCTCTTGTCTCGTCGGTACTCTCGTGTGACGTGTCATCCGTAGTCTCGTGCCGTATCTCGGTCATAGTCTCGTCTCTTGTCTCGTCGGTACTCTCGTGTGATGTGTCATCCGTAGTCTCGTGACATATATCGGTCATAGTCTCGTGTGATGTGTCTAGTTGATCTAAGTTCAATTCGTGACACGTGTTTCGTTTTCGTGACACGTGTTGGTCAAAGCATAGTGTTTCGTTTGCACCACTAGTTGGTCTGAGTGCATTAACATCTCTGTACTGAACTACACAGACATGAGTGGTTAACATATCTGTACTGAACTACATAGACATAAGTGGCTATCATCTCTACTGAACTACACAGACATAAGTGGCTATCATCTCTACTGAACTACACAGACATACTTGTGAAGTGTAAGACTATTAGTAAGGTTCCCAACATATGCTTTGCATTACACTATGAAAAAGACACAAGATGAGGTTTGCACAGTTTATTCGTGAACAACACAAACGTATTTACATGTCACGCTCCATAACTAAAAGAACCAGAGACATTGATACAGAGTCTTGCAAAGTTTAATCGTGTACAACACAAAAGAAAGTTCTTTACAGGTCACCCTCCATTACTGCCAGAACCATATGTTTCATAGTGTTTCGTCACTGCTATGACACAGAGGCTTGCAATGAACTATATATATATATATATATATATATATATATATATATATTATACAACGCAGTGTCTACAAGTAATTGTCGCGGACATCACACAATAGTTTTCCGAGAGTGTTTCGACCATTTTTGCAGCCACGACCAAGTCCCCAAAAGCCCTCTTTCGATGGTACACGCTCCACCAGTTCAGCATTTCCGGTTGCCAACAATACGGTTCGCAAATCCTTTGACACAGCGAACTTTGCGATGAGCAAATGTTGCATCCAGTAAACACGGACATCGTTCCAACCAGATCTCGTCTCTCCAATCTGTTTGCTTTTTCGTTTTACCAAGTGGGCATGATTCGCAGTTTTGATACGCTCTGCGCAGTCGACGTCGCCGTGATACAATGCCTTCCTGTAATAATAGGCATGCTCGACCGAATTAAAAGCCCGACCGAAGGCTTTGACCCTGCAAGGGTAAAGGTTTGACAAGGGAGAGTCGGCCCCTGAAAATTCAACTCGTTTCGGTTTCACAGCAACCTCCGGTTCGGGTAGAGGTTCCGGTTGCGGTGAGTAGAGGCTTGACGCAACGACTGGTTGATTGACAGACGCTGAATGTGGACGGCTGGTAGATGCCTCGAACGGTCGGCTAGTTGGTTCGTCTACGTCGCTGTCGCTGAAGGCTGCAGGCGCATGGTAGTTGGGTGTTTTGAGGTTGGCGCTATCGTGATACAACGGTGATGGTGGTCGGTTGACATCCAGTGACTGTGGTCGGGTGCCAGATGCTTCGAACGGTCGGCAACACGGTTCGTCTACGTCGCTGTCGCTGAAGGCCGCAGGCGTGTGGTAGTTCGGTGTTTTCAACATGATGTTAGCCGTGGTGTCGTTGTGATACGAATGATGGTCCGACTGGTAGAGCTCCGCGTTTATATAGATAGTGAATGTGCCGAAAGGTCACGTGGGCGTGCCGAACGAGCACGAAATTTCTAACCTATGAGAATAGCTAATACTCTTTTGTGAGAATGTGGTTGGCTCTGAAAAGAACCGTTTCTTGGAATTTCATCGAATTTTTCTTATGATGCTAATGATGGTGATGATGATGAACACACGAGTTCCTGTTGTTGTTGTTCACGCTTTATCCTGGACAGTGTGTTCTTGATGAGCGTGGAGCATCGGAGGTAAGACTCTGGGTTGTGGGTCTTGCGTGTCTTGCGCATCTCGCGAAGTTTCTCGACAGACAACCTCAAGAGGGGTCGTATCTCCTTGCAGTGGTTGGATGTAGTCACTGACGGAGACATTCGCTTAGCAGATTGACAGTCACACGGGTCGGTCGCCGGGTGTCGTCGCTTGTTGCTACCTGCAACATCTCGGTCATTGTCGGTAGCAATATCTCGGACGTTGTCAGTTGATGAATTCACACCCATTTTCAAGATGTAATATATAATGACCACAAAAGCAGACGCAGGCCTTTTATAACCAGTCCACAGACCATAAAGATCACGTGGGCGTGCCGAAAGATTATGGATTGTAGGATAGTACATTAAGGTCACGTGGGTGTGCCGAAAGATCACCGACTGCAGAATAGAAAATTCAAAAGCACGGACTACTGAGTAGAATGTACACAAGCGCGGACTGCTGAGTAGTTACTTAGTTCACCACTTATCTAACAGGGGTGCTTTCAGTTGATGATTGTATATCCACCAGGTGTTTATGGACGAGAAAAATCAAGAGACACGAATATTTGCAGTACTCATATGTGGTTCGCTCACTTGTCCACTAGGGGATGATGTTTGTAGTTCGTGAGCTATCCGTCAGGGGGCTCTATTGCACGCAAGCGTGCAATAGACACGAATATTTGCAGTACTAGAACATTTAGTTTACAACTTGTGCACAATATGACACCACTTGTATAACTAGTACCGAAAAATTCCGATAGGGGGCGCTGTTTTAGTTTGGCGGGAAAAATTGTTTTTGGCGGGAAATAATTTAGTTTACCAACTATCCGCCAGGGGGAGCTATTTTGGTTTTGGCGGGAAATAATTTTGTTCACCAACTATCCGCCAGGTGGCGCTATTTTAGTTCCGAAAAATTCCGGTAGGGGGAGCTGTTTTAGTTATGGCGGGAAATTATTTTTTGGCGGGAAATATTTTTGTTCACCAACTATCCGCCAGGGGGCGCTATTTAGTTCACCAACTATCCGCCAGGGGAGCTATTTTGGTTTTGGCGGGAAATAATTAGTTCACCAACTATCCGCCAGGGGGCGCTTTTTCAGTTTTGGCGGGGAAATATTTTAGTTCCGGAAAAATCCGCTAGGTGGCGTGCTATTCTAGATCCGAAAAATTCCGGTAGGGGGGGCCACGTGACCTTGACCTACATCCGGGTACTTGACCTTGACCTACATCCGGGTACTTGACATTTGACCTTGACCTACATCCGGGTACTTTACCTTGACCTACATCCGGGTACTTTGCTCTTGCTCCGCGGCGCGACACCCTGCGCGGTAAGGGACCTCCTTTACTACTGGCATCTTGCACAGATCTATCCTACTTCACTCCGTATCAGCTTCAGGTCTGGTGTTAATGAAGATGACCTTTACCAGTGTGGTTTCTTCCTCGGCCTAGTCCTGGAGAACATCCCGTGTAAGACTTTTTTTTCAAACAAAACAAGGTCGTGCGTCCAACGCCCACTCCATTTGCGCCTGGTCGATATTTAATTTGGTCTATCAAACTTTCCCTGATACGATTGGGGGCACTTGGGCCCTAGCACCATGTTATTCTCCTCCTCTCTCCCCCACCCCGACACATGTGAAAGCCCGCGCCAAAAGTCCCAAGGAGAGACTTAACAATTCACTTACAACGTCGCGCAGTTGTACTCCAGGTTAATCCACAAAGATTTCCTTCGCAATTTAGAAATGGGCGTAAACGGTGCTATGTGACTGTTACGTCACTTCCGCAGAGATAAGCGGGTTTACGGTTAACCGACCGCTGCGCGTAGCCATTGTGACACGATCAGCGGTCTGACAGGGGTGTGAAAGCAAACGGTCCGAAGGGCTGATCCGTGGGTTTACAATGCCTATGTTTACATGGTTGCAGCACAGACATATAATAATAACAACCCTTTATAGCGCCTGAATCCCCATGAATCTGGGCGCAGAGGCGCAATATGCAAGAACCGTTGGGCAAAATCGTTAACATGGACAAACAAGAGTCGTCATTAGAGCAATTAAGAGGGCACCGAAGGTTAGGGTGGGAATGCAATTTCAAATAAATAAGTCTTCATTTTTTTTAACGAAAGGTATCTATAGTTTCTGATGAGCTTAAAGCGATAGGGAGTTGATTCCAGATTGAGTGTGCAGCTACAGAAAAATCACTTGCAAATATTTAGCTTGGTTTTCGGAACAAAAAGTCGTTGTGAAAAAGATGATCTGAGATTTCTGGGGATATCGGAAAAATGAATGAAACAAATTGGATAGGTGTTGCGTAGAAAGGGTACGATACGTGATAGTGGCTAACTTGAACTGCATTCGATTTGCAATTGGAAGCCAATGTAGTATAACTGTTTAAGAAGGGGCAGAGATGTGAGGGGCAGAGAGGTGAGAAACGATGTGTTTTTAATACCACACGTGCTAAATAATAATGTACACATTGCAGTTTAGCTAAGTCCTTTTAGCAATGTTGTTTAGGAGTGAGTTGCAGTAGTCAATGCGATTACTAATTAATTAATTAATTACCTAAACCATATTTGACCTAGGACCGCAAAAATAACAGTAAATGGGGACATTTCAAGCTAGAAATAAGTTTTGACTGGTGACATTGGTGTCCATACGCAAATAAGTATTATAACATAAAAATACCATTTTAGTGAGACAGCAAACGGGCAGCAGAGAGCAAACAAACTTTCTCTGTGACAGAGGAATTTAGACGGAGTTTCCCTAGATTGGCTACTGCCTGGTTACCAGAGTGGGATATTCCCTTATTAGGATATAGGCTCTTTGCGACCTGACTGCGACCCCCTCTGTTATAATCCCAAGGGATAGCTGTATCCAGCTTAGCGCAGAAGCAACATCAATGGTGACATTTTCCAGATGTGTCTGGCCAATGTTTATGTCTCAGTGCTGTGAGTAAAATGTATTTAATTCATGCTGGATTAAACACTTATTTTAGGGAGTCCGACACATTTAGCATCCCGTGAAATCCATATTTATAAATAGTGTTTACATTTATGGAAACACTGACAAAGAGGTTACGTACAGGGGTGCGAGTAAAGTGCTCTTCCCGCACCTGGTGATTTCAAGTGTTTTGAAACGTGCACACATTTTCATAGGTCTACGTGTATAATACAGGGATGAGAGTGACATTCAGAGAAAAAACCGGAAATGTTGCTGTGGCCCACATTTCAGCACGAGAGGACTGTCTCATCTAATCGGGGGAGGGGGGGGGGACTCCTCAGAGAAATGTTTTAATTGTAGACGACATTGCTGTATTTTGAGCAATATTAAATCTTAACATTTCCAATAGCAAAAAAAGAACACGGACTCACGCACACATTGTCATAGTACTAACTCACTTGTTAATGATATTTTCTGGGCTGAACCCGAGTTGGCTGACGGGCAGCTTTCTCTTTGGCCAGCTTTGCCAAAACAGCCCGTTGATGGGCCATTCTAGCTTTCTTCGTTGCCAGCTCAACTGCTTCCTTAGCTTTGTACTTGATGGCTGCCTTCGTCTTTGACATGTTCAGCTCAGTTTTCTTCTCCTCCTTCATCTTTCCTTCCTCGGCAAGATGAATGGAGTACATTTTGTGTGCACTCGTCGTGTTGTGAACGACGCGACCAGTCCTGTTTGTGGAAGTCCTGTATAGCAGTCTTGTTGCTTGCCATGAGTGAGTACTTCACTGTCTGGATAGTGTTGAATGTACTAACATTCTTTCTGGCAGTGGCAGTATTCGTGATGCTAGACATGCGACTAAAACACCCTTCCACTCGAGGACCATGAAAGCAGCTCATCATTGCAGCCACCAGCTTTGACAAGGCTGGGAACTTGCCAGTAGAGAATATGGTAGCCCACCACGAGTGCAATCTGGAACTTGTGGGTGCTTGTGGAAGTGTGTTGTCTACATGGAATCGGCGAACTTCCATGTGATACGCCCTCTGTTCGGGATCTAATAGAACATTGGTGACCAGCGTGGGTAGTGCCAGCGTGTGTACTTCAATGCCTTCGGTTCCCCTCTGACTGTAGCCTGTAGGATCCAATCCGCATAGTTGACATCGGCCTCGCACCACAAACAGTAAGTTTCCCTGGTGCTAATAATTTACTAACGAATATATCCAACATAGTGTCTCCAGCCGATCTCTCCAGCCACGCCCAATTCCACTTATTCTTGACACTTTTGTCAATGTCCTTCACGCAACATTTGTCTTGCCATACAACAAATCGTCGATTAGCCACTGTGTTCGAAAATGATCGACATCTCCACAAAATACATCGTCATTTCCTATTGGTCCACTGCTTTTGTACGCGCACTTCGAAAGCGTTGAAGCGAACAGCCAACAGAACTAAGGGTTTTACTTTGCAGATTCACGGGTTCGGTTGGGTCGGTTCTGTCTCTAATCGCCAGGCAGCGTCATTAAACACGTGGCGACACCCGGTGGATAGATGGTTAACTCAATCCGCAGATAGATCGTCAGTGAATTGTCCAGGATTTTATGTCCTATCCCCCCCAACATTCATTTTTTCTCCCCGGATTTACACGATTCACAAAAGTGATCTTTGGAGCAGTATATAAACCGGAATTCCGGCAAAAACCGGAAATGTCTCATCCCTAATAATAATAATGAATCCCCTTATGTATTGTTTTCGATAACGAGATAAAGTTGCAAAATAGCTCTATATCAAAATAAAAAGTTGAACATGAACAAATGTTCACTGTGCGATTCGCCACCTAGCGACTAGAGCGGGTGCTATGATAGACAAGTAATAATAAAAAACTAGTATTTTGCTTTATTTTATTGTGACTTGTTTCAATACAAGTGAAATAAATTTCGAAAGGATAGTATTACCTGATAAAAGTTTATTCCCATTATTTTTTGTTTTATAGCTGACCGAGCAAATCATGATCTCTACCCAGATTTGGGGTAAAGCCGCCTAGCGGATAACAATGCAAACCCATTAATAATCTAGGCTAAGTGATGGGGTGGCAGTCACGGCATCTGGATAATCTAGGCTACTATCTACTTAGTTTTGAATTAACTTGCTGTCATTGCAACCTTCACCTGTTAACAGTCCCCTATGGCAGTTCAAATGTCATCAACAGTAACTTACAATGAGATATATATTTCCACAATTTGCATAAGTTTTCATAATCTCTATTTATTCAGTATTATAAAATGTACATATAAAACCATATTTGCCAGTATTTATGTCACCTATTCATACAAAGGGTGCCTCTAAAATGCTGTATAGCAACAATGATTGTTCCAAGATCTATATATCATCATGGCGACCCATTGCATTTGCAACTGGCAGAAAGCATTAGCACAAAATAAAGCACATTAATCATTCAAGACAAGTCATAAAGGTGACCTCTTTAATTTACCTGGTTCAATAGACTCACACTCCATGTGATAAAATTCTTAACAATTAATTCTCTACGCTTAGCATATGCAATTAATTATGTCTGCTTGCAATGTCACGAGTTGTCAAGTCACCAACAGGGCACAATTACACAATTACAGCTCAACATGATTACACATACAGTTGAACCAAAACCACTTCAGGATATTAGGATATCTTACAATCCTTCAAATTGTATTATGTAAACTAATATTTGCAACTCTCTTCAATATCATAAACTATATATAATATACTGATTTAGTATGTAAGGACATTACACAATTGCTCTGTAATTGTGATATAATCTATATATTAATCACATGTAATAAAAGTATAACTGTCACAGTTTGGTAGTGACAGACATTATCATATACATGTAAGGCATTGATCAATAACGATGATTGTATTTCTGTTGATCATTGTAACCTGGAATGTGTGCATGTCCACCCCAAACTTGGGGTCAAGTCATTCTTAACTGCAGTGAAAGCCTTATACTCACTCACCCAGGCACATTTATAAAATGGTTCGTAGAGCGACTGCCTTGACAGTTAACCTCAGTGATAATGGACGCAACTAACAAAAGGCATCAGCAGAAAATAGTCACATAAAAATGGTCAGCCCTGCCTATTCTGGTCCCGTTGATTTCCTGGCCGAGATCAGTGTTGACGACCATGGTATGACAGGACAACAGCCCCAACAGCTGTGTCTTGTCATCTCAGATCAATGGCCGGTGATCAGACCAGTGACTGAAACTCACCTGTCAATCGCACCGAGATCCAGCAAATAAAAATCTATCACCGTCTATACAACCACAAACACCAGCAGCAGCTTGGCGAAATGAATTCCTACAACTTACATCTACTAGGCTTAGCAAAACATCGATTATTCAACTAGCTAGCTCACTGCGAAGCTTCAATACTTGAAGTTTGCTGTGAATATTACCTGCATGGCCACACCAGAACAAAGCCCGGCTCTCGTATAAAACTGTCCGTTGCAGTAAATAAAGGCCTTAACATACTTTGTTTTGCAGAGTTCCACAGCAGACATGAACCATTGTCCCAAATACTACATCGTCCTAAAACTATACATGTGCGTCATGGCGACCGGCCTGTATGCAATTAACCAATCAGCACCGTCTCTTGTCGCCTTGTTCGTCTTTCTGCACGCATCTCAACAGGTGATTCATATCTCCTAAGTAATAGTGGCCTGTGTACTGCTGAGGATGGTGGAAGGTCTTTCCCACCACATGGTCACATATCACCTCACGAACTGTGTCTAGATAATAGTTCTTTTATTAATTTCAACAATGAGCCTACAAACATTGGTTAAGAAAATCTTTCCAAAAGCTACATTTCCTTTAAAAACAAATACGTCACAACAACTGTGGCGTTAAGCGTGACACATTGAAAGAGTGGACACGTTGCTCTGGCAAACAACATGTCACAGGTCGTTCTATGTACATGCGCGTCAAGGCAATACTGCAAACAAAGCCTGGCTCTCATCCCAAAGTCTGTTCAAGGGAAGGACATTATCGGTGGCTCTGGACCAGTTGCCCATTCGGCGACATTCCATTTGTGGCTATTGTTTCATGCTTTTTCATTCACCCGCGAACTTGCTTTTCACGGAGCGATTCAAATGTCTTTGACAATCGACACCCGGCTTTCGTACTGCCATGCTGAGCGCATATAGTAAGGCCATTGGCTGCCGTGTCATCAGACAGTGTATCACAGACGCTACACAGGTAATCACATCTGAATGAATGGAATATTTAATGCGCTGTTCTACCAGTTGTTGATCCAATAACTCCATAGCTCTCGTGCCAAACTTATCCACCGGTAGTGGACATTAATACTAGGCAAGGCTGTTGGCTTGATCAGTCATAAATCACTCAGATCTGGTATTCCAAACAAAAATGCAAGCTGTCCTATTTAATGAAGTGCTCCCTCTACCAATCATGGTAGTCATTTGTAATTCTTCACCGATCACTGCACACCGATACGCACAAATTCTCAAACCAAACAAGTATATATCTTGTTTTGATGCTGACATTACCGAACAAAATGAAACGTCAAAGAAACGTAGACACATCCCGTCGTTTCCGAGTGCCAAACAAAGTGCTGTATTCTGCCTTTGTGGTAATTCAGTTAGATCCGTGTCACATTTTGTTTTCTTTTCACAGTCCACTTCTTCTTGTTGCACCTTCTACTTTGAGACACCATCGCATCAAGGGTGAAGCACCTCACCCTCCCGCTTGCTTGCATTCACGATCCGTTGCCATTAAATATTCCCAATCACTCAGACCCTGCGTGGCGCTGGCATCCTGCACAGAATCTGTCAGCGGCAGTGCTGTGTCTACACGGTGGAGTCCATGGTCTGCTTCTTCTTGTCGTTGTGGTACTGTCCAAGGAATGAGCCATCCTCATTGAACTTGCCTGTGTCGATGTCTCCATACTCGGCTAGACTCCCCTCGTCATCGCTCTCTCCCAACTTGATCGTGCTCGTCAGTGATGCCCGACTGCCCTTCATTGGCTCCTCCTCCCTGCAACACCGACCAATCATGTCTTAGCTACACTAATGACTGTATGTATTCAGGCACCATATATTTTGGGACACCCCAAGAATCTACACAAATTATTATTTTCAATACTGTATGTTTTTTTGACACTGTGTTTTCGGACACCCCACGAATGTACAGTAACTATTTTCTATACTGTAGCAATCACGTCTTATCTATTTATTGTTTCTATTTGTTTTACGTTAGAATACCTGTTGATGAAATTTGTTCTGACTGACCCCACTGGACAGTGGATAAATGTCCCAAATGTCCTGACTGATGGATAGATGTCCTAACTGACTCCAATGGATGGTGGATAAATGTCCTGACTGATCCCAATGGATGGTGGATAAATGTCCAGACTGATCCCAATGGATGGTGAATAATTGTCCTGACTGACTCCAATGGATAGGGGATAAATGTCCTGACTGACTCCAATGGATGGTGGATAAATGTCCCGACTGATCCCAATGGATGGTGGATACATGTCCTGACTGATACCAATGGATGGGGGATAAATGTCCTGAATGACTCCACTGGATGGTGGATAAATGTCCTGACTGATCCCAATGGATGGTGGATAAATGTCCTGACTGACACCAATGGGTGGTGGATAAATGTCCTGAATGACTCCACTGGATGGTAAATAAATGTCCTGACTGATCCCAATGGATGGTGGATAAATGTCTTGACTGACACCAATGGGTGGTGGATAAATGTCCTGAATGACTCCACTGGATGATAAATATATGTCCTGACTGATCCCAATGGATGGTGAATAAATGTCCTGACTGATCCCAATGGATGGTGGATAAATGTCCTGACTGATCCCAATAGATGGTGGGTAGATGTCTTGATTGACTCCAGTGGATGGTGGATAAATGTCCTGACTGATCTCAATGGATGGTGGGTAGATGTCTTGACTGACTCCAGTGGATGGTGGATAAATGTCCTGACTGATCCGAATGAATGGTGGATAAATGTCCTGACTGATCCCAATGGATGGTGGATAAATGTCCTGACTGTCACCAATGGGTGGTGGATAAATTGTCAAATTCTGACTTACGGCCTCTGGTAGTCCTGGAATCCATTATCCTTGAGTTCTTTCTCAGGGTCATTGCCGTTCTTCCTCTCTTTCTCATCAACTGCAACACACACAGGAGCGCTTAATAATAACTTCTGGAATGCTTTCTGTATTCAGAAGAACCAACAAAGTATTCACGTGATATAAATAAAACATTAAGATACAAAATCAGATGACATATTGGCAAACAAACTGCTATCGCAATACCATGGCACATCACTATTAAGGCCACTCCTGAGACTGGACAAAAGTGACCTGAAGGGTGAGGTGACTGAATTAGTGAGACTAATTTCTTACACTTCATTGCTACAAAACAATTTGTGACTCTCCCAGGGTGACCTTATTACAAAGGTGACCATAGAGAGAGAGGTTTCACCGTACTGCTGCAGTAGTGAGGGCCACTTACCGGAATATTCATCACCAGGGTTATACTTCATTTACCCAAGTATTCATCGTCATGGTTATGCTCCACTTACCCGAGTATTCATTGCCACGTTTATGCTCCACTTACCTGAGTATTCATTGCCATGGTTATGCTCCACTTACCTGAGTATTCATTGCCACGGTTATGCTCCACTTACCTGAGTATTCATTGCCACAGTTATGCTCCACTTACCTGAGTATTCATTGCCACGGTTATGCTCCACTTACCTGAGTATTCATTGCCACGGTTATGCTCCACTTACCTGAGTATTCATTGCCACGATTATGCTCCACTCACCTGAGTATTCATTGCCACGGTTATGCTCCACTTACCTGAGTATTCATTGCCACGGTTATGCTCCACTTACCTGAGTATTCATTGCCACGATTATGCTCCACTTACCTGAGTATTCATTGCCACGGTTATGCTCCACTTATCCGAGTATTCATTGCCACGGTTATGCTCCACTTACCTGAGTATTCATTGCCACGGTTATGCTCCACTTACCTGAGTATTCATTGCCACGGTTATGCTCCACTTACCTGAGTATTCATTGCCATGGTTATGCTCCACTTACCTGAGTATTCATTGCCACGGTTATGCTCCACTTACCTGAGTATTCATTGCCACAGTTATGCTCCACTTACCTGAGTATTCATTGCCACGGTTATGCTCCACTTACCTGAGTATTCATTGCCACGGTTATGCTCCACTTACCTGAGTATTCATTGCCACGATTATGCTCCACTCACCTGAGTATTCATTGCCACGGTTATGCTCCACTTACCTGAGTATTCATTGCCACAGTTATGCTCCACTTACCTGAGTATTCATTGCCACGATTATGCTCCACTTACCTGAGTATTCATTGCCACGGTTATGCTCCACTTACCCGAGTATTCATTGCCACGGTTATGCTCCACTTACCTGAGTATTCATTGCCATGGTTATGCTCCACTTACCTGAGTATTCATTGCCATGATGATGCTCCACTCACCTGAGTATTCATTGCCATGGTTATGCTCCACTTACCTGAGTATTCATTGCCATGATTATGCTCCACTCACCTGAGTATTCATTGCCACGGTTATGCTCCACTTACCCGAGTATTCATTGCCATGGTTATGCTCCACTTACCTGAGTATTCGTCGCCACGATTGCGCTGTAGACACAGACAGCAGCAGAGCAGGATGATGAGGAGAAGAAGGATGATGGCAATGAGCACAAAGATCCACCACCAACCCCCTGACGTCTTCACTATCGGTCCCGCCGTCGCTGCAAAGGAAAACACCAGTAACATGACCTGCCTCAGTGTGTGAAATCTGCATTAAAATTAAAGTCTTCATTACTTTTTGCGTATTTGTAAACTTTTAAAAGTACAAGCTCCCCTGTACCAAGTTTATAAATCAGTTGTGACTGTTACTTTGTACTTTATCTCTTATAATTCATATTGTATTTACCACATGTTTTAGTTTGAGGAGAGCCTATGATTCCACAGACCATGAGGTTTAAAATGGTACCTCATTTGTTGAAATGTCTTCGTAGTTTTTAATTTATTGCTGAAATTAAAGCAAACTTTCAAAAAGTGACGTTTTAAGAAGCGAGGTCATTTTGACCCATATTACCTGCTGCTTCGTAATGTGTAGGTTCATAAAGGCACGTTTTATTAGTTTCGCATTATTTGTTGAGAAAAATTAACTGGACACTGAAAGATGAAACTACTTTGTTCTGCCAAAATAACAAAATTGACGGGACATTACCTACACAGCTATTTATTGGTTTGTGTGCAAAATAGGCAAGTGCAATTGTGGCTGGTCACAGTTTGTTGTGTGGGCTTCAGGCAGAATCGAGAGAAAAGTGATGTCATCTTGTGGCTAATGCACAAATAACTTATCTAGAAAATACCCGCAAGGTGGAGCCAACGGTGGTATACCATATTTGAAAATTTTAGTACACATTTACATACACTTGAAGATATGTTTTCGTGCATGTGTTCAATTCCGTAAAAGATCTGCACATCTATCAGCCAATCTATAAGGTACGATATGTATTAAAACTGCGGAGGGATACTAAATGAAGCAAGAGGTACTCACGGACTGGTCCAGGCGGAAGTGACAACACTGCGGAGGCGCGCACCTCGCTGTAACCATTGCTAGCGATACATGTGTATCTGCCTTTGTTCACTGCCCCCTGGTCATCATCATCTTCACTCCTTATGTGCAGCGAGAAGTCAGTTGAATTCACTGAGATGTGATGCCTTTTGTAGGGGATCTCGACATCGTCTTTCAGCCATCGGATGTTGACGGGCGTGCTGTCATCAGACTTCGTCTCACACTTGAAGATAACTTTCTTGCCGTAGACAAGTTCTACGTCCTTAGGAGGGACCAAGATCTCTGTTGGCTCTGGAGATAGATAAAGTAGTAAAGTATAGGTAGGTTTTTATATAATGCGGTACCCAGTCCTCAGCGCTTTATATTTTACTCCCTAGCAGACCTGTTCAACTAAACATCATCTCGACTTCTCTAGGAAGCATTCAGCCACGGTGCAATTAATGTGCAAAGTCTATTCATACACAAATATCCACCACTGTCTATAGCCAGGTACTTATTCATACAGTTGAGTGCACTGGAGCAACGTAGATTGAATGAACTTTCCCAATGTTTGACAGTGCAGTACAGGTTTCGAACCCGGGTTCTCTCGATTGAGAGTCCGATGCTCTAGCCACTGCACCACTGCGTTCCACAACAGAAAGCAATGTGAAATGGATGCCAAGTGTCATCGTCTATCAACATATTAAAAGGAGGCAGCCTGTTCCTAGTTATTTATTTAATAATTAATATATAGTTACTAAGACTGAACTAATAATGTTAAAGATATACTGCCTGCAAAATTGTGTTTAGTAAGCCTGTATTAATGGTCGCAATTTGAAGATATAACCATGGAAACATGTTCAAATAGTAAACAAAACATCCAGTTTCAAAACAAGCTTTATTGGTATTTATATATATATACGACTGTGTCGGGCTGAGATAACTGCTATACTCTTGGATTGTAAGCATTTACTGAGAACTGAAGCTTGACCATTCCTGCAGTAATCACCGTCTATCTGGCAGTTTGGCAAACACTTATTGAGAACTAAAACTTCACCATTCCAACAGTAATCAATGTCTATCTGGCAGTTTGGCAAACACTTATTGAGAACTGAAACTTCACCATTCCAACAGTAATCAATGTCTATCTGGCAGTTTGGCAAACACTTATTGAGAACTGAAACTTCACCATTCCAACAGTAATCAATGTCTATCTGGCAGTTTGGCAAACACTAAATTGAGAACTGAAACTTCACCATTCCAACAGTAATCAATGTCTATCTGGCAGTTTGGCAAACACTTATTGAGAACTGAAACTTCACCATTCCAACAGTAATCAATGTCTATCTGGCAGTTTGGCAAACACTTATTGAGAACTGAAACTTCACCATTCCAACAGTAATCAATGTCTATCTGGCAGTTTGGCAAACACTTATTGAGAACTGAAACTTCATCATTCCAACAATAATCAACATGTCTATCCGTTGGTGTGGCAATGACTTATTGAGAACTGAATCTTCACCATTACAACAAATCATTGTCGATCTGGCGGTTTGGAGGTACTTACTGAGAACGTTGAGATAACCGTCAGCGATGACACTGCCATGTTTGTTGCGTCCCATACACTGTACGTTCATGAGACTGTTTCCCACATCACAGTCCTTGCAGACCTTGTACAGAGTCAGGTTCTTCTTGTCGCTGCTGATCAGTCTCTGTGGCCCTGGTGTGTCCACTGGGGACACGTAATAATAATACGTTTACCATATTCATTCTGTTAAGAACGCATAACAAATATTTCAGATGTGAAAATATGTCAACAGTTGCGTTCCAGTAAGTGTACAGGGATATACACCCATTGTTTTTGGCCCCTGGGGTTACCGAGTAAAACCTTCTTAGCAGACATGACAGCCAAGCGATTTGCATCCACAGGTGTACATTAATTAAGACATGTGAAGGGTTTCAGGGCAAAACGCGATAAACGCCATTTTAGAAATTTCGCCCAAACCAGGAGTAAACATTTCTTTAAACACATGTTGACCTAGGATATTTTCTAATTTATATAAAAATGCAATAAATCCCCACGAAACAATGTGCACAAGAGCATTTGTTTTCAAAAAGCGATAAGCACCATCCGTCTTTTTTATTAAAACGCAATATATCCATGTTCAGCCAATCAGCACCGCCGTGCTGCTCGTGCAGCTACGCAGAGTTACGGCACGCGCTGTATGAATATACTGCGTTTTGATACCAAAATCATTTAAAATCACATTTTGCGTAACAAATATGCAACACATATTTCAGAGTTTGGATTCTAAATACACATCAACTTAATTTACAAGTTGTTATTTAAATTTTCAGGATGAAGCACAAGTGACTTTTTCTCAAAACGAAGAAAATGGATATATCGCGTTTCGCCCTGAAAACTTAATGGAATAAATATGATCTGTACACCCTTGGTATGTACACCCCACACCCCACTTTTGCCAGCAACTGGTCACAACATTAATTTCCATGATATAAATGCCAGTGTTATTGCCATGTTGTAACATATTTAAAGACTACAGAGCATCATTTCATGGCCAAAAAACTAATTTTTATTCTATTTGTGCTAAACCTTTTTAATACTGTTTATTATTATTAAAATAATCACTTTGGTATATATATCTGGTATACAGTTAATTTACCGTTCAGCTTCTCGCCGTTGATGAACCAAGTGATATCAGCTTCTGGTTCTCCCTTAGGGTCACAGATGAAGGTGATGTCTTCACCCTCTGTAGCATTGATGTTGTGGGGTTGTTTCTTCTTGCTTTCAAATACAGGCACAGCTGTAAATAAAAATACCATTTTACCAGCGATGATGGCCACATGATGTTCAACAAAATATATTTTAAAGATATTTGTAATTCTTCACTCAGTCACCACATAAAAATAAAAGCATGTTCTGCAATATTGAAACTGATCAAACTTATTTCAAAACAAAAACACATCAAATCCCCAGCCTGAAAATTTTAACACAAAATATTAATTTTCATATAGATACAAGAATATATTCAAATAGGGGAGAGGTGCAGGGCAACAGCAGCAAGACTAGTGCAACAATACCTCACCCCTGTACAATAGAACCAGGAGGAAGAACAGTACAGGAGCTAGACCTCACACCTGTACAATAGCTAGACACAGGAGGAGGAAGAACAGTACAGGAGCTAGACCTCACACCTGTACTATAGAACCAGGAGGAAGAACAGTACAGGAGCTAGACCTCACACCTGTACAATAGAACCAGGAGGAAGAATACTACAGGAGCTAGACCTCACACCTGTACAATAGAACCAGAAGGAAGAACAGTACAGGAGCTAGACCTCACACCTGTACTATAGAACCAGGAGGAAGAACAGTACAGGAGCTAGACCTCACACCTGTACAATAGAACCAGGAGGAAGAATACTACAGGAGCTAGACCTCACACCTGTACAATAGAACCAGAAGGAAGAACAGTACAGGAGCTAGACCTCACACCTGTACTATAGAACCAGGAGGAAGAACAGTACAGGAGCTAGACCTCACACCTGTACAATAGAACCAGGAGGAAGAACAGTACAGGAGCTAGACCTCACACCTGTACAACAGAACCAGAAGGAAGAACAGTTCAGGAGCTAGACCTTACCCCTGTACAATAGAACCAGGAGGAAGAACAGTACAGGAGCTAGACCTCACCCCTGTACAAGGGAATCAGGAAGAAGAACAGTTCAGGAGCTAGACCTCACCCTTGTACAAGGGAACCAGGAGGAAGAATACTACAGGAGCTAGACCTCACCCCTGTACAATAGAACCAGGAGGAAGAACAGTACAGGAGCTAGACCTCACATCTGTACAATAGAACCAGGAGGAAGAACAGTACAGGAGCTAGACCTCACCCCTGTGCAAGGGAACCGGGGGAAGAACAGTACAGGAGCTAGACCTCACACCTGTACAATAGAACCAGGAGGAAGAACAGTTCAGGAGCTAGACCTCACCCCTGTACAATAGAACCAGGAGGAAGAACAGTTCAGGAGCTAGACCTCACCCCTGTACAAGGGAACCAGAGGGAAGAACCCTACAGGAGTTAGACCTCATGTCTGTACAAGGGAACCAGGTGGAAGAACAGTACAGGTGCTAGACCAAGAAGAATAGAGGTCTATGAACAAAACGAATTTAAAAACCCTTCAGTGGTACACTCTGCTGTTGCCTCTAGTCACAGGAAGCAAATACAGTATTACTGAATATTCTTCAGGATAGTTATTTTTAAAGTAAAAGTTTTGTTTTGACATATCCAAACATGTTTACCTGGTAGTCTTATAGACCACATGACAACAGAAGCCCACATCATAGACTGGGAGGGAGTGAAAATAGCAGACAAGGAACCCAACCAAAGAATTTGACACATGAAGGAAGCCATCTGGATAAGAAAGACCAGGACACCTCTCAAACAAGACGAGGGCAATTACGATCTGCCTCAGATGTATGATGAATCAATGTTATACAGTGTCATAGGTACTGAAGAAGTCGACATGATACGTCAGACGAAAGCCTCTACCAGGAAAAATTTGTTTGTCTCAAAATGAATTTTTTTAAATTATCATTATCATACATACATTGAATGTCGATCTTCATGACATGTTCCTCAGTGCCTCGACTGTTGGTTCCCTGGCACTTGTATTCCCCCTCATCACTTTCCTGCAGGTTGCGTATCTCGAGCAACGTCCCGGAGTCCTTACCCCACAGGGCGCGGGAGGCTGGCATCTGTTTACCCATTCTTGACCATGACACCTGGGGCGCTGGACTGTCAACACACACAGATTATCTAATCTGGTTCTCATATTTGTTGATTTGTCACAATCAGTTCGTGATTTAAAATTAATGTTCTGCATCTGTGTCGTTTCTCAAAGTCCTCAAACACCAGCAGAGCAAATAAGAGGTCAATTAGATACCATATCCCCTCTATCAGTGTCTAATGGCATTTGTTAGACTTCTCTTCATCAAACAAAACTATGAGAACAAGAAACATAGCATCTGTCGCACAACTGGCATGCTATTAAAAACTGGCTATGTTTTTTCAACACAATTCTACATTTTCTTGGCATTGGGCATATACAAGATCCTGTCATTCAGAGTGTAGATTACCAACAACCCCTCTACATAACCAACAACCCCCTACATAACCAACAACCTCCTACATAACCAACAACCCCCTACATAACCAACAACTGCAAGGGCAAAACTGTTAGTTGCAACAGCACAATTCTAGTTACAATGTATCTGCTTTGTATGTACCATAGAGATATGTCAGCTTGCACTAGGAATTGCATATTAAGTTGGAACATAGATCACTTTCTGTCAAATCTTCTCAGTTGGAAGAAATGCCATAAAGTGACAAGATTTAACAATAATAGTTTCACAGATTTAGTTATGATCAACACAAGAATATCTCACGATTCACTGCATGTGTGTGTGTGTGTGTGTGTGTGTGTGTGTGTGTGTGTGTGTGTGTGTGTGTGTGTGTGTGTGTGTGTGTGTGTGTGTGTGTGTGTGTGTGTGTGTGTGTGTGTGTGTGTGTGTGTGTGTGTGCATTTGAACATGCATACGTGTGTATGTGCAAGTCACATGTTTTATAAGCTAGATTGTTAGTACCTATCATTCAATGTGCTTATGAATAAATATACACGATCTCAAAAAATCTAAACTTGTTATTGTTACAATAAAGGTACGTACCATCTAATGAACAAAATACAGTAAAACCTTAGCGGCCACCTGTCCATAACGATAACCTGGATATAACAGTCACTTTTTAAAGTCCCGAATAACTTCCTATTAGATTCCACTGCCCACTACCTGTCCATAACGGTAACCTGTCTATTGTGTATAATGGCCAATTAATTTGGACTGAACCATTCATAGTCAACCTGCCGCTTGTGGGCAGGTCAAAGGGAATCCATAATTTCCCTGAATAAAACATCATTGTGCTGGTGTCATCACATGTACACAGGACTATCAAATTGCAATCGAGTCACATGTGGCATCATCAGCTTGTTGCAGCCACTATGTGGCTTCCTTTACTCCAGCAAAGGTGAGCAGAATCAGCTTTGATGTCCAAAATGAGCTCAGAGAAGCCATGGAAGCTGGCAGTTGTAAAATTTATCTAGGTGGCTTGGCATAGCAGGAAAGATTGCCTAGGTAAATATTACAATGGCCCGTTATCTAGCACTTGGGGTAGCTCAAATTGTATTGATAATCCTCGAGAAAATCTGGGAGAACGCTTGCCTTGCACTCACTCACACCCACATGTTTCATTTTGGACACCAAAGCTTCTTCTGTTTGCCTTTACTTCGAGGGTGTGATTGATTTCACCATTGCCCAAAATAAAACAGGAATATCAATTAAATATAGCAAGTTGTGTAGTGTATTATTTAATATTATTGTTAACTCTAGGTTTGTATTGTTCACGAGAGTACCAACTAGCAAACGTCAACGTAACTATTCATGCTACTGTGGTTCCACCTAATTAGTATCCAAGGCATGAAACTCTCCATAACGGCAACCTATAATAGTAATTTTGCGCAGTCCCGACGATGATCGTTCTGGACAGGTTTTACTGTAGTTCAGAACAAAGTGCAAGTCTTAGAAAATAGCATGAGATTTCTTGTCAATCAGCACTATTTTGGCTGGCACTGAAACGGTTTTAGTAGGTGCAACACCATGGTAAGTCAGCTAGTGTGGTTGTTTTAGTAGGTGCAACACCATGGTAAGTCAGCTAGTGTGGTTGTTTTAGTAGGTGCAACACCATGGTAAGTCAGCTAGTGTGGTTGTTGCTACAATTTCTTTGAGAACAATCGACTTTGCGAATCTGAGTGGGTTTTTTTTAACACAGACAATGTTTTAAGTGCATTCAACTTACTTTCCTGAGAAGAAACACTTCAGTGATATGGAGCCGCCAACCAGGCTCACTTTGACACTATCAGACGAACTCTCTAGTTTGGGTTTTTTCTTCTCCATTGTTCCTGCAAAAGTGAGGGAATTATTGGCAGTAGTCAACTAATCATGTTACAGCTGCATACACCTGACACAAGCTCACATTTGTTATATCTATTTCATTTAACACCAGCAAGTCTCACACGTGTACATCTGGAGATGTACTCTGATATATGTTGTACATCATACTTATAGATTCAATGTACAAATTCCAACAATCTTTCTTACAGATTCAATGAGTGAGTTGTGTATTTTGTACATTATTTACAGATCCAATGAGTGAATGGTGTATTTTGTACAGCACACTTATAGATTAAATGTGTGAACATTCTATTTTGTACAACTTACTTACAGGCGCAATATATGATTGGCGGATACTTATTAACTAAATGTGTGAATGGTGTATTTTGTTCATTTTGCTTACAAGGCATCTAGTCTGAGAAAAAGGCACACTTTAGATTAATTCAAGACTGGCAACAAATTATTTGACATAAGCTTACCTGGTAGAACGGAGAGACTGGAGTCGCTGCCGCCAATGGTGCTGATAAGGTTTGGGTTGAAACTATTGCAGCGGTATAGTTTATTGTTGCGCGTGTCGCTTGGCTTCACAAAGGCAAAGTGCAGATGTCCTGTAGAAGCATACATATTATATGGTGAGATGAGAACTAATGAACAGTTTTGCTGTCGACATGAGCTTCTGACATATCTAACATTTCTGAAGGTGAGTTGTTTGTCTGCTGCAGAGAAGCTTTTGGCTGCAGCAGCAAAGATTGACTAACTGCAGCAAAAACGCTTTTGAAAATGAAACAGAATGACTTATGTGAGGCAACAAAACAAGACTGATATTTTATGGCCATAATTTGTATATTATTCTGTATATTTCTGTTTCTTTGATTGTGCATAAATAATGTTCAGTCATGTTCCATTTGTTCACATCTGTGTTTTGCAGTGTGCATTTTTTTAAATTATCCATGCCACAAAAATATTTTAAATGTTAAAGATCACATATCCTTTAGCTATTTTTTAAGTGATATATCTCAACATCGGTTTATCCTACCACAGTGATATGTTGTATTAATGCTGTCATGCTAATAATAGTGTTTTATACTAACATGCCTGACCCTGTATGTGATCCATTACCATGAAACAGTTCCACTGCACCATCCATGAGTTTTGAATGATGGAAGTATGTGAAGGATGGGAAAAACTGCTTTCCAACAATCAATACCTACGACATTGAGCCACCTAAATTATCAGACTATACAGTGTTCTAGTATCTTTTCGCTCATGAATGTAGATGCATAAATCGCTGACCAGTCACGTCTGCCGAGATGGTTTTAGACAGAAAACCCACAATCAATTTAAAATATGTGTACACCTTTGTATGCTTATTGGAACACAAAATTTGACATACTTTTACTTTTTATTTATTTCAAATATTTAATAAGCATACTGTGTTTATTAGAATGAATACGATATTTCACTTACCGTGTTCGTCAATGTTGATGCGCTTGTCCAGTTGGAGTGCGACTGGGTTCTTATCGTCCTCCGACACAGCCAACAGCCAGGTGACGGTTGGAGCGGGTTCACTCTTCAGCGCCTGACACTTGATAGACAGGTGTTCCCCAGCGGTGGCCGTGTATGCACGCACCGGGATATTGGCTGGGTAGCTGGCAATGAAGGCACGTATAATCTCAGAAAAGTTTGACATCGCTGTGCCATATTCGTTCTTTGCAAAGCATTGGTATTCGCCTTTGTTTATGTTTCCTGCATCTGTGATCATCAAAGTGCCGTCTTCTTTGGACATCTCGATGTTAACGTATTCATTGAGATCAAGGCGTTTGTTGTTGAATGTCCACTCGTAACTGTGACACAAGGCACACCATGAGAACATTGCATGGTGTATATGCAGAATGTGCAAGGAACATACTAGTACCAGTGTGCGCTGGACTAACAAAGCAACTCTTTGATAAATACAAAGTCACAAACAAGCATTTTTTAGAGGGAATGGTTGATGTGAAAAGAGACAGAGGAAGTATATGAACCATGCAGACACATGGGACAGCATGGGACAGCATGGATGACGTGAACCTCGACACACATGACAACATGGGTGACATGAACCTTGACACACATGACAGCATGGATGACATGAACCTTGACACACATGACAGCATGGGTGACATGAACCTTGACACACATGACAGCATGGATGACATGAACCTTGACACACGACAGCATGGATGACATGAACCTTGACACACATGACAGCATGGGTGACATGAACCTTGACACACAAGACAGCATGGATGACAGGAACCGTGACACACATGACAGCACGGGTGACATGAATGTAGACATATGTGACAGCATGAATTACATGAACCTTGACACACATGACATCACGAGTGACATGAACTTACACACACGACAGCATAGATGACATGAACCTTGACACACATGAAAGCATGGATGACATGAACCTAGACACATGTGACAGGATGGATGACATGAACCTAGACACACATGACAGCATGAAGCTAGACACATGACATAGATGACATGGCACAGGAAGACAATGATACTCATGGCAACAAAGAGGTTACACAGTTGGTCTCCTTAATTTCATCTCCATAAGAAGAGAGCTTATCCAAGAAAGCTTGCCAAACAGGATGGTAGAAAGAAAACGTGAAGATTCAAGAACAAAATTAAGATGGAGAGATAGTGTAAATTGAGAGTGACAGCATGGATGACATGACGCTAGACACACGACAGCATGGATGACATGAACTTACACACGACAGCATTGATCACATGATCGTTGACACACATGGCAGCACGGATGACATGAACCTAGACACATGTGACAGCATGGATAACATGAACCTAGACACACATGACAGAATGGATGCCATGAAGCTAGACACACATGACATATATGACATGGCACAAGAAGACAATGATAGTCATGGCAACAAAGAGGTTACACAGTTGGTCTCCTTGATTTCATCTCCATAAGAAGGGAGCTTGTCCAAGAAAGCTTGCCAAACAGGATGGTAGAAAGAAAACATGTAGATTTAAGAACAAAATTAAGATGGAGAGATAGTGTAAATTGAGAGCGCAAAAGGGCAGCAATGTATATAGCAGACAGGGAGAGAATGACAGAAAACAGCAACTGATGGAGCATTTTGCAGATTGCTCTGCTGATAAGAGAATGCAACAAGTGACATGGCCTATACCCAACAACTGCTCAAAGTGGTTTACACTTTACTCCCTGTAACGTGTCTACAGACACCATAAAAGAACTGAGTACGTACGTTGGTTGGGGTGATCCCCTGGCTACACATGGCAAGTTAAAGTCCTCGCCACTTCTGTACACATTCTGCTTCGGTGGGCCTACGGTTATAGTTGGTGGGAGGCGAACTGCAACACAGCGATTGTGGAATACACATGAAACAACATTTGATGCTCCACACATCCTGTCATTTGTCAGTGTCTTCTTATTTCACAGTGTAGCCTGTTTATATCTGCATTACCATCAAATCCACTAAATATATGAGTTATATAGGAAACATTTGTTGTTGTTCGAAAATGACGAGGCAAATGATACCAGCTTGCTAATGCTGCAGTAATTTCATCTGAGTTGAGATACTTCTTATGTGGAAAATAATGCTAGCATTTCTTTTTTATTTCCATAATTCTATGATAACCGGAAAGACAAATACAAACGACCATAATAGGTTAACACATTCATCACATGACTTAAATATCTGGTATTTCCTTATTATTAGAGACACTACTCATTTCAAAACATATAACAGGTAACATCCAAATGTAGTAGAAAGACAATATTTTTGTTTAGTGATTATGTTTTAGCTACTGTGCCCCTAACTAACATGCCATAAAAACTGTAAAGTATTTCAATAATGAGGAGTAATGTGATTAGGATTCCTGTTAGGCTTAACATGCAATGAAATGTATTGTTAGTCTGTGTTATCAAACCAACTGGGCAATTTCTAATTATTACAAACAGTCAGTGTCATCAGATCCATGTTATTGGATCGAATTTTTCTTTCTTTCAAATAAGCAATAACTGTACTGTAAGAAACATGTATGAACCCAAAGATGAACCTCTGCTTGTTTTCGTATGTTGTGTTTATGTGTACGTGTTCATATGTGCACATGGTTAGTGTGTATACACACTACACACTGACACACGTATGCTCACACATAAATGCACAAACGCACGCACGCACGGACACACGTATGCACACACAGAAACGCTCACACACAAATACACACATGCACAGCTATATTGCAGTTAGAATGAGTGGTTTTGTATATATATAATATTTTATATATATATATATATCATTATTTGCAAATTTGCAGATATGTTGCTGTTTCTCTGAAAACTCTCAATTGCTGTCTAAGTGCTTGAAAATCCAATGAGCGACCCATCCACCAAATCTCACAAGTTACAGAAAACCAACGGCAACGAACAAAGTTACATTACACGAACAGTTCACTACACATCGTTACCTTTGGAAACACTGCCCTTTGCACGCACATTGGACACACAATGTTAATTTAGAAGGTTTAATGTACTGTGTTAATTTTGGCAAACAGTTTTCCAGAAACATCAACTAAGCCAAAACACATTCCAACACAGCTAACTACCTATAACTACATCTACACTGGGGTTATATATAAAACAACGAAGATAAAGGTATGAATTCTGAGATTTAATTAAATAACACATAATATTATCTATCTAATATGGCTATAAGATAGTATGACCAAAGGGCTATTTCTAGGTAACAAATTCTAGGAAGGAATAATTCTTTATCATATTTCATTCAGTCCAAGAATTGTGTAACTTCTGTTACATGAATTGAATTACCTGCATCATTATATATTGCATATTTTTCTGGATCACTGTTGTTTTCTAATACGGATGGCCACCTATTATGTATTTATTAGTTGTCCTCAAGATGTTATATTCTTGAGGCCAAACTGAAATGAAGTCAGGACTATGTTGAAAAATTATTTTAGAAAAAACTGTCCAATGTGGAAGATGTAAATAAATAATAATAAATAAATGTTCAGCTTTTGTTAATAGGTCGTTATTCAATATCAGCATTTTGTACATTAAATGTATGATTATACTACCTGTACTCATTAACTGTTTCTCTGGAAAACATAACTGACTCAAAACCAGTGTATCCAAAAGTGTCATGAGAGAAGATAGAATAGAAATGCATTTTGTTTGAGACCACAGAGAGAAAGCTACACTTTATCTTACTGTCGAACAGGTATTAAAACATCATTATGTGGCTTTAAATTACATAAATTTAACATAATAACAGCTGAAGCTATTACATCTAATGGGCAAGAATAAAGTTCTTTCCCTGTGATCTCAAAAATCCAACGAGTCAAGTCATGAAATCATGAGTTGATTGTTGCCTTACAGGTAGGAATCAGGAAAGGATTCAGGTGTGAAGAAAGTTGTAGTTGTGTAGAACAACATTTGTGATAGCCCCTTCCACAAGATTGCACAAATGTGTTCTCAGAGAGTGCGTCTAGGTGTAATCCTGATGAGAGTGCAACCTAGTGTGTGACAACTCAAAAGGAGTTTCGGTGAACCCAGTGGGTGGTTTGCAGCTAGGGAGGTATATGAGTCTAGTCGTCAAGAAGGGAGGAGGGAAGGTGAGGGGAGGGAATCACTCTTCCCCTGCCACTGCACTAATCTCAAACAATGTACTCACGCAAGTTCCCATCCTCTGAAAGGAAAACAGAAGCCACAAGGCATGCATCAGTAGGTGTGTAAACACAACAAATACAACTCTGGTACTCACTAAAACACATGGTGGCATGGCCGGTCTTTCAATGACAACCCTTGACAGTGAAGTCACTACAACTATTTTATGGTGAAGATATATTTCTGCATGACATCTTTCGAGAATTCTATCTTCAAGTCCAAAACAATGTGTTCATATTTTGTCATAACCCACAAACTACAGGATGAGCCATACATGTCTGTACTAAATACTACCAATATGTTGGATATCAAACATAATTTGGCAGTTTTCGTACAGGTTATAATTGATGATAAGAAAGCAGAACATAGTGCCATCATTGCATCAGTTAGTAATTTTACAACATTTACAAGAAACAACATTTCACTGGTATTATTTTCTGGAGTTCTCTGTAAGTTTTGTCAGTCACTCCTTTCACTGAGTGGCTGTATTAGTATCTGTCTCAACCAACATCAGAAATGGTGACCAGTGAAACATTGGAAATGCATCGATTTTGGAACACTGCTATCTAGAATGTTCCTAATGATAACGCTGCTTTCTTATACCAGCCAAGAATCATTTCACTGCCATGATTGTGGTGTACACCAGTGTGTCATTACAACCTGATACATTATCATATTGTACAAGACTTAATGGCTCCCTGTGGAGGGGACAGTACTTGGGTTGATATGTTGACATTATGCACTTGCTTTGAAATAAAGAACCTCAACCATTCAACCTGGGAGTCAAACATAATGGATGCCTACGGTAGAAACATGGTTGCCAGGACTTGTTTTCAACCACTTTTCAACCAATTATGCCCACCTTTCACATATGATGGAAATGTTCATAATACAAATGATGAGCATGTTTGTGGGTTTGTGAAACACATTCTGAAAACACTCATGAAATGTGATAACATCATATATTACGTTATATTAAATAACATAATATAATGTAGCAACGATTGAGATAAATTTATGAATTGGTTATTTCAGGTACAAGATCCACTATCATTCCCGAGGTGATGGTTATAAATAATGTACAGATTTACTAACAATAGGCAAGTAATTGAAGGGCAAAAGTCACATTGCTAAGTATGGGCAGTAACAATAAGTAATCAGTATGAAATGATAAAGTTATATTACAGGGAATATATTACGAATAATAAAATCCATCATAGGCATACCACAGGTTTTGCGGAACAATTAAAGCATTTTACAAACATTTATGACATTACAATTAACTTAACGATATAACCACTTTTAACAATAGCAACCAACATAAACAAACATAAGCTAACAAACAACAATATCCATTTAATTCGCATTCATAATTTTTCAAGCAAACATATCTTGCGAACACAATGCACAGTAAAATAAACTTGGTTTTCTTAGTTATACACAGGCTGACAGGCACCAAAAAGAAAGAAATGCCAAACTAAATGTCAATTCAATTTCAATAACAATTTTACCATGCTTTGTAACAGTAAAAACTAGCATTTTGCTGATGTGCTGTTCCAAATGTGTAAGTTATATAGACCCTTAGTGGAAATTCTTTTTTTCTTTTTATTTATATTATAACCGATCATGCAAGTATATTTTAGTTAAAAAAACTAATTGGTGATTAAGCTTACGAAACCCTAAATATCCAACTGAGTTTCCTTTTTACGCACAACATAACAAAATTATGTTCAATCATGTTTACTATAGCGAGAAGTAAATAACATAAATGATCCCACATTTGGAGCAGCACAAATGCGTGTATGTGCAGAACGCAGACGCCACTCAAATACTGGTATCAGAAGAAGCCTTCCTTATCAATACAAAGTAAAACTGACACACAGATATCTACACAGCTGTCTGTCACTTACACGGCTTTCCCTGGTCTGAAACCAAATGTGCACACAAACTATACACATACTTCTAAACAATTGTTTGTTATTCAAAAACACAGTGACTCCTCCCAACGTGGTATAAAGAAGATGCAAATAAAACATAACATATAATGCTAACAATAATAACTAAATACTGCATCAGATACTTTACATGAAGTTTGACATTAAGCAAAAATACTAAGGCATAAACATTACCATGAAAGCAAATTGGAAGCTATTAAAATAAATCCTGTTGGAAGCTTTTTGTGTCTTACATGAAATCTTGATTTCAATCACACACAAAAATGCCAACAGAAACAACATTCAAATGAAAACAAGATCGTATCTTGAATACAAATTAAATGACTAAACTGAATCATGTGGGAAGCCTTTTTCTGTCCAGCAGTGAATGACTTCAATCAGTCATAATGCATGGCAATTTCATGTAAACATTCATTTACTGCTTGTTCCTCCTGGGAACGAGTGGCATGACAACAATGTTCACACATCCAGCTGTCATCTATATTCTCCTCCACTGCTGCACGTATTGCACGAGATAACACTCCAATCAAACATTTCCGATGTGTGGCCACAGAAGATCCACCTCCAAATCATCCTGCTGATGAAAACAATTGATCTACTCGTCCCTGGATGTAGACTGGTGCTACTGCGTCAGCAAGATATCACATAAGCCAACTGGCATCAGCGGGAGGGGGGGGCTCTCTCTCGCTGAGGATCAATGAACAATTCAATAATTCAGCATGCTTTTACAAGCACAAATGTTCTGGCACAGGACGCTGCAAAAAACATCTGTAATCATGGCAATGCTACTCATAACATCAGAAACTATCAGTCGCGTCTGTCTACGGCACGCTCAGGGAGTCCATCCCTGGGCCCATGTCTCAAACTTGCGACTGTTTACACACATCCCGGTCTTCCCAAGAGTATGGGAGCCCTGGCAAAGGCACATCCACAAATCCATTGCCAAATGGCATTATTTATGCACAGCACTACATTGACTTGAAGCATTTAACCCATGGACAAATGTACATAGGGACTCTGAGACCAAGCAGAATGAAGCTACTCTGATTAGCCATTAGGCCAGTAATTAGCCCTTTGTGTAAGAGTAAACCCTGCTAATTCATTAATGTTGTATGAGCACCATACCACTGAGCAGAGAGAAAGGTTCCTTGCAGGGAATAGTGAATTCTCAAGGGGATATTTATCAAGGTTTGCGATGTCCTGTCTTTCGACCATCCTGTGTTTCTGCTAATTTGGTTCTTTGCAGTGATATGACTCTATCTGCTTGGAAAACACACAACACAACAATGTTGCATCTAGGTTTCATTAATAGCTGGAATGAAGGACTACCTGTGATGCACCATCTGGGAATACTCTGTATTATGACTTGTCACAGAGCTCCACCAAGACCAATGGTTCAGTAGGCATGTCACCAAGGTCACACCAGATAAATACTTGACATGTCATCAAAATCAGGCCAGAATGTTGCCTTTTCTGTTGCCCATTTCGTGACATTTTCTTCACAATATGACTCGATCGAAACTAGATGAGCCAAATCAAGCCATGTTTATTGGCCTTGTCAAAATTGAATCACTTCGTTTAACAGATAACAGTGGTAGATGTTGTAGTAACGAAACACCCTAAATACCCTGTCATCTCCACAAAGAACTACATGGAATGTGTACCATCAAGGCAGGACATCATACTTGACAAAGTGGATTTTGGGACATCCTATATATATATATAAGTATATAGGATGTCCCAAAGTGGATTTTGGGACATCCTATATATATAAGGTCTACGGTCATGGTTCACTGAATGTCACTACACTCCAATGAATCTGTTTGCTCTGGTGTTTATCTTGACTGAACCCAGACCTCAATAAGCCACATACAAACAGAATTACAATGTGTCCCTTCACTGGCAACTGCAAATAATTACACCCTGCTTTACCATCTGATCATTATCTAGAATATTTGATGTTGTTATATAAACCAAAGTGGCCCACTACAAGCTGACAAGTCGTTCTTTTGAGGGTAGTCTGGCTCAGGAAAGTGTGTGAAAGAACAAAACCTTCCAGTTAAAAGTGAAACTGCCATTCACACACTAATTACTATAGCAACTTATTTTTGTGTCCCAACGATCTACAGTCCCCAACACAAATTGAAGGGCATTCATTGCAAGACAGGTGTCACATTTCATTGTCCTGGGTATGAATCTCATCACAAAAAATAATACCACACAGCAGACAGGAACACAATCGTCCTAGCACTTTCACCCACATGTCCCATTTATTTCTGTCATCTCACAGTTGCAGCCACACAGGTGTGACATGGAGGACAAAAAGTATGAATGAATGACAACATCTGCAGGCACGCACCACCTGGAAGACAAGCAAATAGTTAACACAACAGCAACGCCAGTGCATGTCCATTTTGTCAGCTCTCAGAACGTCAACGTACAGTCAGCATTATCTTGGCTTCTTGCCAGTCTCATAGCAGGCAGTGCAGAATATCCATAACACATTTCAGGCCAGGCTTAACCAGACAGTTAGTCCAAAATATAATCAGTCTAAAAACAATGTATTTATGGACACAGAGTGTCATAACCTAGCACATTTGTGCGAATATATTTACTTTTCCAAAAAACAATACTGTGTTCTATTTTTAGTACCAAGGTCATGTGATTCAAGATGGCGACCATGTAAAACAATATAACTAGGTTAAAACGTGATATCTTTAAAACAACTCAAGATATCAGGCTGAAATTTTAGCATGCCATCTGTTGATATAATATACACAATCTGAACCAAAAAGAACCATTTATTCAAAAAAATACAATTTTTATGAACAAATTACCAGCCAACCCATGGATCAGCATAGCCCAGAGAACTGATTTGTTCACGGTATCAGCTGTAAAACCAAAAATATTCAAGATATTTTAACAATAATGGTCCATTTTCTTAGTTAGTTCTTTCTCTAAAAGTTTACCAAATTGCAAGCTTGTAACTGTTCATACAGCAGAGTAATCCTGCTTACAATAATGTCATTTCACAGCAAAATATGTTTTTGAGAAAAAAGGCAAACAAAAGTTGTGCTTAAAACCCACCACCCTGGTAAACAGTCTTTCTCCTGTGTCTTTGACAACTTCCTCTGCTTCCTTTGCAACTTGGAAATCTTGGTAGCCTGGCTGTTGGAAGATACCACACGCTTGGTGTCTAGTGTCTGCATCGTTTCAAGCATGTTTTGCCTACACTTCAATCCTAAAAGTTTAAATATTTTCATCCTGGCACCCTCACCTTCATTAAATACTGTCACAGCATCATATACACTAATTTCAAGCCTGGTTCTCCCCACAAACACTGTCTTTGGACACCTAGTCCAGATCAAGTTGTGGAGGGATTCACTGGCATTTTGAGTGCCACCGTGAGAGCACTTTTGCAGCAGTTCATCGTCAGTTAGTTTTTCAAACACAGGTTTGATAGCTGTCAGTACATGTTTTGGCAGAGCACTTTTGTTGGCCCTTTCCAGGTCCTTTTCAGAGCCAACAGCAGGACAGTTCACTCCACACTTTGAGTGGTCTCTTCCTCTGTGGTGCCAAATTGCCCAAATTGCATTCCGCATTGCGACAACATCACCCGGGTGGTCACGTATTGCACCACCATAGTGCCCCTGGATTGACTTGATTGCTTTTTGGGTTAGTCTTCCCACACCACCAATTCCTCTATATTTCATTCTCCCTTCCTTGAACGATTTTCCTTTCAGCTCGTTCACTTTATCGACGAGCCTTTTCCCCATTCGCTTTTGCACGTGGCCACAGCACTCGAGTTTCTGGATCTGTGTGTCGGCGTAAATTGGGGGATCAGCTTTGGCCACTGTGTGGAAACTCTTCGAATCACCATCACCCAAGTACCCCTCGTACACAAGTTGGTGTTTCGCTTCGCTTCGCTTCGACGAAAGATTTTTAACATACTCTGAGGCTCCATTGCCCCAGCAGAACCTGCATGATTTTTTTCACACTGGTGCTTGTGAGTTTCATGCCATACATCAAAGTCAGTCGCACTCAATCTGTGCTTCTGTGTTTCACAAGTATTGCAGTAATTGCTTGCCACGTGAATGTCAATGACCTTTGCTGGACCACTAGGGTTCACCGATAGTACTGTTGCGACGCCATTCTTGCTCTGGAAGCCTCGCCGCTGCCATGAACCATCACAAGACACAGTCACTTTTTTAGTATCTGTTCCTCGAAGAAGTTCATCAGCTGCCATACTCATGGACTCCTCAGCAACTTGTCGTGTCACCTTGTGGATTTTCTTTTTAGTGTTATTCCACATCACACAAGAGACAGGAGGAGGCATGTTCATTTCACCTAGCAGCCGCGCTGCTTGTTGTCTGTTGCGACCAATGCTGAACATTGCCATCTGAAACTGGTGTTGACGCTTTCATCATCAGGCTGAGAATGTAGTCTGTAGATACTGCTACAGTCAGGCTTCAAACATGTGAAAGAAATAGAACTTCGAAGTCCAGCAATGTTCTCTGTCATTGCGTAGCCATCGCCGCCACATGTGGGGCAAGGGAAACCACTCACAAAGTTTAGTAGATTCTGGACATCAATTAGTCTATAGCTGTCTACTACATGTTCCCGACTTTTCTTCTTGGTAACCTTGATTTTTTCCTCTGAAGCACTCGTCTTGGTCTTTTTCAAAGATCCTGTATGCTGATTGCCAGCAAATTTCCTCTTTTTTGGCCGTGGCATGATTCATTGATGTGGGTTGTTCAAGTTGTACAAGCAACAACCAATGAAAACAAAGCTTTCATAATATATTGGTAACTTTATTAAGGATGCTCACAGGGTGCTTCTGGTCAATTTAGTGAAAACCATATGAAAATTGATTGAGTAGATCGCAAAAATCTGGATTTTAATTTATGCATATTTAATTAGGCAAATATTACATGACAGACTATCAATAAAGTGCAGTTTTTTGCTATTTACATGCCTCACTCAAATGTAATATTGTGTGTATGTACTGAATGATAATGTGAGCATTGCATGTTTTACAAAAATGTTGGGGTTTAGCCTGGCCTTAAAAGAGTAGTTAGCATGAGGTCTGACACCACATGCCTCCAACCAGTCTGAAATAGCAAGACAATTATCACAACAATACATAGTGAGTAGCAGATGGCATGAAGCAATTTTTCTGGATGATCACGGATACTCACTGTCTAGTGCAGCTCCACAGACCAGTACAATGAGGCAGACCCACAGACACAGGCCCACAGACATCATGTGCCGAGGAATCATGCTGACTTAGATCTTCTCTCAACAAATCTCCTTCCTCTCTTTCTCTCCTTTCAGTGATCTAGAAACAAGAAAACGTGTCATAAATATCTGCACTGTAATGACTCATAACTCATTAAGGGGAAGGAATGGTGTGCAATGACATCTAATGTCAGTATGAACAAATCTTCCATCTCACTCATGGCCGACATTATAATATAATAGTGGGGAAATTATGTAATTTACTGAATTGTCAGGTCTACACGACTGACACATTTGGAACAGCACATCAGCAATATGCTAATTTTTACTGTTACAAAGCATGGTATGATTGTTAATGAAATTGAATTGACATTTAGTTTGGTTTTCTTTCTTTTGGGTGCTGTGCTCATGTAATGTGTCATCCTGCTACTCCACAGGGGACACTTCTAAGGCAGTTCAACTGTGTGGATGACATTAGGAATGTCACTATCTTATCCAACACTTCAGGGGTCACAACCCAGCATTGGCGCAAAGGCTGCAACTGAATCCATCATTTGACCTGGGGACCTGGGTCATGATAAAACAGTCTAGCTCTCCCCAAACTTCCAAATATTAGCAAAGAATGCACTGACTGTTGGGAAAGGAAAGGTCACATTATCTCAAACTGCTGACACTCCTAGTCATAGGATACACAGCAGACATAACAATTCATGCCAGCTGATTAAACCAAGCCATCAACTAAACACACAAAGTTACATTGGTTACAATTTACTTTGTGCAACAGCTGAATGTTCCACTTGTAACACTGCAAATGTGTGCACGTGACCAAAAGCTACAAGAAAAAATGCAATCCACAAAAATCTAGAACACGTCATATAAAAGTCGACAGAATTGAAACTGGTAAATAGGGACAGATTTCACAGAAAACAAACTAGGCAAGAAAAGGTAAGAACATTATAAACAGTCCCAACATTTACAAAAAAGAATACCGTGTATGGTGAAGTGGAACTTATGACAATAGTCACCCACAGTGTGCTGTATGACAGACACCATACATTCCAACATGGATGGGGCCCAGGGAGTTGCACTGTCACTTTCCCAAACATAAGCTAAACCTTGGTTACAGATTCTTAAATAACTAAAGTATCTGTCCACATAAAAACACACAAAATATACACCAATTCACATGAATCAAGTTGACCATATCAACCTGGATCTACCCTGGAACTCTACCCCCCACTAAATTCAAATCAACCCCAGATGTTATGGAATGTTTTTAAGTGTTGACTTGGATCATGTGAGCCTCCCACACTGTGAGGAACCTCCTTCTCCCCTCCACCTCCAACTGTGAGGAGAGTTCCACTCTCAGCACCATGTCACAATTAATCCACCCCCTGTAAGACTGTAAATACCCACAAACAAAGAGAATGAAAGTTTAACATATGTACAAGTACACAATAAGGATGATTGTAATGAAAATAAAGGTATATGAGTATGTATGTTGCTTCCGGTTTCAGTTACGTTCATCATTTGGAAATGTGGTATGTTACCTTTCTGAATCCTTGTTTGCTCAGATGGAGCTTTCGGCATCCTCTCGATGCCTTCATCAGTGTTACAGTGTCACGTGATGAACACCAACAACGTCACATGACAACCGAAGGCATCGAGAGTATGCTAAAAGTTCCGTCTGAGCAAACAAGGATTCAGAAAGGAACTTACCATATTTCTAAAAATTATGCAACATAAAAATCATATGGAAGTTATTGTTCATGGTTTCAAGAGGTGATTCGCTCTAAAGACTACAGCTTCAATGTAAGTTTAATTCTTGCTATTAAAAAATCATTATGTCTATCTTGAGGTAAAATATAGTTTAACAACATTCGCAATTATGTGTTCCTTTCTATTGATACAATCAATATATTGACACAAGATGAAGTTTTTAATACAAATTAACCTTTGAAAACCTTTTTGGTTTAGATCTTACACATGATATAATATACCAAAGGATTTCTCCCCACAACAATCACTTTGTTAATTATCCCATTTTGAGTTGGCCCCTCTAAGACTGTATTCCCCAGATCCCACTTTAGCCCTTGGCCACCTAATCAGGCAGTCCACTCATACATGGTTTCTTCCCACACCTTCAGGAGGGCAGGAGCACTCAACTGGACATTATGCATTCCTGGCAGTGGCTGTACTGCCCATTGACCACTAGCTGCCTGGCTCAAACTAATGACTCACTACTCTCTCTCTCTCTCTATTTAGCATGTCCTGTCAGTTTTGTGACCCAGTAATTGGTTATGGGTTATCTGACCCCCATCTCCTCCCACTACCAAGCCTGGGCCTGCAAATGGAATGCCACTCTGTTTGAGGTGGGACACAAATACTCAAGAAGAATACACATTAATTAATTCAGACATTGTCCTGCCTGGGTGTTGTCTGAAGCAACAACATCAATTGACATAATAATAAAGGGTGGAATATTGTTGTCACATTGGGGCAATAATCTCTAACTCATATGAATTGCCATCGTAAAATAAGACAGACAACAAATAATTATAAATTCCTGTCATCACCTTGTAATGTAATATAACATTCACAACAAATATAATAAAAATACTATTAATACACCATATCCATTAGGCATGTATTTAGAAAAAAGCCAACACTATTCTACCGTCGCCACTTCAGAAAACCTGTACATGGAATTCCACTCTGATTTAGGTGGGACACAAATACCCAAGATGAATACACAGTGGCACTATGTTAATTCAGACATAGTCCTGCCTGGGTGTTTTCTGAAGCAGCAATATCAATTGACATAATAATAAAGGGTGGAGTATTGTTGTCAAATTGGGGTGGTATTCTCTAACTCATATGAATAAATAACTAACATAAAATAAGATAGACAACAAATAATTATAAAATCCTGTCATCACCCTGTAATGTAACATAACATTCACAACAAATATAATGGAAATAATATCAATAAACCACATTCATTATGCATGTATTTAAAAAAACAACACTACTGTATTCAGCCGAGACACTCTACCGTTGCCACATCAGAAAACTTTCCCAAGTGCATCTCCGGCATCTACGACAAATCCTTCAGATCTCATGGAAAGACCACATTTCAAATGCAGAAGTATTGAGACGGCCGAACATGTCAAGTATAGAAGCCATTGTGACTGCATCCCAGCTATGCTGGACTGGACACGTTACCCGAATGAGCAGGGACAGAAGGCTGTGTTCTGTGGTGACTTATCCAGCATGAAACGCCTTCATGGTGGACAACGCTTGAGGTACAAAGATGTGGTTACAAGACACCTAAATGCCACACATATCCCTGTAGACACATGATAATCAACTGCACAGGACCGGCAACAATGTAGACAGGCCATACACCAGGGACAGATACACATAGAAGAAAAGCTACGACAAAAATATCTTGAAACATGACCATCGCTTGGCCTTCTGGGTGCTTCTATACCTACCATCTTCTGTGTCGACTGCGGCAAAGGCTCTGTCGCACAGAGAGGACTGAATCTCACCGAAGAACAAAATATAAGGACACCCCCTACATTGATGTCATCATCGAACATGATGGATAGCAACGAGACAGATTTAGAAAAATAGATTTATGCAGTATATGTGTAGATGAATAAGTGTGGGGGGTGTAAACATAAGTTTATACTTCAACTCTCTCCATATCCAACTTACAATGAAATATGACTACCCGGTAACTATATTTTAACATAACTCATGTATCATCTATGACTGCATGTATGATGTAATTTGAGGTTGAAAATAAAAAATTACTGATTTAATACATTGCAAAACATTGTAGTGAGATAATTTGAAATCATCCTGAAACTGAACAAAAACCATGGTAAACATAAACTTAATGCGATTCCTTGTGACTGTTGGTGTTCGCCTGTGGTGTGTTAAAGAAGCACTGCTCAAGGTGTAAGGTTGGCATCAGTTACAGGTGAAAGAACAGGTGAGAAAACTGTTGCCACTACGTTAACGCACACCTGTGATTTATCTAATCACAAGCCAGGAATGGTGCCAGAGGCGAAATATAGAACGCCTACACATTAACACTGATATAACCTGCTTTTGTACCAAATACTGGACAAAAACAACAACAAATACAGGATGTGGTTCACCGATCACAGCTGCAACCCAATATTGTAAAAAAATAAGAAAGTGTGACAACAAATTGCGGTCACACTCTTTCCTGCAACAGTCAGCAAAGATACTATTAATATTTAAAATTAATTATATATAACCATCATCTCAACAAACCAATGATTTACATTCTACAGTAGTTCAAAATAAATCATATTAAAAGACTTTGTCTTGGAATAAGTACTATCACCCAAAGACAGTCTTTGTGTATGATTTATTTTGAACTACAGCAAAAAGTTATATAATTGGTTTGTTTGCTGGATATAATGTCTTTGAAAATATATCTTAGTCTTTGAACATAATCACAGTCTTTGAATATGGGTCAGTTTTATTGAGGAATCCCATGTTTTTGTTTTTTGGCAATGTTGTTGTGTGTTGATTTAATTAGAACTGACAAGAGCAGGGAACTAAAGACCTACTGGTGACCAAGCAGTCTCCTCCTACACAAACACCATTAATGCCTAGGCAAACAGGGAGGTGGCTAAGCCATGAACTTTGTATGTTATGCTAACAACTGCAATCTCAGGTCCAATGTCCTCAATGTTAGCTAACACTGAGAAGAAGATGTGAGATCACCCAGTGCACTAAGATGTTCTAATTAAAATGTCCCCTGCTTTGCACAGTGACAAGTGCTTTAAACTGACTCACCATACAAATCTATAATTATTCTATATCACGTATAATATAATAAAAGTAGTTGTACCTCTGTGGCAAAATCTTTCTAAATAATATCTGTCAACTACATAGATGTTCTGCAACATCAACTTCATATTGTGTGGATATCAAGTATTGCCTACATACCAAAGTGATAAATTCCCGTGACAGCTAGCAGGCTCTATATTATTAATAGATTCAATGTCTTGCACAGATATTGCCAAAAAGTTCTCTTCTGTAGTAATCCTGAGAGGTGAATCACCTCTGATTTACAGCAACTGAAGTACAAGCTAGTTTTAGTAACACAGCAAACATGCATCAAAACAAGACCCAATATTTCTCACTTGGATATCCCTTTTGGCCAATCTGTGTTGTATAAAAAAATATGTGTAAAGAACACACTGCATACTTTATCAGTCATTGGCAATATCCAGACCTATATTACATCACGCTGTGGGATGAAATCGAGCAGCAGATCCCAGCCACTTTATCCCTCATAAATTATCATGTATTTAGTCTGCAGCTGACTGACTGCAGGGTGGGCCCATGTGGAATGTTAATATGAACCACTTGGCATGCACAGGTTGTATTCCTCACAGCCTAGATGTGACAGGCAGTGTGTCTAATCACACATTATCATCATTAATTGTTAATTCAAACATGTACAGACATGTGGTTGTTGTCTATAAATTCCATAACTAAGACCTGTGAATTTTGTTGGCCCCTAAAAGTCATTATACAGATCTTTTGGAATTGAAACATAGCCAATCCACAAGGACTTGTTCAATGACAGGAATTAAATTATGAGCCACCCAGAGATAAAATTCCACAGGGGCACCTACACAGCTCCATGGCCTGTCAAACCATGCATGTGACAGAGAGACACCAGGTCATATCTCAAGGATGAGATGTCACTCTGTGTCAGCACAGCAGCCAGTGGAGCTGGGATGTTGACATATTGGTACATGAACTGAGCTCAATAGGTTGTCATCATAGTTAAAATAGGCACAGGGTTATGATAAGGATTTCACACACAGACAATGCTACAAGATAAATGTGATCTGTGCCCACCCAGCAAACCACATCCTACACTGCCAAACAAGAGGGTTTTGTCCAATGGACCAATGAAACGTTTGTTTTCGGGGTGAAGGATAAGTCCTGATGAAGATATGGTAGTTAGAGAAGCTGTCTATCTGGACACAAACAGTTCAAAGTGTATTTTATAACCTCTTGTTCTCAGTGATTTTTGCCCTACAATTTCTGTCCCAAAGCAGGATACGACAGTTTGGCACAGGGGCACACCTTCATAAGACAATGACACATGCAGGTATTCCTGCCTTGTGACACAATCCAACAAGATTTATGAACATCACCAGCCACCCAGGGCAAAAGCTGATGATAGCAAGTGCGAAGTATACAAGAGAGCCTTTGGCCCTTGAGTCCAAATTTGTTTGGCATCTACGTGCAATCTGCTGTTTTGAGAAAGTCACACGCACAGGGATTGAAAGTGCAACAAATTAATCGTCTACAGTAACTGAGTCATACACTAACTAACACACATCGATGATTCAGTGTGTTATTCCTAGACATAGAACAATGTCTGCTTGACCACCGCTCCCTATGAATACCACGTGCCCTTCAATGTGTGCCAACTACCAATGGAATCACAATGACATTCGGAGCGAGTAGTATCACTAACCTGCCAGAAAACTGCCGCCGCTTAACTCAACAGGATTATGAATGTAAATTCAGAAAACAAAATACTGTCAATCCACGCAATTTCACCCCACGACAGATGACAGATGAGATCTTACCAACAGCACAATATGTCCGGCATCAGTAAACACCAAGCAGACCCAAGCAGTTTGTCTGACTAAACAATGGAGACAACGTCCCATACCGCTTCAGTAGATCTGCTTTTTCTGCCTGCAGTTCGGTGAACAATCAATAGAACTGCGCCACACCATGCAAGCGTGTTGCCAGGGCAACGGGAGATGAGGATAAAGCTAAGGTCAGTATACTGGCCTTGGTGACAGGACAATGACATAGAAATGTAATAACAGTGACATGTTCGACCACAAGAGGCGATCAGATGAGGCTGCAGTTATAAGCAAAAACTGCTGCCAGTACTGGACAAGAGATGTCAGTAAGCCCGGTGTTAATCATCGATGGGACAACAGTAAGACTGCTCCAGGTTTTTCTGTCATGACTGGGTGATCATGTCAAATTACTGCATTTCTACGTTAATGTCTTATTGATTTCGACGGTAAATGGACCACCTGGGCTATTGAATTTTTTTTTTTTGTACCGTAAAAAGAATGAATGCGAATTCACAAGGAAAGCAATATTTGAATCCACTAACACACTGGCAAAATACGATGCCCAGATAGGTATAGTATATGTAGCATGCATCATATATGATGATAGTAACGAGTTTCTCTGGCCCCAGCTCAACTGACTCAACATACATCCTGGCAGTGGTCTACGCTCAGACTGCATAAAACCAGTTTACGACATGTACTCACTCACATTTCACTGCCAACAGTCTAAAGGCATGATAAGAAATGGGGACACATTCTTGTAGCATTGCCGTCTTTCACATCATAGCTGTATGATCAACGTATTAAACTATCTAAAAAAACAAACTGTGTAAATTAAACACTTAAAAGGACACTTCTATTTGGCACACTTAATTTGTAAGTTGAATTCGCACAAAATGTGTAATATTCACATTTTTATAAAAGCTCATTACCAGTACTCCTGTACATTGTAATGATTTATTTCTTGTAAATCCTGCTTCAATAACTGTTGAATCAAAATTATACACAACAATGCTAATTCCTGATCAGGTTCTGCAGTGACAAGTCTGAATGTTTGCATAACACACAAACAACATGAAAAGCCATACGTGTACGATGTTTTTACCTGTTAAAATGATTCAACAGGTCCAATAACTCATCTGTGACTGCCACAAAGACACAGACATACACCCACACGAGGCACATCTAGCACACACTGACGCAGGTACAACTAGTACAACAGCCAGTCAACAGCAGACACTCATAAAAAAACCTACAAGCCCCAGATCAGTTGCATTCATACCACAGGCAGCAAGCAGCAGAGAGGTCCCTGCAAACCATGTGAGGCCAGCAGCTATGAGTCATGTCAATCAGTAACATTAACCCTCCATGTGTCTCCTTGTTCTCAATAGCAGTCTGGAGGAGGGTATTCAACTATACACCACTACCACACTGCTCTCTGGGTGAATCAAGGCCAAGCGTTCTACAGGAACATGCTGTGTGTACTGCTACAACCAACTTACATAAATCTGTAAAAGCACGCCTTGTGAATAAGTTAAATACTTAATGGCGCATATATGCCTCCCACTCAATGCTAGAATGTCTTGGCTCTGACGCAATATGTACAGCAAAATAAGATATTTTGTGCGATATGTACAGCAAAATAGATATTTCAATAGGCATTTTATTTTGTGACATCCCGTGGAAGTGTCATTGCAAGAAATATTACAAATGTGTCATCACCATCGTTACTCTGGTACCGACATAAATTATACAATTTCACAAGATTTCTCATTACAGAAACTACTCAATCCATCAAGCAGTGAAATTTACAAATCCAGATCCACACAAATTGCCCAGGGATATGTACATTCTATTATTCATTACTAATACAACTGGGCATGAGCCAAAGGATTATTTAAATTAACATAAATTACATGATCACTAAATACAGGATGTCATTGAACTCATAATAGTAAATTTAACAGTTGCACAGTTGGGATTTTAAGCATCATAATATGCTCTAACAAAACTACAAAGTGTACAAAAAGTGGTGCCTACTAAAAATAAATGCTTATAAACAAATTCCCACATGAGCTGATAGTAAAATCATTGGTGCCACTGGCTGTAACCTATACGCCTGTGCTCTGCATTCTACAAATACACTACTACTTTGATATGTAACCCTACACCAGATTCACCCCAATGAGCACACCTAGAGGGTATTACTCCAGTTTGAATGGTATCGCCATGACAACACTACAAAAAAAACCTCAGTATTGTAGTGAGAGGGTGGGGTATACAATGCTGGCCCTTCTGCACTCCTGAACTTAGTGGGGCAGTGGGTAATTATCAGATCAAACTGTTTTCTGTTCAACAGCAGCTGCCTGTGCTTGGCCAGGCATGGACAATGTCTCCAGATGTAGGAGAATACCTCCAAGGGTGCTAATGTAGCTTTCAAATGCAGTCACCTTCAAAGATTCTATAGCATCTGCAACCAATCTGCACTTTTGTCATATCTCAGCAACACCACAAGGCTAAGAAGACTGCTTTACCATAATTGTAAACATCAATGGTCTGCGCGGTGAAATAAGTTCATTTATCTGGCAGCACAACATATGTAATGGGTGAGTTGTAGCTTGGATATTGATCTGGGACATAATCATCACAAATTCTATTGACAGCACATGGATAAAGTGTAATTCATGCACTCATCACCTGACATACTCCTGGCCTGTCAACCTTAGTGGGCGAGGTGATTTATTATGCATTTTCTGTCATCCATAGTAGGGGGAGTATGATGAGTGATAATATATCATGTGAATGGATAGATTGAGTGTTGTCAACCTAAGCTGGTGTACCTTGTGTGTGTGTGAGCGCGAGCGTGCGTGTGTGGGCGTATGTGTGTGCATGTGTGTGCATGTGTGTGTGTGTGTGAGCATGCAAGTGTGTGTGTGTGGTGTGTGTGTGTGCCTATGTGTGTGCATGTGTGTGCCTGTGTGTGACTACACACCAGGAGCCTCTATCAACATGGCCACATTGTGTACAGTGTGTACATTAACAGGACACAACCAGTTCACAGAAGCCTGGTGGTGAGTCAGAGATAAACAACAGTGGCTTTGTTCTGTCTGGCCTGGGCTTCACAAGCTGAAGCTAGAGGCTGCTTTTCAATGAGCAGCAAAAACTCCCTTTGTCTGGAGAACAATGATTACATTTGAAGACAGAGTAGGTAAACACAATGGTAAACCATGACCAAGCTGTAGTTACCAGCACTCTCTGGTGTCATTCACTGACATACTGAGTTCAATTCAGTAGTCATGGCACATTCAATACCACACATTCATCTAAATGTTTTGTTACTTGTAAACACACAATAGGATTAACTCTTTAATTTTAGCAGTATGCAGTGAAATTGTCAATGCAGAACATTTAGCAATTTGGTCATCAATTTAATGTTGTATATATTTTACTGTGAATGCAATCTTCAACAATACTTTTTCATTGGTAAAATGTATTTCAATTTATGGAGGGCAACTGCCTGAACATGGCTCTGGACTGTTTTTGGATTGTACAGCCATCTAACAAGTACATATAAAAGCCTTCTGCTTGCCTACAATACACAAATTATATTTATTCTTTGGACTCATCCATTATGGTCACTGAGGCAGTACACATCCAACTACCATGTATATATGTACACACAGCACAGCCAATGTTTAAGAGATTAAGAGGTTGACCCCTGTTCTTAACCTGCACTTGCAGATGATTTTATCAACATTTCTAACCAGAACTGTACATTCTGCACGTGCACCCGCCACTACTGCACCATCCATAAAATCTTCATTAATGATGGCAGTGGGTCATCGAAAGAAGTACCATGTGCATGAGAGTCAAGCCTCCTAGACCACATCCCAGGATGTATGCTGAAGACCACAGACTGCAGTGACATCACTCCATGGCACACTAGGCATGTGACAGCATATAAGTGGTCATTTCCTATGACAGCAGAGCTTCTTGATGACACAGGTGGCAATCCTCAAGTTAATTCACGTGCAGTCTTTATGACAGTGATAACAGCCCAGGGCAGCCTAGTCTAGGAAGTACATGCATGTAGCTTATGGAAGCTGTACTCAAACACTGCTGCATTGTTAGGGCCATCCAAGTAAATGTGCTTGTAAATGTCCACATAAACATGTGATCTAACAAAGGTCACACATGCCATGCCAGCCAGGGAAAGTAGTAGGGCAAGTTAGGTCAACCGCTCCATTGTGAGAGATAAGATATACAACCTCCGAGAAAACGCCTCTCAAAATCAGCAGAAATATTTTTGTGTGCAAATAATTATTGGTATCATTATATGTCTGCGTATACTACGTATATTAACAGTTCAAATTTAAAAATAAATGATACTGTCTACGCAACCAGGGGTCAAAACAAGACCGGTTCTGGTTTGCTTAAAAACGTATATGTATACTGCTGTTAGGAGTATATATATATATATATATATATATATACATACAGTTGCATGAATATTTGTATTTTGTATAAATCTTCATTATTAAAGACAATTGAGAAAGTTTTAGTACTAGTACTTCATTTTGATAAAAAATGCATGTACAAATTTCACTGGTGCTCACAATATCTATTTCAAATTCACTTTCTTCAGAATATCCATCTGAGTCATGGATTCATTAAATCTTGTTGTGTTCAATTATCAATGAAAACGCAATAAATTCATTAGAACTTACAAGACTGCACATACACAAACACATGTCTAAATTTGTCAAACACCAAACTTTTATATTAATTGAAATATACAAATAAAGAAACTAAGATTAACCATCTCATCCTCAGGTGATTTAGCCAAATGCAAATCAGGGTCATTGATGTTCAAATATGTTTAGTGAATAGGCAAAGTAACATACATGTGCAGCTGGTTTAATAATACATTGTGTACATTTGCTAAAAAATAGTATTTGATTATTAAGTTGGTTAGCTACATAATGTAACAGTTTGCCTGTTCAATGAACCTACATTATACAAAATTGAACAAATGAGTATAGATTATACTAACTGGGTTCGATTTTTGTGTGAAATCAGTCAGAAATTACTTTAGAAATAAAACTGAAGATGTCATGAGCTACTCAAGCGGAATACAGGGGCATACAGACCATTTGTCCCTTGTTCTAAAGTTACTATGGTTGCTAAAGTAAACAGTCTTTCACCAGATAGTCTTAATTAAGAGAAATAACAGTCTCGAAGTGCCAAGAAAGGAGATCTAGCTAATTTGCAGTATGTCTAATTGTGACTGACAGGAACATCAATCACACCTCTCTACTCTCTCTAAATGTTTGTGCCTCTAAATTAGCAGCTGTTAACCACAACAGTGACACCACCAAGGATGTGAACTGGCCTAATTGTTCTCACTCAACAGACCCATGTCCAGTTCACACTGCTCTGTGGACTAGACATACAGGAATGCAGGCAAATATTACCTCCGCTTAGAAGAGTGATTGTTCGACTGTAGACAGGCAACATCATACACGACTTCTTATCATAGTCATATTTCCTCGGAGTAAATAAACATTATTTAATAAGACAGACCAGTGGCAATTACAATTCCGGAATCCTTGTTCTTTTTTGTTCAAAACTACACGGAATTGTGGAAAATATGTCCATGTAACCCGAAGACTGTGAAATAAAGACTGCTCACATATATGGTACAGGATTCAAACAATACGTCATCATAATGTTTTTGAGAATTATCTCTTACTGGTTATTTACCCATAAGCTATCTATATATTACTACAGTTTTGCTGTTTGCAGAAACTGATTCAGTGAAGGGTCTGACACAGCCCAAATGCAACACTAGTAGATAATCCGGGACAAATATTATCTTTATAATGACTAATTTCCGGTGTAAAAGATTTCATAGCAACTTCGGAGAAAACAAGCCTTGTGTCTGACAGCTGATCTGCACTGTTATCATAGCTAAACGGTATCATTTCACAGTCTTGGAACCGACTAGAAACAGAAGCTACCAACTCCCAAACATGCTCAAAGACAATGACAATGTGCATGCCTTCACAAAACTGCCATTAAAAGAAGGTAGGCTGTTCGTGCTTCTTCAATAATTAATATAATGTTCTTAAGACTATACTAAATATGCTGAAGGTATACTGCCCACAAAATTGTGTTTAGTAAGCCTGTAACAACTTTTGCAATTTGAAAGATATGCCATGGAGCATGTTCAAATGGTAAATAAAACTTTCAGTTTCAAAACAAGCTTTATTGACAATAATGCCGAGGTGGGTTGAGTTAACCACAATACCCTTTGTTGTTCAACAATTTCCCATTTTCCCATGTTCTACATGACAGACTTCCAGTTACAAATTACTATGCTGCCTAATTCAATGTATAGCAACAGACTGGCTCCCTTTAAACAAAAATTGAAGACAACAACAATTGCTACATCTTGTGAGATGCTCCCTGATGGCTGGATCAATGTCATCACTGGAGTTCACCAGCCCACAGCCCAGATAGGCAGCAGCTGCTTCCCAAGTAGACAGGACAGCTTCTCCATAAAGATATCACAGACCACTGGCCCTCAAGCAGCTGTCTCCAGTGCCATTATCTGGCACTAGAGTGTTTATATCATTCTAGTAGTGAGAAACAGTTGCTGGGTGAGCCAGTGGCTATGACTAATAGTTACTTAGCCCACTGGGGAACTTTCTATCACTTTACTGTACAGCTATTTCTCAGACGAGAAGACTTCAAAACATGGTGTTACCTATTGAGAAGCAATGTCCATTTTTTTAAATAAATAATTAATTTTTTTACTTTTTATATTGCTACTCCAATGTTATTTTATTTTAATTTAACATGGCATAACCCAGCCAGTAATTAAGGTTAATCAACCATTTACAGTTGTGCATGACAGGCTTAATCTAGCTATTCCTGCATTGCATAGGACTACATGTTGACCGGACATTCATCGTTAATTCAGTTCATACACTGGGTGCTGTAAATAAAACAAACACACAAAAGTGGCATTTATAATGATATATAATGCCCACGTCTAGAGCATGCCTGGTTTAATGCACAATAATGGCGCATATCACATTTCATGTTAAGTTTTAGCCTCCTGAATGCACCCTGCATATCAGATCTGATCAATGCCAGCATCGATCATTATCATTATACATTACAATCACCAATCTTTTCACAGTCCTGGGAATGAATGAATGTTGCTCTGTTGGGTCCGGACACTGACAATGGAAGCGAGAATTTGACCTGTTATCTTTGGTGGTATCTGTCTCTTAGCTTGCAAACCCTTGACTAACTCTTATTTCTAATTCTGTCTGGGACACCATGTTTGTAATTGTTCCTGTGCTATTAACTAATGCCAATGTCAGAGTCTGCTCCATTGTACACGAATGTACGTCATTAAATATTAGCAAACTGTGTCATTCTGTAGTCATACAGACTCCAACAGCCATGCAGTATTGATCAGTTGTGCAATAAATTATTTACTACTGAGCTCATGTCCATCTCTGGCTGAATGTCAATGTTCTGCCTAGGGAACATGCTGTTCAACAATATTATTAAACCCAACAAGGGATCCAAAGTGGGTCAAATAAATATTAGCACAGGCATTTTTTCTGACAGGCCAGAGAGTATTGACACAATGTATCATTCTACATGCTGGGGGAGCTGAGTGATTGAGGGGGGTCACACTCAAGAGTTACAATGAAAGGAATTGAGAGAATGGGATTAAAATACTAGAAAACATAACATGAATGTTCTTTACAAAGATTACATATTTAGAACCCAACTGTAATGGCTTTAGCACACACCATAAATCTCGGGGAAAGATGTCTTTCATCATCAAGAAGCAAAGTATGTAAACATTCTCAGTACAGACCAACCACAAAAGGTCACCCCAAACTGGGGATTATCACCCATTTTCTCACAGAAGTCCCCAACACAATCCAGTGTTTCCTGTTTGAGCCCACTACAGGAGCATTACTCACAGTGTGGTCATGCAATGGGAAATAAGTTTCTCCTCTGACACCAAGCAGAGCATTGACATTATCCATGTTTGCCTGGACAGATTGAGATGAATGTTTGGTAACCAGAGGCCTGCCAGTAATGTGGTCTGCATACATTACAGGCAGTCTAGAAGCTCATCCACTGTACAGCTGCCAAACTGGACAGGGTGGCCCAGGATCTTGTTATCTGTTTAAACTAACAAGTCCTTAGAACCAGACTCAGTGTAAATTGTTGTGACAACACAAATATGTATTGCCCTCCAAATTTTTTTTAATTTGCTAAAGTACAGGCAGATTTCACCAACAAAACTTACATTTAGCTCAATAAGATCATTCACACGGTGACACCACAATTCACACCTTTTAAACAAGTTTTGGTAAAATTTACCACATATATGTGGGGTAAATTATGTATATATATATATATTATATGTACATATACAGATAAAGGTAATATAGTTTAAATTAGAACAATAATTACTCAGAGTTTAAAGTCCCTGGGTGAATGTTGTATAAATCTCAATGTCCGCCTCCACCAGTCAGTTCCTCAGAATACACAGTCACCACCCCCAGCAACACTCTCGCTTCTCTGAAATGCTTCAGTGCCATGCTCGAATCAATAAATGCCTACTTTTTACCATGCACAAGCCCACATGTTTACACCCACAGCATATGGAGTTTTTCAGAACAGGGCGTAGCAGAGGCACTGGAATTGATACCGAGACAGACAGAGAGAATTACATATGCACTATTTTGAACAGACGAAAGGGCACACACTTTGCATGCAAATGTATGTATGGAAAACAGCAAGGCACCGAGAGTGTAACGTGCAATGGACGGTCCCAAAAAGTCAACATAATTTTTTTGGTCAAGGACACATGCCTTTGCAATAAGTGCCATGAATTACAGACAATAGCAGTTGTTTAACTTTAACATTAAATTTTCACAGGCGAAACTTTCAAACTGCAACTGCTTTTGGCTTATTAACCACAATTTGGCAAGCAGAATGCCTTTAACATGATTATTCTATTATTAAAAAAAAGATTTTAAATGTTAATGAAGGAGGAAGACATTGTACTTTTAAAATGGCAATAAATATGTACATACACCATGACAGAATGTAAAAGACATGATACTTGTTGGTATCACATTGTTTCATTTGAACTGAAGTTGTATGTAAAGGGAGCCACAATACAGAAACACTCAGCATACTACTTTGCTGAACTGGGAGGGGGCATCCAAGTTACCCTATCACATGTAAGAAAGGCTGCAGAGACAGGCAGCTTTGTTCCCCTACACCAGCTCCTTGACAGCTAAGGGGGTAATTATATCAAGTGCACTGTTGGGCAACGTTTTTTCCCCAGGTTTGTGCCATGCTACTGTGCAGAGTCCCATAGCCTGAGGGAGGTTACCCAGCCCCTTTTAAATGAGCTACAGGGAGTCATGGACAGTCTCTAGGCTATTCAGTTTTAAGTTCAGAGTGGCAGGACTGGATTGCCAGATAACCAATGCAGGGGGGGGGGCTGCTAAGTGCTTGGAGTGTACACAAAGTAACAGTTTTACAAGCCCAACTTCTAGTTCTACTCTCAGTTAGTTCCATTCGATCAAGAATAAATGAGAAATTATTTATAAAAGTGTATTACCATGGACAAATATTAGGACACTGGCTGTTAATTTGATATTATACATATATTGCAATTGGGGTCTAAATAAAACTTTCTTGTTCTTGTTCTTTCACTAACATCTAGTAAATACAGATCCATACAAACCATTCACGAAGCTTTATTAGAAAGTGTGTCACCCAAACGATGCTCCCAATGATACACTAAACACATGACCTACCAATCATGAGGCAAAAAAATACTACATCGCCATTACAACAGCATTTTGGGAATTTGTGTGGAATGACGAGTATGGTCACGTATAGTTATGACACAGTGTTAGAATGAGTTCTCTATCAAGGTTCTCTATCCTGTGATACTCCACTTTTTTTAAAGACAGTATCTCAGCTTTTGCAACTGTTGTTGTCTATGACTATATGACAAGCTATGAAACTGATGACACGTCCGGGACTGAAGTCCATATAACATGTACACATTTATGGAAAAGGGTAGTAGAAATGCCCTGAAAGTCTCCAGTATGTTGCTATTCCATCCATGCAATACAGTTTCTGGGAGTTTAACCAAGATTGACAGACATGTATACTCACGATCGGAATATTCGTGCCACTGAAATCTCGTGTTCTAACACTCTTGGCCTATTTTAATACACAGTGTAGATAGGACCCATGATTTTTGACGCAGGCATCTTCGACGAGGTTTGGATTTCGCCGGCATATTTTTGTAAGTACTTCACTCAAAACAACTTTTGTAACAGTTTGTTTGCATAAATTGGAAGGAATATGTTATTTAGCACACACACACATATATAAATATTTTATGGAAGAATTTGATGAGGTTTTAGTAAGTTTAAATGGCAAAACACGATTGGACCCACGATTATTGCCCACACCAATATACACACAATACAGGAATTCAACAGTGTGACTCTCAACACAGGCAACATAGACTGATAGTCATATCGATTTTACCGTGTCTGGTATTCCTGTTATTACTGCCATTCACCAGCCAAACAAACCCCGAAGTCTCCGCGACGTGTTCACCCGATATGACTATGTCTACGCCGTTCGGTTGTGAAGCCAATTTAAATGTGTGACCTAAATGTCGTCTGCCTACCTTGCGCGACACCGCAGCTATTGTCCCTTCCCGCGACGGACTGGTGGAGTCTAAAATCCGAAACTCTGTGAACGAAGCCTACTACAAACGATCCACACGCTACATACGTTAGATCAACTGTGAGCAGATATCCGGGAATGCGAGGGGTCTGCTTGCACGCGGCTTCCGGCAGAATTCGATTAACGCACAGCTCGATTTGTCACCGCGGTTGCCGCTTGAATCAGACGGTTGTGTCCGGTTCTAATAACACCGTCGCGTTGCTCATACGAGTGAATCCGGTTTACACAACTGCCAGATTCGCACTTACACATTCATACAACGTTTACTTATTAATATGGCTGTTAGCGTTAGCGTATACTTACGTGTCACTACAGCCCGATTGCTTTGCGACCTCGTACGCCTTTCAACAAGTGTCCGACGCCACAATGCTGGCTGCTTGGTCACATCCGGGCACTGGCGGTTTACCTGCTTGCTCAACGAATGACGTCATCTATACACACCTGGGTGGAATACTTTCGGATTTGTCCACGTTTGTTGAATATTAGCACACATCGTCTGGTGCTCATGCAATATCCTAACTATGTTCTAAAGATCCGTGTTCGGTAATAGAAGTCACTACAGTAATATGCATCTAAAAAAGGGCATGCCATATATTATTATAATTGGTCCCTATGTATTTATTGTATCTATAGGCCATCAATGCGCGTGCACGTGTAGGCCATTATATATGAGAAATACAATATATACTAGCTTCACCTTACCTGTGTTAATGTTCAGTTAGGTCCATATTTTAGTGGATTTCTGCGATATGTTAATTGTTTAAAATGTATTGCGTAGACACATGTGAATGGGATCCAGTATGTAAACATTGAGTAGAAAATGCACATACCGATATCGCTTATGTTAAATAAATTAAATTCATTCATTAATTCCAAAAAAATATTGTATGCAATGTACTACATACTTTGCAATTATGGTTCTCGGTCAACAAATTGTCATTGCACATAACAGAAACAAAGTACATGTTATTCTCTGGTCGAGCACGTCTATCTGAAATTTCTAGGAGTGTTTATTGACGATTCGTTAAATTGGAAAGACCATATCAGTCGAGTACAGTCTAAACTCTCAATCAGTGTTGGTATCATGTATAGATGCAGCAAATTGCTTAACCGCCATACTATGTACATGTTATGTTCCACTCTGTTTTGCCGTATTTATTGTTCTGTGTGGAAATATGGGGAAATACGTATTCAACTAATTTGCACAGTATAATTATGTTACAAAAGAAGGTAATAAGGCTGATGCACCATGCACAGTGCACCATGCACAGTACAGCGATCACACGACTCCAATGTTTTATAAAGTACACATTTTGAAGTTTACCGACTTGGTACAATTTAGAATAATACTGTTTATGTATAAAGCTCACAAAAATGAATTGCAGTTAAACAATCAAATGTTATTTGCTTAGTGTGACAATAAGTACTGCACACGACGAGAAAATTAGTTTTCCCGAACCCGGGCAACAACCAGTAAAAGGTATATGTCTTTAATTGTCTATGGAACAAAACTTCGGAAATCGTTGAATGTCACTTTTACCAATATTCGTTCGTATCATTGTTTTAAAGCACACTATGACAAATATCTATTAGAAAGGTAATGTCAACAGAAGTAATATCATCGCAATGTATAGTTTCATCATAATGAACCAAATCGTACATACTAACATACGTTAGTATTTTGTTTTGAAATTCACATCATGTAAAAAAAACTGTTACACGTGTCGACAAGGGAGTAGCATAACATTATAAGTAATTTTACTTCAATGTTACTCCCTTCATACGTTTCACCAAATGCTTTGTATAGTTAACATGTACTTAAAGTGTTTGTCTGATTCGTTTGAATATTATTTTTGATTGATTGATTGATTCATTCATTCTTCCGTTCAATCATTCATTCGTTCGTTCGTTCGTTCGTTCGTTCGTTCGTTCGTTCGTTCGTTCACTCATTCATTCATTCATTCGTTATTTCATTCGTTCATTTATTCGTTCATTCAATCGTTCATTCGTTCGTTCATTCGTTCGTTCATTCATTCATTCATTCGTTCGTTCATTCATTCATTCATTCATTCATCTATAGCTCTGCTAAGCAAGAGTCTGACGTGTATCATCAGTAGGCATATTCTACATAAAACATACTGTATAGGGTATAGGGGTATAGTGCTTTAGGCCTAGAATATATGTATATCGGTATGTATATTCACAGCCTAGAATATATATATATTATATATATATATATAGCCTAGAATATATATATGTGTGTGTGTGTGTGTGTGTGTGTGTGTGTGTGTGTGTGTGTGTGTGTGTGTGTGTGTGTGTGTGTGTGTGTGTGTGTGTGTGTGTGTGTGTGTGTGTGTCTGTGTGTATGTGTGTGTATATAGCAATATACACATCAGATTCTTGTCCGATATTTATTATAACTAAGAAACCGCTTTGATAAAAACGTTGCATTTAAACTTCAAAAATAAAATATTCTTACTCCATCGGGATATATATATGATATATATATATACATATATATATATGTGTGTGTGTGTATGTGTGTGTTATATGATATTATAATATTATGTATATATATGTGACCATATTATATATATATATATATATAATATATATATATATATATATATATAATATCTTATTTGCATTTTAGAAGTTTAGAATGCAACTTTTAATCAAAGCGGTTTCTTAGTTGTAATAAATCGGCAATGTGATGTAGAAACATGTTCACATTTCTAAGTATAGTGACAGTGAAACTGCAGCAATTTGCTTGTACGCCGATGACAACTGTAGGGCCCAACTAGAGCATTATTATATCGGATTATCGATACAAAAAATCAGAATAGTAGGCTACATTGGAACTCAGCGGATTCATTGTTAATATACGAAGTAAGCATGTACATCCTAATTGCACGAATTATTTTAGTAATTTATATCGCATTTTCGAGTTTGTGATGCTTTCACTATCACATACAGAGCAACTCAAACCCAAATTAATACCCCCTACATGTAACGTCACACGCGACAGCTGCGATGTTAATGATAGTTATATTATTACCCAATAATGATGCACCAACGGGGATGCTTATTCCAAATTCACGGGGTATTTACGACGCACACCGGGAACTCAAGGTCCGCAGCACGTGTCATACCATACAACGGGGTAGATGACCTGACAGCAGCTACAACGATGATCCTGCTTGACTCACTCGGGAGTGGGGAAGGGATAGACGCTGAAGGACAGACACGGGAAGCAAGCGGAAGTCAACACTAAATGGTGGTGGGTCCGGGAGGAATACAGCAACTGGATACTGGTGCGCTATACCATAACAGTAAACATCGTGTAGTGGAATAACTATAAAAAGTATACACACACACGCGCGTTGTTACAAGTAGGCCCTAATTGGCATTCTGTTACAAATACAGTAGTTTTATTTACATTTCGCAATATAATTTTACATTTTATTTAAGTATGTCTATGTTCGTTTAGGAAGTTTCTTTGTTAGTTACTTTTAGAGTAGTTACTTTACTTTACCTTAATTACTACATATAATAAGTTACTTTTACTCAAGTACAATACATCAGCAATTACGTCACAAGTGCTAACACGAATTGGTAGTGTACATGGGTAAGCCTAAGGGCTGAATTCACACCGCATGCTAAACTGTGCATTTAGGCATAATTATTTTGCCGAACTTCGAAAGCGTTCCAGGAAAGGTAACACGGTATGTCATCACCGAATTAGACCGAATGTGCAACGAACCGTTCCAGCTAAACTCTAGCAATTACTAGTGGCATTGTTGGCATGTTGGCATTGGTCGTGCATAAAAAATAATCATGATAATTCTCTTATATAAACCTGAGGGCGAAATAGTCACTGCAGTGGTGTAAGAACGGGGAAAACACCTGTGTTTGTGTGTAGAAAGCGTATACAGCTGTAGTTAGTATAGAACGACTCACCAGAAAACATTGAGTCAGGTGTTGATATAAGTACGCATACAACATACGCTACTGCGTGTGTGTCTTCATGTCAACAACGTATCAGTCACGAATGTTGCGCCAACATATTTCCCGGAATTTGCTGGTAGCTGTTTCACCGATGCGGTGGATGGTAACTAAACCTCTTGAAAATATCCGCCTTTTTGCTGCCATTGATGGAGGTGAATCCTGGTCGAGACGATCTACCACTATACAACGCACGAAATGTTGAAACGTGAAAGTAAAAACTGTTTGCTAGGCTGGCTGACCAGAAATACGTCTGAAACTATAAAATGTGTGTTCACATACGACCTACACATCCAACGCCGAAAAAAAACGACATACACAAATCTATTTATAATCGAGCTTGCGCATAGGGCTACGGGCATTTTTGCTATTAGGCCTAATTCTAATTTTGCACTTTCATTCCAACTGCAGCAAGTCTCTTTACCGAGAATGTGCTACTTTTTGTTTATTTTACACATACGGTGCGGAAACATGGGCACTCACCATTCAGGCAAAGAACAAGCTAGCAGCCGCACAAACAAAGATGGAAAGAAGTATGTTAAACATCACATATCGGCAGAGAAAAACAAACATCTGGGTAAGAGAGAAGACAAAGGTCATAGACGTGATAGAACAAATCAGAAGACAGAAGTGGACCTGGGCAGGGCACATTAGCAGACTACGAAATAACTGACGGACATCGCGTATCACAACCTAGATACCTTACGAAGGGAAACTATCTAGAGGAAGACACGCGAGACGGTGGAGAGACGAACTAGATGAGTACTGGAAGGGCCCCATCTGGCAGAGGATAGCGCAAGACATGCATATTTGGAAACGACATGCTGAGGCCTTCGCCCAACCACGGGACACTACGGCTGCACAATGATGATGATGGTGATAGCTTTTTTCTCAGGTGACATATTGTTACGAGACGACTTGATATTATTTGGTCGGGGTCGTGTCTTGTCTAGACTAATAAATGTATTTGTTTGAGTAATCACGGTCATATATATCTAAGCTGACGCGTAATGACGAGTTAGATCGAATAACTTTTAAATCACTGAGAATTTCCAGCTGAACCTCTGAATCCAACATGTTAAACATTGTGGGATAAACACGTAAAACACACACACGTAGGTTGACACACGCAGGCACACAATCACGCGCGCACACACACACACACACAAACACACACACACACACACACACACACACACACACGCTGAATTATAGTTGTATTACCTTACGGATGTTCTGGGTGATTTTCGACGATACACATCACTATAATAATATTTAACAAGCGTCCTCCGGGAATGACATGTTTTACGACAACATATCAGGGCAATAATTTCTATAATAGATTGCTTCTTCCAATGGATAGTTTTGATGACAAGCTGATACGAATATTGTTACAAAAGTGGTAGTTTCCCGGAAAAGGAGGCGGTTACACGTACCAGTAAAAAAATACTGACCCGTAGGTTGTCAGTGTCAGCGTAGGTAGAAACCTGGTGCGTGTGGGGGTAGAGCGAGGTGGAGGGTAGACAGAGGGGGGGGGAGAGGACAAAATGTCTGTCCCTTTGTCTTTGTCTATATATAATTATATAGCTACACATGCGAATGATTCAAATGGAACTATTAACTTTTTCCGTGTGAGATCAACTCAGGGCAACAGGCTGGTGCCCTTTATTGCCAAACCTTGTCCACTGTGAATAACAATCAGATAAAGCCTGACTGCCTTTACTCTCTATGAAATTATGGTTAAGAAATTAGGGTTATAAACACGGTTATGAATATTTCAGTTATTAAGGTAGCAGTTTCCGCTAGATGGCGACGGTAATTTAAAAAAACACAACAAGCATCCACCAGGTGGCGCTACGTAGGAAGTGGTGGTATCCAATAGATGGCGGTACCAAAACAGTCATACATCAGCTATACACTAGGGAGCGCTATACACGATGTAAGGTATCACGATGTGACGTCATTGCGCATTCTGTTCCACCTATATACGTTTTGTTCCACCGGTTTTTTTTACTCAAGTGCAAATGTTTTTGATCTAGGCATTGCAACGCCAGTGTTTTTGATTCAAACGCAATTTTTTTTATCCTCACTTAATTGCAACAATTTACAAATGCATTTGAACCCAATGTTGGACTGCCTCAGCATAAGCAACATTTCATTTTTTCTCATATATTTTTATTGTACATATATAAATATGTGCTATTTTCCCTGTTCATAACGCAATCTTTGAAAAAGAGTAGTGGCTCAAAACAAATGGCACTATATTTGCCTATACACTGAACACTGAAATGAAACAATGATCTATCCTCGGATGACAAGAGAGGAGCTCACTTCGCCCTATGCAGCCTACACCCACCACAGTGACTAAAAGGGTATATTCAATTTTGTTTTCCTGTTGATCCTCTCTAATTACGAAAGTAAAATTGTCTTTATTTTCACTTTCACCTGTTATGTAAATTATTCAACAGACAACTATGAACTTCAATCAACATGATTTAGTCCTTCACAAGTATTTTGTATAGTAACAACTCAAATGTAGGATATACACTTGCTCCCAATGAACACTCACTTGCAGGCATATGTGTGAAGGAACATGGGGCGAAGTAAACACGAATAGCGGAGGGTAAACAAAAAGGGTGTGGGCCAGCAAAGCTTATAGCAAATCACCCATTGTGTAATTTGTTCCATTGAGTATCACCACAAGAATCCAAGAGGTATTTACAATCACTATTAAAAAACAACTTTCTTCTATAAATTGATTTATGCAAAGCAACATAATGCTTGCATTTTTTTTTTTTAACACCATAACATATTGCATTTTAGCATTTATTATTAACATTAGAACAGGAGACTTGAAGAATCAACTTGTTCACTCTTGTATACAGTGTTCCATGGACTGACACTGGTCTAGAGAAACTGTCTGTAAAACATCTCAAGAATGCATGACTAACCATGTCACATGTCTTCGAAGGCACGGATATATATGCAATTGTCTTGAGTTACTTCCTTGCGTGTTTAGTGTAAATGTCATTGTTTTGAGTTAGTTCCTTGCGTGTTCTGTGCATATTTCCTGGCGTGATCAGGGTACGTGTCATTGTCTTGAGTTAGTTCCTTGCGTATTCAATTAATATTTCCTTGCGTGATTAGGGTACGTGTCATTGTATTGAGTTAGTTACTTGTGTGTTCAGTGTACATGTCATTGTCTTCTTCCCGATACATTCCCATGTCAACCAGCAAAGGGGAGACAGGCTTTGTCTTGTTCTCAGATTTTGTCTAGTTCTCAGTGCTTGGCTGCACGGCTATTCTCGGCTGTGTCCACCTGCAACAAGTCAACACATTAACACACAAATACGCCAGCACACCAACACATCTACACACCAACACATATATACACGACACATCTACACACCAACACATATATACACCTACACATCTACACACCAACACATCTGCACACCAACACATATGCACACCAACACATCTACACACCTACCCATCAATATGTCAACACCCCAATAAGTCAACACATCAGCACATCACTTCATCAGCATGTCAGTACATCAAAACATCAACACACCAGTATACCAACATATAAACAGATCCAATATCTCACAATAGAATTACTCAACTAATTGCGATTTGATTACATACCTTCGATAAAGCTATATTTTATTACTAAATTATATGCTGATGTACACAACACCACAGAACACAAACCCGCCCACAAACCTACACACACTACACTCACAAACAGCAATCAGGTTCATATAACAATTTATTTTTTGTATTTCAGTTGCACTAAAGACTTATGCAGTTAATAAATTCAAACAGTGAATCGTTATTGTAGTTAATTATAAGCAAAATATGTTAAGAAACAAAATAAAATATGTTAAGTTAATTATATACATACGTCTTCTTTTCTGTTCATTATTGTCAAAATAATATGCAGAATAATTTTTGCAATTCAACTTAACTAGGATTCGAGTTTAGTGAAACATGTTCATGCTATCAAACAACATGTAAACATAACTGCTTAGTTTATTACAGTTACTGACAACAATGAATTAATTAGAACTAAGTTCACTGCGTTTCAGTTTAACAAAAGAATTTAAGTCTTGTTGATTTATTGTATGTCATTTGTCAATTTGATATACAAATAAATCTTTTCCCTGTGCTGTCGTTAACTCAACATTAATTTTTTGTGCATATAATAGGGGAGGCATAATATTGTAACTTGCCATTCTGATTTCGTTTTACATAGCTTAGGTGGATTGTTGCTACTTAATCTTAATATACTCTACGCGTCCACAACTTGTGAAACAAGAATACATGTTGATGCTGAATCATTTGTTTTTCTTTAGTGAATAATAATAATAATAAGGTAACTTCTACTTGGAAAAAAGCTCACAGGCACATAAAGACAAAAAAGTTCAAGGTTAATCTCAGAAGATATAAGCAGTATTCAAGTTGTCAACAGTTGGATGGATACGCCCGGGACCTACGGTGGATAAGCAAAGTTATCAATTTTTTTAAGTGAAGATGGAATTGTGTAATATATAATAATGTGTGTGTTGTGTTGACTGTGGCCGTGGATTTTCCAGTCAGACATTTATTTGATAGGTACAATAACTATTATTATCACATCAGATTGGTTTTTCTGGATTTCCACGGGGACCACATCCCACATATAAGCATCGGAACAGTGGACGTGATGGGCTGAACCCCCAGTATTTTTGTTTTTCAATTTTGATGTTTTTTGATGAGTGACAAGGATGGTGCTGATGGAGGTTACTGAAAAATCTCGAACACTATCCCGCATACTGTATTGATCATATTTAGTATTTGAAGGTGGTTTCATTGCTTCTGTAAGCTGTGCACTGCTGCTGACGCAACCTGTATAGACGCAGGCCACAGCAACATCCTCCCACTCACCTTTTCAGGCTCATCTGCTGCAGAACTCAAACCTACAAGTGAAACCAGAGACAACCTTCAACAAGACACACAGAATACGTCATTAATCATATTTTAAATCATATTCATGCTGTCTAACAAGCCGTCTCATACTTCTGGTTACCCTGAAGTTCAATATGCATATACCCATGCACACATACACTCTCACACACCTATATATCAATACTCTAACTCGGAGGCACTATATATAAGTCAATTTCATGGTCTACCAGACAGACAGACAGACAGACAGACAGACAGACAGACAGACAGACAGACAGACAGACAGACAGTATTTATTTTGACCATCATAAGTACATAAACTACAATATAAAATGCATTGTAAGGTCATGGAGGCTCCCATTAAGACAATTATATGCCGCTATCATGGGAGCCACCCCACTGATGTAACATAATTATATGATTATCGCGCAATCAACTATATATGCATACATATATGTGTAAACATAGTATGTTTAGTTTAGTATATTATAGTATAGTATAATACATAAATTAGTTTAAAAAATGCAAAGTCATGTCTAGTTTAAGAATGACAGATGAAACTGTTAGAAATATGACAACGTGATTCATAATTTTTGATAAAGTAATTTTGGTATAAGTGGAAAAACCATATAAACTATGTGTATAATTTTTTATCAAGGATGATGTTTGGAGTATTGTTAACAGTTTGTATAATGTTGCGTCTGATGTACTTTTTTGCACATTGATGATTAACTCTGGGAATAAATAAGTTGTTTTTACCACGTGTGTTGTATTGGTGAATTGTAAAGTTATATGTGTATGAAATACGACTGAAGTATTCTGGTATAACCTTGTTCATCAATTTATAATAAAATGTGAGCTGTTGGAGTCTATAGATGTCATCCAGCTTAAGAAATTTACATTCTTTGAAGATGGGATCTGTGAGAAAATTGTATTTACTTGAAGTAACTATTCGTACTGCTTTCTTTTGAAGTTTAAGAATGCGATGGGCTTGATAACCCCACACCAATATGCCATAATTAATCTTGGAAAGAATGAGCGAATTATGCATTACAGATAATATATTCTTAGGTAATACATGTTTAAGTTTATTTAAAATTCCAATTATTTTATTGATTTTATTCGCTGTTTTGTTTATATGGCTGTCCCAAGTTAGGTGTTGGTTTATGTTGATACCTAAAAAATTTAAATCATGTACACATTCTATATTGTCCCATATATTTCTATTTTAGGAAGTTCGACTTCATTTTGGGGCATGTGAAATACCATGAATTTTGTTTTTTTAATGTTAAAAGAAAGTTTGTTTGCCTTTAGCCACCTGCATATATTTTATAATTCTTTATTTATATTTTGATTTTGGACTTGGCCATCCGGAGATTGGAATTTATTCAATGTACTAAAATAGTGGTGTCGTATGCATACATTATGAATTTAAAATGATCACTTGAAAATATTATGCCATTAATATATATGATAAATAGAAGGGGTCCTAAAATAAACCATTGTGGGACACCAATGTTTATGGCAGCTTCTTCCGACTTGTAAGCGGCAATTTCAACATATTGCTTACGATTGTGTAAGTAGTTTTTACATAGATCTAGTTCTGCACCATGTATTCCATAATAATTTAGTTTTTGTAATAATATGTTATGATCAATTGTGTCAAAGGCTTTAGAGACGTCTAGGTATATGTTTATTGGGGTTGCTGATTGGTCAAGTTGTTGGACAACTCTGTGTATTATTTCTAGAGTGGCAAGTTCCGTAGAATGGTTTTCCCTAAACCCGTATTGATTCTCACAGTGTAAGTTATTGGAATTGAAATGTTCGTGTATTTGATTAAACATAAATCTTTCAAATATCTTGGAAATAGCTGGTAAGATAGAAGTTGGACGATACTTATCAAAGATTGTCGCATCACCATTTTTAAAAAGTGGAATAACTTGAGCAATTTTTTATTTATATGGAAATATGCCAGTTGTTATTGATTGGTTAATGATTAGAGTGACTGCTTCACTTATTTCACTTTTAATTAGTTTTAGTAGTTTGGTTGATAGACCATCTTTACCACAGCTACATTTTTGATGTAAGCTATCAGTTATGCTAATCGTTGTACTATTGTCCATTGGCTTAAAATTGAAAGTCTGTATACGTCTCTCTGTTAAATAGTCTGTGTAAGAGTTATCTCCAGTATTGGTTATTTATGATGCAAGTGTAGAACCAATATCGATGAAAAATGAATTAAATTTATTTGCAATAATAGTCTTGTCAGTTACTTTTTTCCCATCAATTTGAAATAAATCAGGAAATGTTTCTTTCCCTTTGTTTTTTTGAATAATGTCTTTAATCATAGACCACGTTTTTTAATATCGTACTTAATTCTTTCAAAACTGGATTGATAATATGCTTGTTTGGCTAATCTAATATTTATTTTATGAATTTTATTATGTGTATAAAATGTGTATTGAGCGAAACATATTCTGCTGTACCTATATGAGTATGTTTAAGTTTTGAATACAATTTATCTCTAAATGTTATAGATCTATTGATACCTTGTGTAATCCAACATGACTTTTTGTGTTTGCGTTTATTATATTTAATGATTTTAGTAGGTAAGAATTTATCCATAGCAGTAATAATTTCATCAAGGAGGTTGTAATTGTCGTTGGGATTAGTATCTCTATCCTTATTTAGTTTATTATAAATATTTGAACGCATCAATTCTATTTTTAAATGTTCAAAGCTGTCAGTATTTTGTTTTCTAATTCTGATAAATTTAGGGACATTTGCACAGTTGCATTGCAATCAAGGCATATGAAATACGGAATGTGATCAGAAATGCTGCTGATTAAAATGCCGGCAGTTGATTTAAAAAGACCTTTTGAGAGTTTGCATAGAAAATTATCAATAAGCGTGCAGTTAGTATTTGAAAAACGTGTTGTAAAGTAATTTTAGGAAAGAAACACATATTATGTTGTTTTCTTTTATTTTCAGTAGATCAATATTAAAATATCCGGCTAGTATTACTTCACCAGTTAGGTTTTGCAGATAATCTAATTTAGGGCACAATCCTTCTATGAATGTTTGGTAATTCTCAATGACATCTCTAGGAGGTCGGTATATATTTCCAAGGATTATTTTTTTCTTTACGGTGTTTGATGTTATTTCAATAAATTGTCCTTCCCATATGTTTGACTTTGTATAAATATCTAACAATTTATAGTTGTAATTTTTATCAAGATATATTGCTAGGCCAGCGTGACCACTACATATTCTGCTTTGTGATATTAAATTGTATCCATCAATTTGTAATAAGGAGGTATCAGAATCATCCTTAAGCCACGTTTCTTATAAACAAAGAGCGTTGATTTTACAATTATTGTTTCTAAGTATGTCTAGCTTAATAACAGTTTCATAAATTTTTGCGTTTAGACATTGACAGTTTAGACTTAGTATTATAAATGTGTCCTGTTTGTTTTATATGTGATTAATTAAGTCGTCATCATTAAAATATGGTGACTGGTGAATTAGATTTAATTCACCATCTTCATCATTTGTATCTATTTTTAAAATATGATTTAAAGAATTATTTTCTATACCACCGTAACTTCCTAACAAACGTTCAGTATTGATCATATTTAAAACAATATATTGCTTGTCAAATTAATAAAATTAAACAGCATGACAAGACTTATTTTACTGTTAACAAAAAGCACATTTTGGCAAAATCATATATATAACGCATATAACGCGCATGCGTCTGAATAAAACGCGCATGCGTCTGAATAATACATTTAAATAGATGTCGCATGCTCCCCATTAGTGCATTTTAAACTTATCATAACTGAGAGAAGTAAAAATGTGTAAATGAACATTTCAAAAAGAAAAAGTGTGTAACCCCCCAAAAAAACATTCATACAAGAAGATAGTGCCTGATGATAGCCAGGTAACACACATTGCTGCATTGTTCGCGCAATAACACGAGAAGAAAATACCTGATGATAGCCAAGTATAACACTATGGCATTGACGCATTGTTCGCACAGTCAAACAAAGGCCTTTACGTCTTCTGTTGTTTTCACGTGAACGATTTGCTCTCCCACTCTGACGAAGACTTTGCCATCTTTCGTCCACATAGTTTTTCTCTCTTTGATGTTGCTGATGCAGAAGCGATGTAGTTCAGCACGTTTTTGTTGTTAACAGTTCGTTCATGTAAACGTTGGTCCTTTAAGGGTTTTTCGACCAGAGTAGAGTTCATATTTTTTATGAGTCGCAAATTGTACGACCATTGGTCTTCCTTGGCGTCGGTTGTCGCGGTTGCCGCGGTTGTCTCTAGTTGGTAGTCGATGGGCTTTGTTAATGTCGCTTACGTTTATCGTGACATCTGGGAATTTGCTCTGGACAAAAGTTACGAAAGTTTTTGTATCTGTCTCGGCTATTACCTCGGGCAATCCATTTATAACAAAACAATCTCTTTTTGAGTATTGTTCGATTTCGTCCAGTTGTGTTTCCATATCAACATTTTGTTTTGTTACGGTTTGTAATTTGTCGGTGAGAGTTTCAATGGTTCTTTTCGGCAAAGAGTTTTCTTTAGTTAGTTTTTGATGATCACTCGCTATTAAAAAAATTTCATTTTGTATTGATTCCAGCTTTGTTTCTATCATTTTGCTGATGCATTCCACACATTTGTTCATCATATCCGCTATCATGGTGTTTTGTTTATGAAGCATCAGTTCCATCATATCTTGTTGCCTCGTCAGAATGGTTTCAATGTAATCGTAGCGGTCGCTGTCTCTGCGTTCGACATTGTCACTTCGCTCGATTGAACAATCTTTGTTTGTCTTTGAGTTTGGCCTGGGCATGTTGAGAAGTTGAGAAGTCTCAGCAATTTACCACGAAGTCGCACCTTATTCACTCCACGACGGAGGTCATGCGTGACCGACGTAATGACTACCTCAGCTGACGTTAGTGCACTGCCATCGGTCGCGCTTGGACAGGCAGGCAGCCAGCTGTGAAATAGCGAACACAACAAGTATTCATCACGGTCCGGTGACGATCACCACTGGCTGCTGGTAACGTAGCTACCTGTAGTGACCATTGGCGGGAAGCCCAACCAACAGAAATTTGTACAAATGTAAAAATTCACATGGAGTCAACGCGCCCCATCTGCGTCCGCCGCATCCCGGACAACTTACAGAAATCCCTGCCAATTTCCAGGTTCAAACGTGAAGTCTGTCAATCAAATTTTGCTGCTTATCTGACGAGGATCATCAATGCACCGACATCACTGTGATCACATTACGAAGTGGTAATGTATTTAAAACAACAAATAATTTTTTTATAGGTACCAATTCTTTCAGTGGACAAATAATTCATTGCTGTATGTATTGCAATACTGCAAAAGGGGACAGCAGAAATACATTGTTTAGTGGGAATCAATTTATCATCAAAATACTACAATAGTGATAAGAAATGCACCCGGATTATTTCCCCATGGCCCAATGGTGCTAGTAAGATATATATATATATATATATATATATATAGAAAGAGAGAGAGAGAGAGAGTTAGAGAGAGAGAGAGAGAGAGAGAGAGAGAGAGAGAGAGAGAGAGAGAGAGAGAGAGAGAGAGAGAGAGAGAGAGAGAGAGAGAGATACATACAGACAGAGAGAGAGACAGAGAGACAGAGAACCCACCACTATATTATCTTTCCTTTTGATTACCCTTAATGTCAGTAACATGCATCAGCTTATTTCGGTAAGACAACTGATGACATGTATGATCTGATCTGTCGTACCATTTATGTTCATTTGCTGCTGGTCGACGAAGAATATTTATGATAATTATGTCCTTTTTTTCTTTTGGGGAAGAGGGAATACACAGAATGTCAATTCTGTAGCTAAAGAGGAAAAAACTATATGTACGTGCTCTAGCGAGAAAGGAAATACGCGAAATGTTTGTTTTGTAGCCGAAGATGGAAAACATCAAATGTATTTCTCTTGCGAGAGGAATACACAAAACGTTTGCTGTCTAATCAGAGAGGGAATAAACATTCTTTAGCAACAAATGGAAAACTCAAAAGATCTGTTTAACATCGAAAGAGGGAATACACAAAATGTCTGCTCTGTAGCGAGAAAAAGAATACGCAATGTGCCTGTTCTCTAGCGAGTTTGGGAATATGCAAAACTCTGCTCTCTACTTGGAGAAGGAATACAACGGTCAACGTCTCTGTCCTATATCCAGCGTTTTCTTGACGTCGCAGCTTGTCAAAAACCCTATAATAAGACCTACGATGGCCGGATTGTTTATGCATCACCCTAGTCGGCGATTTGATGTCTCTGACAACAGCAGAGTAGGCATACGAACATTGTAGGCCCTACGACAAGAATGCCGCATTTCAACATGTACTCGTCTGTGGTGTCTGTGAATTGTGTTCCCTTTTGTTTGGTCGCAATCTTCAGCGGGCAGACCCTCGTACACAAGTAGATGCGAAGTTAAGCTTCCAATAAGAGTCCTCGGGCTAGTGTCCATTGACTTGGCGCATGAGCGATTCTGCATAATAGGCGTTCTTAATCGGTTTCCGAAACTCGGTAGATTATATTACGTAGCCAGTCGAAACAGTGTTGTATGTAGCAGTTAGGAAATGTCATTAAAAGGCTGTTTTGATTAGTAAGCCGTTTTTGAAATTTAGACCAAGCAGCCGCCCTGGGGTATTGAACAACAATGGCAGGGCATCGTCTTCGAAGCAGTCAATGGTCGGTAACTAATGGAGTGGACGGCTATGTCGGTTGCATTTCTCTTGGTGATGAGCTCATTAATTTGGTGGTGTGTTAAACTCATAGATGATGTAATATAATTGGCTTAACGTTGCTCTAGTCATTTCATGTATTGAAAGTTCTTAGTCTGGCTTCATTCTACGTAAGTCCCGACTCATTAACGCTATGTTCCGTTGTAGTCAACGATGTTTCCGGTGTTGTTGCACTATCCATGCAGGCGAGAAGATTCGATCAGTTCACTTTGAGTTTAACCGTTAAACATAGTAGAGATATTGCAAACTGTGAACGCAGGGGCGGATCCAGAAAGTGAGTCTAGCGGGTGGTCAACAAAATCTCCACTGGTGGCCGAACCAAATGTTTCGCTACCGCGCCGCCATAACTTTAACTTCTGTCTTGAGTCTGTTAAACGCTAACACTGTTTATGTAGCAAAATACGTAGTTTTATTAAAGAACACATAAACTGTACTTTCGAGCACATGGCTACTAGCCTCGATTATCCAAACACTGTGAGGTGGCAGCATTCGCTTGGCCCACACTAGGGCCTGGATTATTTAGCTCCAGCCAATGTTACCGGTAGGGGGCTTTACCCCAGATTCGGGTAGAGACGATGACTGGCTCTCAGGCCAACTATGAAATAAATAAGGATATAGTTTTATCAGATAATACTATACTGTAACAACTAGTCAACATTAAACTTATATTGAAATATGTCACACGAAAAATAAACCAACATTAAACTTGTTTCGTAGTTTAGTGCCTTTTAATCGCATGCATATTCACTAGGTGGCAGCTCTCGTAGCTGCTTGTCGAAGATTCCGTACTGACTTTCTTTGTTTATGCTCGAGCAGAAACAAAATACTTAAGTGCCACATCAGTATACTCAGAACATAAATACAGTGTATGGTTAATGTGCAGCAAGTTGATAAACATAATGATTTATTGAATAAATCACTCGACAGAGGGTTTTCAGAGTTTGATTGTGAGTAAAATACACATACCTCAGAAACTAGTTGTATATAGTTGGTATAATATATATGCCGAATGTCAGTGTCGCGAGTGTATTTTAAACAACTTATACTAGTACCCCTAGTTCGTGCATCGCAAAAAACTGACACAATACATAAATGTTACGTAATTTCGCGATGCACGAACTTGACTCTTGAGACACTCGAGTCTAGTAGGTAAATTACAATATGTACCTGTGGCTGTGCCACTGTCACTGTGTGATTGTGTCACTGTCTGTGACTCTGTGGGTGGTTTTCTCGGCACGCGCCAATTCTTCGATAAAATTCGCAACTTTCTCAACTCTACTTCTTCGCTCGGATGCATATTCTGTCGCGTTATCATTGTTGATATCTGTCTATAGTAGTTTGGTCAAATCCTACAGAGAATCATCCACGATAAAGCTAAATCAATATTTGAAGTGAGAGCTTTGGCAACAAGACACTTCCGCCAAAGTAAATTTTAACCAAAACTCAAAATATGTAATGTTCTCTGTTTTATTCGCGCAAAGTTTCAATGACGGTAGTAGTTTGCAAGCCATGCGATCAAATCTCAAATATACACTGGTCTTAATAAGCAAGTCGGCATTTTGGTTGGAAGACTTGTCGCTTCAAGCGGCAAAAGTGAACCGGCACAACACGACCCCTGTCGGTCAGTTCATGCCACCTATTCGCCGTCTCTCTCTCTCTCTCTCTCTCTCTCTCTCTCTCTCTCTCTCTCTCTCTCTCTCTCTCTCTCTCTCTCTCTCTCTCTCTCTCTCTCTCTCTCTCTCTCTCTCTCTCTCTCTCTCTCTCTCTCTCTATTTATATATATCTCTCTCCATCCCACTCTCGATCTCTCCTCTCTCTTGTAGCAATCGCTCGTTTTTGGGTATGATTATCCGAGTCACAATGAAGATGATGAATCTCCATCGCACACGGTCTTCACAGTCAGTTTCTATGTTGCCGCGTCTATGTTGCATTTCTTAATGTATGTTTTCATTTCGTCTTTGTAACGTTTCTGTTGCCCCCCGGTAGCATGTTTGCTGGTGGAAATTTGGGAATGATGTAATTGCTTTAGGACTCTGGTGTTTGGCATTCGCCTGACGTTCCCAACCCAACACAACTGAGATTTAATCAGGCGGGACTCAATGCTGGTAGTGCATGTCTGTTAATTCCGTCATATGGATGTTCAGACCACCACATGTACCAAGGCCCTAAAATTCCACTGGATCGCCCGCTTCCGCGTTCCGATAGAACTGACTTTAGACAGGGGGTCGCAGTTTACCTCATCCACAACGGCATAGGTCTTCATCCATCACCGTGTCGTAGTCGGAAGTTGATGTTGTTTATAAATAGCTGTAGGTTTATTATGTTCGTCAACAAGAGAGTTCCAAAATAGCTCTTTCTTTCGCTCTCGTACTCAAGACGGCGTATTCAGTTGAGCACGTATTCTCCGGTGAGCATGAAATATCTAGTCTGTGAATGGAGTAGAATATGAGCACCGAGTACGCTTCATAATCCCGGGCTCGTGTGTTTTCGTCGATGGAGAAAATACCGAGATGATAGCCGACCGTTTGGAAGTACGTGGCTTGCATTTGGCAAAATCATCGCTTCTTGAAGCCACATAACAGAATACAAATAAAACACCCAATAGAAATAATGTTGACATAGTCTTCTCGACACGTTTCTGTGCAAAGATAATTTAGAGGTCTTCACCCCCGGGGCAACACCCGGTTATGAAAGAAGGTCTTGTGGCACAAGTTTATAGTGACACAAGTTTCCTACCAACTTTCCGGTGGTGGTGTTAAAAACAATGCAGTTGGATGACTGTCCAGAATCTCCCACATTAACAGTGACGGTTTAAAGAAGCAACACCAAAAAATAAAACAAAATGGTGTCGATTTTAAAATGTTTAAAAATAAAATACCCTGTAAAAATGTTCAATGCAATTCTAGGATTTCATAAGCAAATTCCAAGCCATATCTCTCCCTCTCTCGTGCATTAATTTAATTAACTAGCCTACGTAGTATTATTATCAATGCAATTAAATTATTTCGCACAGGTATCAGGCTAACTGATTTAATTTAATCTTACGTGCAGACAAGATGTCTCTGCATAGTGCAGCTAACAAGTGATTTTCACCCATGGTGACACCGGATTTTAAAATACGTCCTGTACCAAAACTCTGTTAGTAGAAAGGTTTACTGATGCTCCTCCTAGATTTCGCTATCAATAGTTAGTTAGCTGCTTGATCTGTGCGTTTCTACATGGATGAAACTGTACGTAGCCTTTTTTACACGAAGTCTAGAGTAGACTATAGAGGCGAGAATTCCGCGTTGAATGAGGCTAAATAGTTCTAACTGCGGTAGATACAAGGCTCTAGCTAGAGGTAACTGAATTCATTCTGAATATAGTCTAGGTATATAAATTAATTTGAGAAGCAGCACTATTATTTCAGGTGACTTGAGAGGGTTTCGTGTTTTCCCTCAGTGTTTAGCATGAAGCTATCAGAATTGCATAATGAAAATTTATTTGCATAGAAGAAATATATTTATCTAACACATGTAGCTACTTAAGCAGTAAAACATAGTATTCACATTCAACAAGACAACAGAGATCGAAGTGTCAAACCGCAGCACGTTATGTTTATAAGACAAGTAAAATAAACGTAAAGCTAAATTCTTATATAGTGCAATATCCATTAGTACAGAGTGCTGTACACATTACACCCTGGTAGACTTGTTCAATCGAACATCATCTGCACTTCTCCTGGAAACATTCAGCTATGCTGCAATTAATGCGCGAAATGTGTTTGTACACAATTGTCTATAGCCATGCGCTCATTTTTGAATAATTCGATTACAAATCGCAACCAAGGTTGCAACAAGTAATGGAAGTTGTAATTTACACAAGGTAGAATTAACATGTACAATAGGTAATGTAACAATGTACACATATGGTATTATAACACATTCATACAATTACACTTCTTTACTACTTAAATGTCAGACAAACATCGACATATGACGAGTTGTTCTGTGTGTACTAACTGTTAATGAATCCAACATTTAGGTGCATAGTTGATCGTTGATGAATTGTGCAACTTTCAAGTCTATAACTTCACAATAAAGGAAAGGAATAATTGAACAAAATTAGTCTAACTTTGTTTTCTTATTGATCGACAAAGTTTCATAGAAAATAATTATTTCTAAATGATTATTTTCAGCTACGACATAGAAACTGCATCTTCGTACACACTTGACGGAGAGCAGCTTTGAAAAAAGCAGGCCTGAAATAAGTGTTTCAAGTAACATAGATTGTTTAAGATACAGTAGTGATGCCATGTCATATTATTATAACAACAAATACTACATGACCAATGCCGTGTTATATTGAAGGAAGTTGAAAATTGGCCAAATCATTACTGCTAATTCGTCTGATTCATTGATGTAATTCTCCTGCCACACGTATTGATGTCCCTGTAGAGGTTCATTCTTCTCCATAACTCAAAACTTTTCCTCATAGAACGCCGTTATTGCGATTTTGTATCACTATTGTCTAATTATTAATAAAGTAAAAATAATTGCTTTACCATACACCTGAGTATAATGTACAAGTGTATATTCCAAAAGGCATTAAATCTAAGTTTACATAATAAATGTAAACCAGATTTATTGATTGCAGCTGTCATTTCGGCATAGCCTATAGCTGCGGAGATGGACTATAGGCTTGTGTACCGCTTTGTTCCCCATAAATCATAAACACGTCATTGGGACTTAGATGGCTTAATCGTATAATAATGGTGTTATTGTATTTAACTGGATGAATCAAAGTTAGTAAACATAAACATACGTTTTGATATATTAATTCGTAAGTATAGCGTATACAGTGTCGTCATCGTGTAGTCGTTGGGAGCCTAATCATCACCATAAATAGCCCCATCTATTACCAACCCAACCATAGCTGATTCAAACCATTACCCTACCTCAATAATAACTAACTCTAATCATAACTAATAATAATAATAATCTTAACCTCAACGAATAATGACATTTCATGTATATACATGTATATATATGTGTGTGTGTGTGTGTGTGTGTGTGTGTGTGTATGTAAACATATGTAAACCTATCCCACCATAGCTGACTCCGGCCATAAATATATGTACGAATATTAACATTTCACATTAACTATTTAATCCTTTTATCTGATTGGTTCCAATTGACTACCTGAGCTGACCTCACTAACAACAATGGGCAATAATAGATGAGGCAACGTTCAACAGACTGGTGGAACTGCAGCAAAACATTTTGTAGAACTGCTTGCAATCCTTCATTGAAAGCACAAACTCTAGAATAGACAAGTTCATGGCCGAGACAGTAAAATCTATGACCGACCTAATGCACAGCCTGCATTATACCGAGCAGGAGATGGCCGACCTCAAGCGTGCGTTATAAAACTTTGACATACAATTTAGTGCCACTAGCGTCGATCACCTGCAAAATCAACTGCAGAAGATAGAACAAAATGTTGACTAGAAAACCAAACTAGACGTACGCAAGTCAGGATCGACCGCATCCCAGAAATCGCGGCCAGAATGTGGGAAAAAACAGAAGAACTGGTAAAAAAAAGCTAGTTGATTAAGTGCGCCATCACAGCAGACAATGTCGAAACGATGAAGATTGAGGGCGTTCACCGAACGGGCCCTGCGAGAATGGTGAACGGGGCGAAGAAGCCACTATCCGTGGTAGTGAAATTTGTATCGTTTAAGGACCGCGAGTACCTGTTAAACAAAGCTAGACTGGTGAAGCCGAACGATGCGTATGTGAATGAAGACTATTCACTGAAGGTCGTACAGAAACGTAAAGATCTACTTCCGAAGATGATGCAGCTACGTGCTGAAGGGAAGTATGCGTACATCTCGTTCGACAGATTAATTGTCAGAGATCGCCCCTGATTGTCGAATGGTATGCTCTCTTGAACATATTTCCAGTACCATAGACCTACCTATGACCAAATATGTATCACGTCTACATGAATTTGTATAACATGACTCGTGCATTTTGTATTTCAATGCATTTATATTGCATTTGTTATTGTAATAAGTTATGCTGTGAATCATACTCCAGCGTGACTAACAAAACATTCTTGAGTACGTGCTCAACTGAGTACGCCGTCTTGAGTACGAGAGCGAAAGAAAGAGCTATTTTGGAACTCTCTTGTTGACGAACATAACAAAACTACAGCTCTTTATAAACAACATCAACTTCAGACTATGACACGGTGATGGACGAAGACGTGTGTCGTTGTGAATGACGTAGACTGCGACCCACTCTCTGAAGTCAGTTCAAATGCAAGCCACGTACTTCCAAACGGTCGGCTCTCATCTCGGTATTTTCTCCATCGACGAAAACACACGAGCCCGAGATTATGAAGCGTACTCGGTGCTCATATTCTACTCCATGCACAGACTAGATATTTCATGCTCACCGGAGAATACGTGCTAAACTGAATACGCCGTCTTGAGTACGAGAGCGAAAGAAAGAGCTATTTTGGAACTCTCTTGTTGACGAACATAACAAACCTACAGCTATTTATAAACAACATCAACTTCCGACTACGACACGGTGATGGATGAAGACCTATGCCGTTGTGGATGAGGTAAACTGCGACCCCCTGTCTGAAGTCAGTTCTGTCGGAACGCTGAAGCGGGCGATCCAGTGGAATATTAGGGCCTTGGCACATGTGGTGGTCTGAACATCCATATGACGGAATTAACAGGCATGCACAACCAGCATTGAGTCCCGTCTGATTAAAACTCAGTTGTGTTGGGCTGAGAATGTCAAGCGCATGCCAAACGCCGGAGTCCCAAAGCAATTACATTATTCCCAAATATCCACCGGCAAATGTGTTATCGGGGGGCAACAGAAACGTTACAAAGACCAAATGAAAACAAACAAGAAGAAATGCAACATTGACGCGGCAACATAGAAACTGACTGTGAAAACCGTGTGCGATGGAGATCCAAAACCGGCGTGGAACATTTTGAAATTTACCGCGTAACATACGATGCCGAAAAACGACAGCGGCGGAAGGATCGTGAACACAACAAGAATACATTGACGACTACCACCGCTGCTGCTATGCAATCATATGGGTGTGATGTGTGTGGCCGGATCTGCCAATCTGAAATCGGCATGTTCAATCACCGACGCACTAATCAGATATAACTGAAGAGTAACATCATCATCTTCGTTATGACTCGGATAATCATACCCCAAAACGAGCTACTGTAACAAGAGAGAGAGGAGAGAGATATGGGGTGGGAGATATATATATATATATATATATATATATATATATATATATAGATAGAGAGAGAGAGAGAGAGAGAGAGAGAGAGATAAATAGAGAGAGAGAGAGAGATAAATAGAGAGAGAGAGAGAGAGAGAGAGAGAGAGAGAGAGAGACAGAGAGAGAGAGAGAGAGAGAGAGAGAGAGAGAGAGAGAGAGAGAGAGAGAGAGAGAGAGAGATAAATAGAGAGAGAGAGAGAGAGAGAGAGAGAGAGAGAGAGAGAGAGATAGAGAGAGATAGAGAGAGATAGATAGATAAATAGAGAGAGAGACAGAGAGAGAGAGAGAGAGAGAGAGAGAGAGAGAGAGAGAGAGATAAATAGAGAGAGAGAGAGAGAGAGAGAGAGAGAGAGAGAGAGAGAGAGAGAGAGAGAGAGAGAGAGAGAGAGAGAGAGAGAGAGAGAGAGAGAGAGAGAGAGAGAGAGAGACGGCGAATAGGTAGCATGAATTGACCGAAAGGGGTCGTGGTGTATCGGTGCACCTTTGCCGCTTGAAGCGACAAGTCTTCGCCCAAATGCCGACTTGCTTCTTAAGACCAGGCCATACAAATTTCTCAGCAACTAGCGTCTTACTCGCTCTGATAGACAGATACTATAGGCCGTGGATTGCATCTAAGACGATGCGTTGCCAGGTATCAATGACGAGAGGCCTGAGTCGTCCAGTGGAAACGTCGCAGAAGATGGAGTCCATTCCGGTGTCGAATGGAAAGTCATGGAGGTCGAGGCCGATGAGGGCTGTCGCACCGAAGAATGCAATCCCTTCATCTGTTCGCTGGGTCGCTGCATGTCGTTGAAAACCACACCTAGGATATGGAAAGTAATGGCATAGATTCCTGCTCTTGACAGGGTATCCGCAGCGCAATTACTCTTACCGTCGATATGGCGGACACCTGGTGAATTCCGAAATGTACCCCAAGTGTTTCTGCTGTCAGGGGCCACGGGTCGCTGGCCATGGAGATAGCAAAGTCAAAGGCTTGTGATCTGTTAATAGCGTGAACCAGCGGCCTTACAGGAAGTATCGGAAGTGTCGAATAGCGAAGTACACAGCCAACAGGTCACGGTCGAATGCACTGTACGTCTGTTCAGGAGACCGACATTTGCGGATGAAGCATGTAACTGGTTTGCAGGAGCAGAAGTATTGCTAGAGGACAGCCCCAATTGCTGCTCCTGAAACATCAACTGTAAGGGCTGTTGGTGCATCAGCGTGTGGGTGTGCGGGTTTACCCGCCAAAGCAGCATATATAGGACGCACGATGTGAGCAGACAGCCGAACGGGATCCGTAGAAACTCGAACAGGCCGAAAGGCATGGTGACTGCTGTCTTTCTAATGTGAACTGGGGCCATAGGTATGTGGCAATATCCCCGCAGAAGATCAATCTTCGAAAAGAACGTTGCACCCACAAGTTGCGAAGATAAATCTTGAATGTCTGACACGGGATAAAGATCGGGTACTGTGACATCATTCAGCCGTCTGTAATATCCGCAGGGCCGCCAGCCACCACAGGTCTTCACAACCGTAGAAAAGGGAGATGCACATGGTCTTTCCGATAGTCGAATGATCCCCATTTCTTCCATCTTTCTGAATTTCTCCTTTGGAACAGCAAGCGTATCAGGTGGTAGCCTGTGCGCTTGGGCGTGAACTGGAGGACCTGTCGTTGCGTTGAAATATTCGACACCGTGACGAACGGAAGGGTTGGAAAACTCAGGACGAGTGATCGAAGGAAATTCATCAAGTATCCTCTTAAAGAAATTGTCCGAGTTGACATGGTAGAGACAGAGTGCAAGCTGGTTGGAGTTTTGGAGTGCGTCACTGGTGCGTCGGCTTTATAGAACTATAAGCAGGCCGTGTACCTGAAAAAATCTGACCCCAGTAGTCGTATTTGCATATCAGAAAGAACGAATCGCCAAGTGTAGTGGTGGTTCGCATAATTCATCGACATCTCTCGAAGCGATATCAACTGTCGATTGGCTCCTCACTTGCAACACCTGATCAGCAAACGTCGCTAATGCTCGGTGTTCTTCAAAACTGGCCGTGGCCAGGTGCAATCGAATGTCTTCCGGAATCTGCTGGAGGAACAAACTCCCAGAGAGCATGCACGGCTAATGTCGCCCAAGAGAGCTAGCATTAACTCAGACTGACGTCGGTTCCCTAAGCACTGGATGTCGATGAGTCGGTGAGCTCGTTGACGTCGGGAAAGCCGAATGTGTCAGTGAGGCGAGTTTTCAAATGTTCCAATTTGTTAGTCTGCGGGGGAGCTTCGATGATATCTATGAAGCGCAGCGCTGTCGTTTGATCTAGTGCTGCCTGTACGTAGTGGTATTTTGTGTCGTCTGAGGTGATGTGCCGAAGGGCAAGCTGCGCCGCTGCCTGCTGCACCCATACACAGTGGTCGTCAACCCAGAAGACGGGAAACTTGAGCCCAACTGCGTTAATAGCATTACCGTCTTTCTTTGTCATGTTTGCTTTGCGTGGACTTAATAGCCGTGGCCGTAGATATGTAGAATACCCTGGATTAACCGCTCCACTAGTTCGATGCTACATGTCTGAATGAGCATGTCCTCTTACTGTATTGCACCGAATACTTTCTGTTAGACATGGATACACACAAACAACAGCATATCCGCATATTAATTATTTGTGAGCCGGGTCAAATGAAGAATAATGGTCAATTATGTCAATTAGATGGGTGCACGATGAGTGGAAACTTCGGATATTGCCTATAGAACAGTCAGCCGGGTTGATTTGGCTTCGGGGCAAATACTTTGTCAGCCGAGTTAGCTGTTTGACTTTAAAGTGCGTTTTGCGTGTGATTAGAGCGCATGTTATGTAGCTTTTCTATTCTGTAGCTCACCCAAGCTGCCGTCTTGGATCGCCAGGGACACTAGTGAAGCGTTCACGCATTTAGTAACGACACGCAGTTTACTAACGAAGAATGTATAGTGCTGATCAATTTGCAGCCAAGTAACTAAAAATAGAGATGATTTCGCGCATGCGCATTTGTAATTTTACGGAGTAGGACAAACAAGCACGATGACTGACGTTTTTTGTATTCGTGACTGCGTGCACAAAACGCCAACAACGAAGGCAGGCCGAGACGCAACTCGTCATCGTTGTGACGGTGTTTGCAACAGAGACAGTCGGTACAACGAACGTGAATATATGCAAGGTATCAGTTGGGTGCCCTTCCCCAAATACCAGAGACATCCTGAGGTCGGCTAGTGTTGTGCTTAGCACATCCGCCTGACATGCCAGCGCTCTGACTTCGAAACCCGGACCAGGCAGGCATCATATTTGGTGAAAAAACCTGGATCTCAACATAGCTGTCATTGCTTTCTATTGTTGTTGTATTCTAGGGTTCACACACAAGCTCTATGTAGCAGCGCAATATATGTTTTCTCACCTCAAGGTATGTACTTTTGTTAGTCTAAAGTTGTGCAGGTTGTGGAATGTGCCTATAGGAGAATACATTAACTGCAAAGGTTTCCTGTTCAACAAACCGTAACGACAAAACCTCTCCATGATGCTTGTGTCAGTAATGGTCAACATATTTGCAGAAGAGAATTTGCTGTACCGACTAGCGTGATTTCACATTATGAAGAAACGAATGAATTAACAGTTAAATAAGCAAATATCCGACGATATGTAGTGATTTCTACTAATGGTATATAAAATCAGACACCAATTCAAATTTACTTCTAGTTTATTGTGTGAAATAATACGATCAGTGGCCGTCAAACACGGTACAGTCAGTCAGTTATCAGTCAGTCGACCTCAGACGCCCATCTCAGTCGAGAATAATAGCAGCCCTCGATGTGAACTAACCGTAGGTAGCCGAAGGTGATATACTTTGCGTAAATATACTGGTACGGCGTCACCTTGCTATGCTGCAGTTTCTTCCGTGGACCCTGGCTCTCCATGCTTTGATGTTCCACAGTCAGAACCGCAGTCGGATCCACGATCGGATCCAAGATCGGATCCTTCGTCAGACCCACGGTTTGATCCATGGTCGGATCAACCGTTGGATCCATTGTCGGATCCATGGTGGGATCTACGGTCCGACAGACCCAGCGCATCGCGCAAACAGCTTCACATACCAAGCAAAACATTTTCTCAACGTCCTCAGACTACAGATAAAGAATGTGCTGAATACGTAATACGCAAGTTTCAGTGATTGTGACATACTTAATTAACGTAGGTCACGTGATGGATCGTCATCACCATGGGCGGGAAGTCGATTTAGAAAATGACATTAATATTATTATTGTGTTCTATAATGTTGGTTGTTAACATTACAAAACACATAAAATAAAGGTTATCTTCGTCGACGTTACATAATAAGTACTTTTATATATCACAGACATTGTAAGTCTTCTGATATTTGAATAAATAAACGTAAATAATCTTGACGTATTATCGTGTTGTAAATCATCATAATTGGATGTCAATTCCACTTCGAGTACACTGGCGTCGGAATGAAATTAATATTGACGGGGGTGAGCGCGTTCAGTACTCCTTCGCTATCGTTTCACTCAGACTATATCGAGCACCTCCACCAGCCCCCGGACCCCTAGGTTCTGAAGCCTATGGATTACGACACTCCTCGCATATGATTAGTATGGTTATTATAATTATTTTATATTCAAATTTTCTAAAAATTGATGTTATAGATACCGTTCGATAATATAACTGGTAATCACTGGCAGATTAAGACATTCGTGAGCTGTAGGCACCAAGTATTTTCGTTGGCCCCAGGTCAATCCATATATTGTAGTCTAGGGGGACTACACTACCGTCGTGTATTAAGCGTACCCTCAAAACAATACTGTTCAGTTCAAAGCACTACCTATGTGTATCTTCAAAACACTACCCAATCTCAAAGCACTACCGTCAGTATAATTTACCATCCAATTACGTCAGTCTCCTTTTTGATACACTAGGGTCAAATTCGTAATCGTTGGAGCCAATTAGACAACTCAAATACATAGCTAGTGTGAAATAACATAAAATATTAATTAACTATAATACAAGTTTAACTATAATACAAGTGAGAATATACAATGTTTGAAAGGGGTAAATATGAAGTCATTGACTTTTGTGTAAAATATACCCCTTATATATATTTATATGATCACATAGAGAATTCCATAATTGCACTCCCTTTACACAAAGAGACATTTATCGCATGGTAGAACAGACTCTCAGTCGTTCTAAGTCATTATTAGCTCGCATTGAGTATGCTGTTTCCCGTCTAGTAAACAAGCATTTAATATGTGATGGCAAACAACTGTAGTAAGCTTTGTACATAAATAATGATGTTTTCAGTTCTATGATATCTGGAAATTTTAGAACATGTAATTGTTGGAAAAGTGAGTTTGTATGATCCAACCGTCTTGCACCAAATATAATGTGGATTACATTTTTTTAATAAGAAAATACAGTTAGTATTTGTTGGGTACATGTTTCCCCATATCTCTGCACAGTAGTTTAAAACGGCAAAAACAGATAACTTTATAGAATACGTCTACTATGTCTATCAAGTAGATGACTGCATTATAGCAGTACTTTTTGAAAGCTTTGATTGTACATATTTTATATGAGCTTTCCAGTTTAGTAGATCATCAATAAACACACCCACAAACTTGGTGACCCTTACTCTTTCGATATTAACATTTCGTATTTTTATATTAACATCTTTGTTGAGCATACGATTTCCAAATAACATATAATTGGTTTTATATTTTTACATTTGTCAATGGACACAAATTGTGTTCTGATTTATAGATAACTATTTAACCACTTAAATGCCACACCACGGATACCAAGAAATTCAATTTTTTTACATAAGTTTGTGATTGACAGTGTCAAAACACCAATTGCATATTGTTTGGCATCCAATGATTGGGTTATTCCATCAACAAGATCTATTAGTGCGTGACATGTTGACATATTTTGTTGAAATCCATATTGGCTTGGGTTTATTAGTTTGTGTTAGGTAATAAAGCTATCTAAACGAGAACTGAAAATGTTTTCTAATATTTTTGAATATTGTGGTAATAGTGAAATAGGCCTATAATTAGTGCACATATATTTATCCCCAGACTTAAAGAGTGGGATAACCTTTGCAATTTTAATTTTCTCTGGGAATATTCCAGTAGTGAAAGATAGATTACAAATATAAGTGATAGGTTTTGCAATGGAGTTAATAACTTTTTTGACCAATTGCATACTTATGTCTTCGCAATCTGTGGATGTTTTACTTTCCCAATTGTTCACAGCTCGAATAACTTCCTCTTCGTTAACTGGAGTTAGAAATAAATTTTGATTATTTCTGTTTTCTAGGTAGTCATAAATAGAAACATTTGTTAGTGCCGTTATATCCTTTGACAACTCCGGACCGACATTAGTAAAATAACAGGTAAACAGGTTCGCTACATCTTCCTTATTACTAATGGTCACGCCATTATTTCAAACTGATCTGGGTAGTGATTTCCTAAGCGAGGTGTTCCCATTACAGTTTTAGGTACTTTACAGGTGCCAGCAATGTCATTTTTCTTCTGTGCGAGTAAACTGCTATAATACTGTTTCTTAGTGGATCTGACAATATATATTAATTTAGTTTATATGATTTATATCTAGTTTCCGAGATAATTGATCTGGATGATAGAAATGCTTTAAACAAATAATTTGTTATACATGCGTTTCTGAGTCCTTTAATAAACCACGGTTTTTTTAAACTAATAGTTAATACTTTAGGTCGTACAGTTGACACAGGACAATGTTTGTTGTACGTTTGAGTAAAATCATGAAGAAAGTTGTCATATGCTATATTTGCATTTTATTATTTTCCGCCCTAAAAACCCTGCGTACACTTGCTGCTGTGTCATCAATAAGGAGGAAAAAGCCTTCAGGCAAAACCTCGGGTACAATATATATGAGCGTCACAGAAAAATTACCGGTACATGGACCATATCACAAAAAATTAACATTGAAAACAGAGTATAACACCGTGATTACATGTTATACAACATTAGCACAATGGTGGTAGAGAGGGGAGGAAGGTGGAATGAATTTAATCTTCCTTTGTGTTGAAAAACAAAGACGTGTTACGCAGTCGAATTCCAACACAAAGGGAACGGTCCCAGCTCGGCCTCGTTTTGAGTCCGGGTAAGTGTTTACGTAATCCGGACCGTTGTTAGACTATCATTGAACAAAACGTTTATAGGCACTTTCGCCTCACATTGCATAAATACAATTTTTACGTACGTAAAAATTATCATTTATACCCTGCTGATTCTCAATGGCAGAACCCTGAGCTCGTTTGCTATACAAATTAAACAAGAGTGGATGTAGTTAGTAAAGGTCATTTAATAATTGTACCAACAGGAATTAAATCACATACACGATGAGATAAAGCAGAACAAATCATATTCTCATCGGGGTACTACACAAACAATTATTAAATGACAATCAGATTAGCAAAGGTGGGGCGGCCATTTCCCCCACCGGCTTCCAGCAGTAGAGGCCCAACCCCCCACCCCAGGGCTCTGCCAGTTTTGAAGAATCTAACGAGTGATCGTCATACTATAACTACCAATAATCAAACAAACGAAACATAGTGGCTAACTAGCAATGCCTGTTAAGTAAGAATGATGTCAGTCATTCTGAAACATCTGTACAGTGTGCATGAGTTGGGTGCCAGGGTGATATCAGACGCGCTCCGTGTTGCCATGCTGAACGCAATGAATGCCAGTCATACTGCAACATCCACCACCTACAGCAAGCGGCCAAGTAAGTTGACAAGAAAAAGAAAAGAAAGATTATCTAAAACGCACTGAAGTGTTATATCAACGAGAATATCACTGCACACAATGAATGCTAGTCATATTGAAGCACCCACTGCCTCCAGTCGCAACCCAGACATACAGTATTCAAAATCTGGTCATATTCAGCATAGGGATGCGAATGTAACGTTTAAATGCGGAGGACTTCCACCTGCCCATAGATTGAATTTGTGTTTCACTCATCCCCATGTCAGCCGCCGTAGTAGCAGCCCCGATTCGAAAACTGTGGGCTTTATATTTACTGGGGTCCAGACCCGCCCATTGTAGCGGTTTAGTTAAGGATTGACAAAAGTAGTTACGGGAAACAGGGGTCGCATCAGCAAATGCATACAGTGGGCCCTGGAATGGACCTCGCACCTTCAGAAATCGCGAAAGTGCTTGCACGAGACAATACTGCCCGTTCGTTTGCGAAATAGACAAGGTGACGGGACGCCCAGAGGTGTTGTGTTTAAAATGACACAAGACTAAAACTATGCGTGAAGCGGAAACGGTGATATCTGCCAACTGTATTAACTCCTAGATCGAGAATGTACCGTTATTTCTCCTATGCGCAAGAAAGCATGGAATGCCAAGAGAAACATGCTCTGTAACATGAAGCGTAAATAGGCTGATGAGACTGTAAAGTGTGTCGCGTCGACAATCCTGCATAGGACTGTCGGAGTAATTGGGAGACGTGTGTCGGGTTTACCTGCCAGCCTCTGGGCTCCGGCTAAGAGTTTCTTTATAACAAAATGCTGAGTTGGATCAGGCATATCAGACAACTTATGGATATATGACAAAGCGGACATATATGTCAACAGAGTAGCTGGCGCATAGTGCTTGGAAAAGAGGCTTGCTATAAAGGTAGCTAAAGCACTTGTAGAGGCTGGAAAAGCCGAACAGGTAGGGAAATGTTTCTGACTGAACGCGGCATACGAGGCGATATACCGTTTATATGTATGTTTTGTACCCTCAGACAAGGATGCGTTAAGCATGTGCATCATCACTGCCGCCAGGGAAGAATCGTTGCAGGAATCTCTGGTGGCCGTAGTTGAAGCCAAGATGCCATCTGTCGAGATGCGGCCTCCTGAAATCGGGACAGTTTGTCAGCAACGACATTAGTCTTTCCTGAAATATGCTTTGATTTAAAGTAAACATTAAATTTCAAAACAGAGACAACCAGGCGTCTAAGTAAGAGCATCAGTTGAGGGTCCTTAGCCGACTGTTTATTGATGAGGTCCACCACGGCTTGGTTATCAGTGAGGAACAAAACAGAGTGGTTGGCCATATACTGACCCCACAGCTCCAAAGCTGCTACGATAGGATAGAGTTCCAAGACAGCAATATTATAACCATGCCAAATATTTGGGAAACGACCATTAAACCACCGGGAACCGAAAACTGCCGCGAATCCTTGCGTAGATGCGGCATCAGTGTACAGCTTAATTGAATCCGAAGAAATCAAATTACTGTCTATGAGCATTGTGACCCCATTGAACGAAGAAAGAAAGCAATGCCAGGCCGCCAAGTCAGCACGTGACTCCGCTGTCAACCGGATGTGATGGTTAGGTCTAGAACAGCCTACTGTGAGATTTATGAGGCGACGAATGAAACAGCGGCCAGGTGAAATGACACAGCTGGCGAATGACAACAAACCGATGACCGATTGGAGTTGGCGCAATGTCACGGAACGACACTTCCGCATAGCCGCAATGGACGTCCGGAGCTTCTGGACTTTATCCGGAGGGAGGCGAGCCTCCCAAGTGACCGTATCCAGTTCAATGCGTTTTTCGTGTTTGATCGGGATAGAAAGCTCACTTGCCAGTATCACAAATTGATTGAGATCCTGCAGGCATCGAGCTGAATTGGGAGGGCCGATGAAGATAAAGTCATCCAATATATGGGACACGGCAATGACCCCCGTGCTTACAGTACCCACTGCATTGCACTAGTCAACCGTTCAAAAATAGGCACAATGAGCATGAGAAACTACTATGTAGCACAGACCGTCCAATAGACATGGGTGTAACAATAAATCAACACAAAATCGTGAATATAGCAGTGAAGAAATGACTATCGAGGAGAGCCGTCTGACATAGAAATTTGTATGTGTTACTATGTGGTGTGGCTGCATCGAGAAGTTGCATGAAAGCCAGTTATACTGTAGCCTATATACAATTCATAGCATTAAACTTGGACCAGATTGAGTGATCTAAACGGATTCAATTTCCTGACGTGCCAAACAGAGTAATTATAGCTACCCAGTTATAATATAATAATAGCATCGTAACAGTTAGGAAATGCAGGAGGGTGGGTAGAGACAGGAGACGTTTACCACAGTTTGGCAGCAAATATGGCAGCCCCACGAATGGAGCGCACATATTTGCGCACCCCAAGGTCATTGAGATGAACCCCAAATGTGTCAAAATATTGCTCCCAGTTGGTGTGATGCCTCGGTGTCGCCAATAGTGAATATGTGGGAGGTTAGATGTTAAGTCGTCTAAGGCGCGATTAACGGCAAACTGCGCGTCGTTAAAATCGGCGTGCGTAGTGTACCGCCGGCGCCCGGTCGAGCGTACGGCAACGCGCGGCATGAACTGGCACAAGACCACCTCCCACACGGAATCGACTGCCGACACCAACTGGGCGAGGTCGACAATACGGGAGGCAACTTGACGGGGATCAACTCTGACATGGGACAGGTCTTTAGTGCCGATGTCTATAATAACCGATCGGGGCCCAAGCTCACGAATCAGCGGCAACTCGGCCATCAAACCGCTCACTCGAAGGCCACCCACCCCGTGATAAAAAAACACTAGCAAATTGTGCAGAAACCCCTAAATCTGTCCCAACAACCTGTATCGTACCCCCTGGATGAAATAACGACACCTGTAACCGCTTAACAAAACTATGGCCTATAACTAACAGATCCGGGGGGCTATCCATAGCGAACGTTAGAAAAAATAAAAAAAAATGGCGGCGAACAAAGGAAAAAATTACGTGACGAAACAGCAAACATGCATTCACTCAAACCGAGGAATATCAAAGTAACAATCAGCGAAATAGTGCGAATCACTCAGATATAGTATAGACAGAAGTCTAAGCACAATATACACAACTTTGAACAATAGGAACCTCGAAATCGCTGATGAATTTAGTCTTCCTTTGTGATGAAAAACAAAGACGTGTTACGCAGTCGAATTCCAACACAAAGGGAACGGTCCCAGCTCGGCCTCGTTTTGAGTCCGGGTAAGTGTTTACGTAATCCGGACCGTTGTTAGACTATCATTGAACAAAACGTTTATAGGCACCTTCGCCTCACATTGCATAAATACAATTTTACGTATGTAAAAATAATCATTTTCATTACCGATAACAGTATGCCAAGAATTTTGCATTAAGTCACACTTCAATGCATTGATATTTTCTTCGCTAAGATGACGAATACGCTTGTTATGATGTTCGTTCACGTTACGATTTATAGTACAATGGCACAGGGCAAATACAGGAAGATGATCACTGATGTCATTTAACAATAGACCACTATCAATCTTGTTCTGAAGCTCAGAAGTAAACATGTTGTCTTTTATGGTTGCAGAGGCAGTAGTAATTCTGCTAGGTCTATGAATTAAAGGGTATAGACCAAGACTATAATAATATCTACATATTGTTTAGTTCCACTATGACTATCACATTTAAACAAATGTATATTGAAATCACCACATGCATATATGGTTTTGGTGCAACGTATACGACTAAACAACTGTTCAATACTGTTATTAAATGAAACCATGTTAGACCCAGGGCACCTATATACATAACTAGCCAGTGCAGTTTTGTGTCGGTTAATTTCACATTCAACAGTAACACATTCTAGTACGTTATCAACTATTAGTGACTTCGTTACGCATAATCGCCCATTTAACTTCTTTTTAACATAAATCACCACACCTCCACGTTTTCTGTTGTCTCTAACAACATGAAAAGCATCATAATCACCAAACGAATATTAAGGAGTTGAATCCTTGCTCAGCCACGTTTCGCTTATTGCTACAATATCAAACTTTACATTAAGCAATTTAAGAAGATCTTGTATTTCACTGAAATTAGTACTCTGACTTCTAGCATTAAAATGTACCAAAGACAGACCACCATCATGCTTTATGTTTAGCTCATTATTGAATTGTTGTTTTGTATAAAATTTACAAGAAGTTGAGTTGTTGTTGTAATAGTTATTTTCAGGATCGACATCCTTCTCAAAATGACACCTGCTGTGTTCAGTTTATTTGTAGGTTTCAAATATGTTTCCATGTCATAACAAATTAAGAGTAATAATTTTCTATCACGGTGTTAGCTATGTAAATGGTGGATAATAGGTATTAAAATTAAAACGAAGTAGAAACAGCAAATCAATATGTTTGCCATAATAAATTAATCTACAGTTTTGATCATTGTTATAAGAAGAAACACACAGTATACAACTGTAATACAGTAGATGGGCAATATCAACAAAACGACAGAGTCGTAGAGTTCAATTCGTTGGAATCAGACACGAAAGACAAAGTCACGCAGTGTGCAATAGTAATATAGTAGATGCACAACATAGTCGTAGATATTGTTCGGTAAGCAATGTTCAAACCCTCGCCAAATCAGCGAGAGTCTTCACTTTACGTTTTTGTCCGTCTTCACGTACAAGATTTAACAAGATTGCCACCCAGAGAATTAACTCTAAGTGGCAGGTGGACAAGGAAGCTCTTTGGCTTATCGAGAGTCCGACCCTTTTACATATGTGTATCCCGTCCTTCTGAGGAATGTGTCGATTTTATTTTTAAACATATTCACGCTACTAGCACCCACACAATCAACAGATAATATGTTCCATTCATTTACAGTCCTTTGTGAAAATGAGAACTTTCTTATATCTAATCTACACTGCTCCTTTGCTAATGTAACTTCATGTCCTCTAGTCCTTCTATTTTTCTTAACTGAGAAACAAATATTTCTATCAATATTTTCATAACTAATGGTTAACCCTAAGTCCTTCTCTTTTATAACAGTACATAGTACAGGACCACCCATTGTATATTTTACTTCTTCGTTCCCATGTCCTGCGTGGAGGATTTACATTTCCCAAAATTGAACAGAATTTGCCACTTTTCAGACCATATGATCAATTTGTCAAGATCATCTTGTAAATGTTGTCTATCTCTATCACTTTTAATCCTTCTAAACACTTTTGTATCATCCACAAATTTCAACACCTTGTTTGTTATTTCATCATCCAAATCGTTGATATATATTAAGAATAATATAGGACCTAATACTGATCCCTGTGGTACCCCACTCAATACTGATTTCCAGTTTGAAGCCTCCCCATCAACTACTACACGTTGTCTTCTGTCAATCAGCCATTTTTCTATCCAGTTTATTATACCATTTCCTTTGCCATGGGCCTTTAGTTTAAGCAGTAATCTTCTATGTGGTACTTTGTCGAAAGCTTTTTGAAAATCTAAGTAGACGATATCTACTGGTGATCCCTCATCTACCCACTTAGTGATGTCTTCAAAAAAACATAACATATTTGTTAAGCATGACCTCGCTTTAAAAAACTCCCTCTTCTAATGACAAATTAAAAACTATTGCAAGCGGTACGCTAATTTGTTGTACAGTTTCCAATAGTAGTTCGGGCGGAATCCCATCCTCTCCAGGTGATATATTATCCTTCATAGCCCTTATTTTCTTAGCTACCATTTCCGGGGTTACAATTAACTGTCCTAAATAGTCTGAATCTACCCCCTCGAACTTAGCCTCTGGTACTGGCAGTGAACTAATGTCTTTTCTGGTAAACATTGAACTAAAATAATCATTCAGGTCTTCTGCCATTAAGAATCCTTCTGATATTATGTTTCCAGCACTATCTTCTAGAGGACCGACCTTATCCTGAACTTTCTGTTTGCTTCGAACATACGCATAAAAACTCTTGCTGTCATGTTTCATATTACAAGCTAATTTATGTTCATAGCTTCTCCTTGAATTTCTAATTTAAGCTGTAGCTTGGTTTAGTGCTTCTTTATAAATGTTGTAGTCTTCGTCATTTCCAGTAAGTGTATATGACTTCCACATCATTTGTTTATACTTAATTTTTCTAATGGCTTCTTTCGATAAGTATTTCTTTCTGGTCCGTTTCCCTTGTTTTTTGAAAATTTATCGACTATGCACTTAATTTCCCTCTTTAATATATTCCAGCATTCTGTTGCTGTCTTATTCTTCAGTGTGTTATTCCAGTCTATCTTTGCTAAATATTTCCTCATTTCCATATATGTTCCCTTGTGGAAATTTCTCCTTAACTGCTTTTTATTATTTATTTCTGATTTTACTTTGATGGTAAAATGTATCTGGTTGTGATCACTACTTCCCAGAGGCTCACATAATTTAAAATTAAACTAATTCAATCTGTGAGGACAAAACTAAATCTAACACATTCTCTCCCCTGGTTGGTTCTAGCACATGTTGAGAAAGGAAACTATCTTGTACTAAAACTAAAAACTTGTGGTCCTCATTACCCATACTCTGTAGAGATTTCCATTTTATATGCCCATGGTTAAAATCCCCCATACTAATATAGTCCCATTTGCTTACTTCTCTTATAGCGTTTTGTATTTTTTCATTCTCTTCTATGCTTAGGTTTGGACTTCGATAAACTAACCCAATTTTTAATGTTGAGTTTCCTGTAACTATGTTACACCAAACAGCTTCTTCGCAATCTGTTTCTCTTTCTAATTGTATTTCATCAGCCTGGATAGATTCTTTCATATATAAAATAACTTCACCTCCCTTTCTTCCTATTCTATCTTTCCTAAACATTACATATCTTGTCAGTCCCAATTCGGCATCTGATATATCGGTGGTTGTCCAGGATTCGGTTATACTTATTATGTGAGGGTCAATATCTTCTACCATAATGTTTAGGTCATTTCTTTTGTTTACTATACTCCATGCGGTTAAACAAACACATTTATATCCAGCTTCGGAAGAGTTTTACAGACTGCTCTTTGCTGATTTATTTGTGCTGTCTTTATCTATGCCTCCAGTTTCAAGCTTTTCTGTGAGTCCCCCCTGCGAATTTAGTTTAAATAGATGCAACCTGTCCCACTGTCAACAGATCGCAGCAGATTCTCTGAGAATACTGCTGCCCCCTTTCCACTTAGATGCAGGCCACCTCTCATGTACATATATTCTCTCCCAACAAAGTACCCCCATAAATCTATGAATCTCCCGCCCTCTTCCTCACACATCTGCTCAACTAGTGCGTTGATCGCCATCCTCTTACAGTTTCTGTATCTTGCCCCCCTTCCTCCCATTACTGGCAAAATTCCTGAGAGAATAACCTGTTCCACTCTTGTCTTCTTTAGCTTCCTCACTAGATGCCTGTCCTTCTGAACTATCCCAGTTGTTCCCTCCTTGTCTGCATTGTTTGTCCCAACGTGTACTAGTATAGACCCTCCCTTGCCATGCCCCAATACCTTCTCTACCCTTTCGGTCACATGCTCTATCCTAGCCCCCGGTAGACATACAACAACGTCCTTCCCCTCGCATATAGTCTTGTTTGTTTTTCTCAGAATTGAATCGCCCATAAACACTCTCTCTTTTCTCCTTGCCCCCTCAATCACTGCCTCGGAGTAGCTCCTCCGATTTGCATATGTCTGGTTGTTGTCTTTTCATCTTGTCGTCTTCTCTCTTGTCACATTCTCTTCCATTCCCTTCTTTCCTGTCGCGTTTCTCTTGTCCACTTTTCTCCTGTCATCTTCTCTTCTAGCACAATTACTCTCACTTCCTTTCGTCCCTTCTTCTTTCCTCCCATCACATTTTCTTCTCTCCTCTCCCGTCCCTTTTCCCCGGCTACCTCCTTCACTACGGTCACTTTCTCCCCGGTCACCTTCACGCCTGTCATGTTTTCTGTTTTTTGCTGAACACTCTGTCTTCTTCCATCAGTCTTGTCTCACAGTCTTACCAATTGCCTCTGTGGTATCTACCTCTTCACCACCTGTATCGCTGTCGTGTATCTCCTCGTTCTCTACAGTCTGTCTACCTGCTGATCTATCTCCACTGGCCCGTTTTCTTTTCCTCTGCCGAACACTTTTCCTCCGTCCCTTTGTTTTCTCAATGTCTTGTTCCTTCACACCGGTCACCTTCCTTCCTCTCAGTCTCCTTTCTTCAGTCTCCGTGTCACAACTCTGCTCCTTCTGTGTTGTAGAATTCTCAACTCTCTCCGCGTCATGCCTCTCTGCTCCATCTATTTCTATGTTGAGTCTCGCCTCCATCTCCTTCACTATATCCTTCAACTTACACACCTCCTTCATCAGACATTCCACAATAAAACACCCCATACAAGTTGTACGATGATCGGCCACTTACCGTCACGAAGTTCGCCCTCATCGTGGTGCTCTCACTGATGGTCGGCGTTTCATCTGCGTTGGTCGATGTGGAGCTGAGCGTTCTGGGCGTTGTTGACGTCGCGGTTGATGCGTAACTGTGAATTTTAAGCCCGTTCACGATAATGTTCTTTTTCTTTGAGTTTTGTTCCAGGTCATTCACTTGGGCTTGATTTTATGATTTCGAGCAACTCGGCGATTCGTTTGTCTGTCGCATTGTTTCTTTCCTTGATTTTGTCAAACGATTTGCAGAGAAAGCCGAGAGACTGACGAATTTCGGTCATCTGTGAATCGGTATGTTTTGGCATGGTGTATAGTGTATTGTTAGTTCGTAGAAAATAAGCTCATTTCAGGTGTGTATCACCACTGTGTTACAGATGTTGATGTTGTGGCATAGTTTTTTCAAGTAGGCAGGCGTGCATGGTGCGACGACCGTACGCACGGCGCATTCTATCACCTGTAATTTCTACAGGACGTCAGGACACTACGACAATGCGCCTTCTTGCTCTGTTGCACAATTTAGACAAGATTCGTCAAGCGTGACCGGCTTAGCCGACCACCCACACAGCTGTTGATTGACGTTCCCGCGGTTTGGCAATGGCAGGTGGGCGATATAACTATAATGAACTGCTTTTTATTATTTCTTTCTGATTTTACTTTGATGGTAAGATGTATCTGGTTGTGATCACTAGAGGCTCACATAATTGAACATTGTCAACTAATTCATTCTGTGAGGACAAAACTATGTGATCACAACCAGATACATTTTACCATCAAAGTAAAATCAGAAATAAATAATAAAAAGCAGTTCAGGAGAAATTTCCACAAAGGAAGATATAAGGAAATGAGGAAATATTTAGCAAAGATAGACTGGAATAACACACTGAAGAATAAGACAGCAACAGAATACTGGAATACCTTAAAGAATGAAATAGAGTGGATCGTATTTGTTCCTTCAAAAAACAAGGGAAACGGACCAGATAAAAATACTTATCGAAAGAAGCCTTTAGAAAAATTAAGTATAAACAAATGATGTGGAAGTCATATAGACGTACTGGAAATGACGAAGACTACAACATTTATAAAGAAGCACCAAACCAAGCTACAGCTGAAATTAGAAATTCAAAGAGAAGCTATGAACATAAATTAGCTTGTAATATAAAACATGACAGCAAGAGTTTTTATGCTTACGTTCGAAGCAAACAGAAAGTTCAGGATAAGGTCGGTCCTCTAGAAGATAGTGCTGGAAATATAATATCAGAAGGATTCTTAATGGCAGAAGACCTGAATGAGTATTTTAGATAAGTGTTTACCAGAGAAGACACTAGTTCACTGCCAGTACCAGAGGCTAAGTTCAAGGGGGCAGAATCAGACTATTTAAGACAGTTAATTGTAACCCCAGAAATGGTAGCTAAGAAAATTAGGGCTATGAAGGTTAATAAATCACCTGGAGTGGATGGTATTCCACCCAAACTACTATTGGAAATTGTAGAACAAATTAGCATACCGCTTGCAACAGTTTTCAACTTGTCATTAGAAGAGGGAGTGGTTCCTTTAGAATGGAAAGAAGCAAACATTATACCGTTATTTAAAAAAGGTTCGAGAAACAAGTCAAATAATTATAGACCAGTTAGTTTAACATCGGTGATTTGTAAATTATTAGAAAGACTAATTAAAGATCACATGGTGGATTTTCTTGTTAAACATAACTTGATAAACCCATCTCAACATGGGTTTTTAAAAGCGAGGTCTTGCTTAACAAATATGTTATGTTTTTGGAAGATATCACTAAGTGGGTAGATGATGGATCACCAGTAGATATCATCTACTTAGATTTTCAAAAAGCTTTCGACAAAGTGTCACATCAAACATTACTGCTTAAACTAAAGGCCCATAGCATAGGAAATGGTATAATTAACTGGATAGAAAAATGGCTGATTGACAGAAGACAACGGGTAGTTGTTGATGGGGAGACTTCAAACTGGAAATCAGTTTTGAGTGGGGTTCCACAGGGATCAGTACTGGGACCTATATTATTATTAATATATATAAACGATTTGGACGATGATATAGCTAGCAAGGTGTTGAAATTTGCAGATGATACCAAAGTGTATAGAAGGATTAAAAGTGATGGAGATAGACAGCATTTACAAGATGATCTTGACACGTTGATCAAATGGTCTGAAAAGTGGCAAATGTTGTTCAATTTTGGGAAATGTAAATGCCTTCACGCAGGACATGGGAATGAATATGTAGAATATACAATGGGGGGAACTGTACTAAGTACTACTGTAAAAGAAAAAGACTGACAATTAGTGCTGAAATGAAGGTTTCAGAGCAGTGTGGAATTGCAGCTTCAAAAGGAAATCAAATCCTTGGATTGATTAGGCGAAATATAGCATATAAAGAAAAAGAACTAATAATACCGCTGTACAAAACAATAGTTAGGCCTCATTTAGAATATTGTATACAAGCGTGGAGGCCATACCGCAAGAAGGACATAGATATGCTAGAAAGAGTACAGAGGAGAGCGACTAAAATGATACCAAAACTGAGGGATCTTAGTTATGAAAAACGCCTTAAAGAATGTGATTTAACAACACTAGAAACCAGGAGATTGAGAGAAGATCAGACAGAAGTGTTTAAAATATTGAATGGTTATGAAAATATTGATAGAAATATGTTTTTTTAAGTTAAGAAAGATAGAAAGACTAGAGGACATGAAGTTACATTAGTAAAGGAGCAGTGTAGATTAGACGTAAGGACTGTGAATGAATGGAACAGATTATCTGATGATTGTGTGGGTGATAGTAGTGTGAATATGTTTTAAAATAAAATCGACACATACCTCAGCCATCTAGAGTTAATTCTCTGGGTGGCAATCTTGTTAAATCTTATTAAATCTGGTCACTTGCGGTTGGAACCAGTCAGACTACGGGAATACAAAGATAGTATGATAATCAAACGACTGAAATAAATAATTATTTATTACGGTTAATATTATTATAATTAGTTATTGTTTTAGTTAGTTGCGGTTGGAACCAGTCAGACTACGGTAATACATAGATAGTATGATAATCATTCGACTGAAATAAATAATTATATATTAGAGTTAAGATTATTATAATTAGTTATTGTTTTAGTTACTTGCGGTTGGAACCGGTCAGACTACGGTGGGTTAGTGTTATATATAGCATAGTAGTTATAACCAATCAGACGATGAAAATAAATAGTTAATGTGAAATATCCTTATTAATTACATTAAAGTTATTATCTTTAGCTATGGTTGGATTTAGCGCAATCGTTGGAACCAATCACATGACAGGGTTAAATAGTTTGTTTTAAATGCCATTATTCAGAAGAGTTAAGGTTATTATTATTAGTTATGGCTGGAGTCATTTATGATTGGGGTTAGCGTAATCAGAACTCAGAACTCAGAATCAATTTATTTAACCTATAAGTACGATAGATATACAATGAATAACGTAAGTAATAGATAAGGTTGGGAGACTCCCATTAAGATATGTAATATCGCTAGCACAGGAACCACCCCATAAATATAAACAACAACAACATTTAGGTGACACAAATCAGAAAAGCCTTGTTTTGATAGTTGATAATTACTCAATGTATCAACATATATACATACATACATACATAATACAAGGACTGAACATATGAATATTTAGGTATACATTTCAATAAGTATTACGAATTACAAATTAAGCAATTATGAATACGACAAATCGATTCATAAATATAAAAAAATTGTTTGTGTATGTTGAAAAACTATATAGACCCTGTGGGTGTAAATTTTGTTAATGATAATATTTGGTGTATTGTTAACTGTCTCTACTATGTTGTGTCCAATGCATTTTTTGGCAAATTCGTGTTTGAATCTGGACATATACAGATTATTTCTTTCACGTGTGCAGAGCTGATTAATATTATGGATATGTGTGTTTGGAAAAACATTGAAGTAGTAGAGTAAAAGATTGTTAATTAATTTATAGTAAACATTTTTTTTTATAAATTCTATAATTCTACTGTGTGCAATATTTCATGTGGTGTCCCACAGGGTTCGATCCTGGGCCCCAAACTATTAATTCTATACGTTAATGATATGTGTAACATATCTAATCTAGTAAAATACATTCTATTTGCAGACGATACTAATATCTTTTATGCAAATAATAACATCAATAAACTAAACGAAACTGTATGTAACGTACTGGACCAAATGTATACATGGTTTGCAGTAAATAAATTAACTCTGAACATATCTAAAACCAATTATATGTTATTTGGAAATCGTATGCTAAACAAAGAAATTAATATAAAAATACGAAATGTTAATATCGAAAGAGTAAGGGTCACTAAGTTTTTGGGTGTGTTTATTGATGATCTACTAAATTGGAAAGCTCACATAAAATACGTACAATCAAAGCTTTCAAAAAGTACTGCTATAATGCATAAATGCTGTCATCTACTTGATATAAATAGTAGACGTATTCTATACAGTTCTCTCTTTTTGCCATATTTAAATTACTGTGCAGAGATATTGGGAAACACGTACCCAACAAATACTAATGTATTTTCTTATTACAAAAAAGAGTAATCCACATTATATTTGGTGCAAGACGTTTGGATCATACAAACGCACTTTTCCAACAATTACATGTTCTAAAATGTCCAGATAACATAGAAATGGAAACATCATTATTTATGTACAAAGCTTTCTACAGCTGTTTGCTATCAAATATTCAGTGTTTGTTTACTAGACGGGAAATAGCATACTCAATGCTAATCATGACTTAGAACGACAGAGAGTCTGTTCTACCATGCGATCAATGTCTCTTTGTGTAAAAGAAGTGCAATTATGGAATTCTCTATGTGATCATTTAAAAACTACTAATACTATTACTGAATTTAAGCGTAAATGCAAGAACCTTTTATTTGAGAAATATCTGGTTGTGGAAATTTAAATAAAATCATACACAAATATAATCATGCCATTGAGGAAACTACAATATGTGTAAAGATGTGTACTTATCACATACTTAAAATTTTGAATATGCACATATTCCATTACATGTTTTCAATTATTGTAGCTAGATGGTTAGATGAATAGCAAATTCGAATAATATAATATTGATGTCTCAAAATACATGTACGTATGTACAGCTGTATGTGAATATATATATGTATATATGTGTGTATATGTATGTATATGTGTGTATACATACAGGTATATAATTATATATAAATATATGTCAGGGGTAAATTTACACAAAAGTCAATGACTTCGTATTTACCCCCTTCAAACATTGTATATTCTCACTTGTATTATAGTTAAACTTGTTTGGTTGTCTTGTCTTGTATATATATTGTTATCAATGTTCTGAATAAACGTTCATTCATAAATGTCATCCAACTTTAGCAAGTGAAGTCTTTTAAAAATAGGACTTGCGTCAGCATTATATTTTCTTTATTCGTATTGCTTTTTTTGTAACTTGATAACTCGATGTGAATGATGACCCCATAAAAGTAAGTAAAAATTTATATGAGGGAGAATAAGAGCATTGTACATAATATATACTGTATTATGTGGTAAAACTGTTTAAGTTTATTTAGTATGCCTATTGTTTTAGATATTTAATTTGCTATTTGGTTTGTATGACTCTGTCAGCTTAGATGGTTATTTATTGTGATGCCTAAACATTTCAAATAATTTACACATTTAAAATATGACACATTTATTTGAAAATCGGGGCATTCTACTTTTTCTTAAGGCATATGAAAAATCATGAAGTTAGTCTTTTTTGCATTTAGTGGCAGTTTGTTAGCTTTTAACCATTTGCTAATCTTTTCACTTCGCAATTGGCCTTCTGAATCGTTAAATATGTTTAGTGTACTAAGAAGGGCTGTGTCGTCAGCATACGTTATAAATTTGAAAAGGTCACTAGAAAGGGCTATGTCATTTATATATACATATAAATAACAGTGGCCCTAAAATTGAACCTTGAGAGAAACCAGTGTTAATGACTATTTCCTTAGAATGAACATTTACAATTTCTACGTACTGCTTACGAATTTGTAAAAACTTACAATGATCCAGAGCCTTGTCTTTTAATCCATAGTAATTTAAATTCGCTACCAATATATTGTGATCAATTGTGTCAAATGCTTTTGATACATCAGGGTATATATTTATTGGAGTAGCCGATTTATCAAGTTCTTGGATAATTTCGTCTATGATTTCGAGTGTAGCAAGCTCAGTAGAATGTTTCTTTCAACATTTTTTGAAATCACCGCAGGATAGAAATAGGACGATAATTGTTAAAGTCAGAAAAATCACCTGTTTTGAAAAAGGGTATGACTTTTGCAATTTGTCTGGAACTATATCAGTTATTATTGATTGATTGGTAATTAAAGTGACTGCATTGCTGATATAACTTTTTAGTAACTTTAGTAATTGTGTTGAAATACCGTCTTTTCCACAACTTGATTTTGGAGGTAATCGAACAATTAATTATATTAACAGTAGTTTCCATGTCAATTGGGCTAAACCTGAAGTTATCAAATATCGGGGTTTTCATGTAATCTTTGTATGATTTACCTCCACTAGTAGTTGTTTTAGAGGCTAGAGTAGGACCAGTATTAGGGAAAAAAATGTGTGAAATCTGTTTGCAATAATGCATTTGTCACTAATCATTTCCCCATCGACTTTGAACAAATCTGGAAATTGTCCTTTCTTTTGACTTTTCTTACTAATTTCTTTAATTAAACACCACGTCTTTTTAACAACATGCTTATGCTTTTCAAAACTGGATTGATAATGCATTTGCTTAGCTAATCTTATTGTACTTTTAAGAATTTTATTATAAGTATGTAAGTCAGTGTTAAGTTTTTGTTAATGTTCTGTATTTACGTGAGTCTGTTTCATTCTCGAATGCAATTTGTTTCTAAACTTTATCGACATAATAATGCCCTTGGTAATCCAAGAAAATGTCTTATGTTTACATGTTTGTGAAATTTAATTGCTTAATTAGGTAGACATTTATCCATAGCTGCAGTATCAATTTCATCGAGGAATTTGTAGTTTTCATTCGGATCCGCATGAGTATCTGTGATAGGTTTATTATAAATATTTGAGTTTATCATTTCAATTTTAAATGTATTGAGTCAGTTAGGATTTTATTGTTTTATTCGTATAAACATTGTGGTTTCGACATAGTCCAAACTTAGAAAGTATGGAAAGTGATCAGAAATATTGCTCACTAAAATACCAGCTGAGAATTTGAAGAATCCATTTTGAAAAGTTGCATAACATATTATCAAATGAGTGTTCCATAATATTCTGAAAGTCGTGTTGGCATAGTAATTTTAGGGAAGAAACCATATAAAACGATTGTTTTAAAATATTTACATATTATGGGGTTTTCGTTAATTTTATGCAAGTCAATATTGAATCTCCTGCAATTATTGTTTCACTTTTAGATTTTTATAAATCAACTAAATTTTATGCAAAATCTTTTGTAAATATACGGTAGTTTACAATTATATATCTAGGTGTGCTAAATATATATATTTCAAAGAATATATTATTTTCATGGCACATGTTTTTAAAATAAATTGACCTTCCGAAATATCTGTATTAGTATGGATATTTACAGATTTGTAATTGTATGTGTTGCTGAGGTTGAACGCCAAGCCAGCATGTGCACTATAGATTTTGTATTGGCATATTAATGTATATTCATCTATTTGAAATAAAGAAATGTCAACCTCTTCATCGAGCCATGTTTCCCGTAAACATAGAGCGCTAATTTCACAGCCACTACTTCTAGCTTTATTTTAATTTCGTAAATTTTTGCATTTAGACTCCAACAGTTTAGGCTTAGTAAGATAAATTTACTTTGTTTGTTCGTTAAACGGTTTATTAAATTATCATCGTCAAAGTATGGTGAATGTTGAAATGGTTCAATATCCCCATCTTCATTCATTTCATCCGTTTTTAATATGTGATAGTGAAAAATGTTCTCTAGACCACCAAATTGCGCTGAGAAATAATTGTTATCAATCATATTGCAAAATTGAATAAACAATAGTGCTTTATATTTACAGGACACATCGTATAAAAATAGATTAGACGTTGTAAAAGAGCTGCACAAGCCATACCCTGAGCATACTATAAATACATTTTGTAAAACAGAATATTACTAATATTCCGCATGCATATATAACACAATGTACTTATTTCATCAGCAAACCAAATGTGAAAATAAATTACAGCATACGTACTGCCAAAACATGAACATAGATTGAGAATAACGTAAGTATATTAAACAAAGAACAAAATTATTATTACGTAGACACTAAGCTTTGGGGAATTATTATATGTAATACACTCTCCCAAAATAAAAATATAAAATAACTAACACTAAACGTACTAAAAAGAAAATATATAAACACTGCCCTCCACCCAAAAAATTAAGACAACGTGAATATTGACTGTATATCGATATACATCGATGCACACCATGTACCTGTACGAAACTGCACTATTTAAATACAACCTCATTTCATGTGAAATTTCAAAAAAGCATATATCAAAAACCATGAAATGCTTTACAGAAATCATCATAGGTACTATAAAGTTCTTTGATAACATTTTGTAAGTGAGCATATGCAATAACGTTAACATAGATAAAACGAATTTTGACATATCATTAAGAAAATAATTAAACAAGTTCACATTTGGTTTTGTAATGATGACATTCAAAAGCAAATTACAGTTAATATAATAATAAATAACTTCTAACGCGCCAATATCCTCAGACAATCCGAGCTCAGTGGCGCACCAAAACCAAAGGATTAAGCATTCTCGTACTCGTGTGATAGGCGAAAGTCGTCAATAAATGGATGGATGTGCTAGGAAGCTAGGGAGGATAGTCGATATTGAAAAGATAGGTTTTGAGGTGACGGCGAAATGTAACAATATTTTCTGTTGATTTAACATTAACGGGAAGCGAATTCCATATAGTTGGCGCATATATACTTTGATTAACGTTACTTTGATTAAACACAAGTGAAAGTATGGAAACAAACAAAAAATGGTGAATGGGCATGTAAGTCACAATGGAGTCTGACCCACAGCATAACTGATAACAATAATAAATGCAATATAAATGCATTGAAATATAAATTACACGAGTCATGTTAAACAAATTCATGTAGACGTGATACATATTGGTCATATGTAGGTCTGTGGTACTGGAAATATGTGTAGGCGTTCAAGATGGCATACCACACGACAGTCAGGGGCGATCTCTGATAACTAGTCTGTCGAATGAGAAGTACGCGTACTTCCCTTCAGCACGTAGCTACATAATCTTCGGAAGTAGATCTTTACGTTTCTGTACGACCTTCAGTGAATAGTCTTCATTCACATACGGTCCGTTCGGCTTCATTAGTCTAGCTTTGTTTAACAGGTACTCGCGGTCCTTAAACGATGCAAATTTCACTACCACGGATCGTGGCTTCTTCGCCCCGTTAACAATTCTCGCAGCGCCCGTTCGGTGAGTGCCCTCAATCTTCTTCGTTTCGACTTTGTCTGCTGTGATGGCGCACTTATTCAACAGGCTGTTTTTTTTACAAGTTCTTCTGCTTTTTTCCACATTTCGTCCGCGATATCTGGGATAGGGTCGATCCTGACGTTCGTACGTCTAGGATGGTATTCTAGATAGTCGACTTTTTCTTCTAGCTTCTGCAGTTGTTTTTGTAGGTGATTGACGCTAGTGGCACTAGATTGTGTGTCAAAGTTTGATAACGCACGCTTGAGGTCGGCCGCCTCCTGTTCGGTATACTGCAGACTGTGCTTTAGATCAGTCATAGATTTTATTGCCTCGGCCATGAAGTTGTCTATTCTAGAGTTTGTGCTTTCTATGAAAGATTGCAAGCACTTCTAGAAAATGTTTTGCTGCAGTTCCACCAGTCTGTTGAACGTTGCCACATATGTTATTGTTGACGTCGTCACAGTTTCTTCCAAAAGTTCGGTCCCAGTGTTCGACTGCGACGCACTACTGGGCCTGGTCTTGGCGGTGGTCTTGCCCATTGTTGTAGTGTTAGTGAGGTCAGTTCAGGTAATCAATTGGAACCAATCAGATAAAAGGATTAAATAGTTAATATGAAATGTTAATATTCGTACAAGTATTTATGGCCGGAGTCAGCTATGGTGAGATAGGGATATATATATATATATATATATACATACATATAATATTCATATGTATCGCATAGTCGTTTTAAATAATGATTTGATGGAAATAATTAGTTGGTGTGGAAATTCTTTATTAATAAGGTTAAAGTTCTTATTATTAGCTAAGGATGGGGTTATGGTAAACGTTGGAAACAATCGGACGACAGGAATAAATAGTTAAATAGTTAGCATGAAATGTCATTATTCGTTGGGGTTAAGATGATTATTATTATTAGTTATGATTGGAGTTAGTTATAATTGAGGTAGGGTAATGGTTTGAGTCAGCTATGTTTGTGCTGGTAATAGATGGGGTTATTTATGGTGATGGTTAGGCTCCCAACGATTACACGATGACGACACTGTATACGCTATACCTACGAATTAATATATCAAAACGTATGTTTATTTTTACTAACTTATATACTTCAAGCCAGTAATTACACTAACACCATTATTATATGATTAAGCCTTCTAAGTCCCAGTGATGTATTTAGGATCTCTAGGGAACAAAGCGGTACACAAGCCTATAGTCCATCTCCGCAGCTATAGGCTATGCCGAAATGACAGCTGTAACCAATAAATCTGGTTGACATTTATTATGTAAACTTAGATTTAATACCTTTTGGAATATACACTTGTACATTATACTCAGGTATATGGTCAAGCAATTCAACGTTATTAATAATTAGACTCTAGTGATACAAAATCGCAATGACGACGTTCTATGAGGAAAAGTTTCGAGCTATGCAGAAGAATGAACCACTACAGGGACATCAATACGTGGGGCAGGAGAATTACATCACTGAGTCACACGAATAAGCAGTAATGGTTTGGCCGATTTTCAACTTCCTTCAATATAACTCGGCATTGGTCATGTATTATGTGTTGTTACCTCGGAATAAAATGACATGGCATCACTATTGTATCTTTAAAAATATATGCTAGTTGAACCACTCATTTCAGGCTTGCTTCGAAACTGCTCTCCGTCAAGTGTGTACGAAGATGCAATTTCTATGTCGTAGCTAAAAATAACAATCATTTAGAAATAATTCCTTTCGATGAAGCTTTGTGGATCAATATGAAAACAAAGCTAGATTAATTTTGTTCAATTATTCCTTGCCTTTATTGTGAAATTGTAGACATGAAAGTTGCACAATTCATCAAAGATCAGCTATGTACCTAAATGTTGGATTCATTTACAGTTAGTACACTCAGAACAACTCGTCATATGTCGATGTTTGTCTGACATTTAAGTAATAAAGAAGTGTAATTGTATGAATGTGTTATGATACCATATGTGTACATTGTTACATTACCTACTGTACATGTTACTTCTACCTTGTGTAAATTACAACTTCCATTATCTCGTTGCAACCCTGGTTGCAATTTGTAATCGAATTGATAAAAAATGACATGTATTTTAATTGAAAGTTGAAACAAATAATTAGAAAATTGAATTTAAGTTGAATTAATCAAAGTTGTCAGTACATTGCATTTTCTATTTTTAAATGAGTTTATGCGCATGTGGGAATTAGAAATGGATTGATACAATTTAATTGACCATGTGCAGTAGCGCAGCGGTTTGAGCTTCGGACTCTCAACTAAGCGAACCCTGGTTCGAATCCTGCACGTCGGTGTCGAAATTTGGACAAGTTCGTTTAATCTACATTGCTTCAATACATTCAGCTGAATGAATGAGTGCCTGGCTATAGGCAGTGGTGAATATTTGTGTACAAATAAATGTCTTGCATTAAATGCGGTGTGGCTGAATGTTTCCAGGAGAAGTCGAGATGATGTTCGATTGAACAAGTCTACCAGGGTGTAAAGTGTACAGCACTCTGAGCAGTCCTGAGATTGGATACTGCGCTATACAAGAACTTAGCTTTACTTTTCCTTTACTTGTCTTATAAACATCACGTGCTTCGGTTTGACATTTCGATCTCTGTTGTCTTGCTGAATGTGAATACCACGTTTTACTGCTTAAGTAGCAACATTTGTTAGATAAATATATTTCTTCTACGCGAATAACTCTTCATTACGCAATTCTGATAGTTTCTTGCTAAACACTGAAGGAAAACACAAAACCCTCCCAAGTCACATGAAAAAATAGTGCGGCTTCTCAAAATAATTGTATATACCCAGGCTATATTCAGAATTAATTCAGTTACCTCTAGCTTGAGCCTTGTATCTACCGCAGTTAGAAGTATTATGTCTCATTCAGCGCGGATTTCTCGCCTCTATAGTCTTCTCTAGACTTCATGTAAACAAAGGTTACGTACAGTTTCATCCATGTAGAAACGCATAGATCCGGCAGCTAACTAACAACTGATAGCGAAATCTAGGAGGAGAACCAGTAAACCTTTCTACTAACAGAGTTTTCGCACATGACATATTTTAAAATCCGGAGTCGCCCTGACTGGAAATCCCTTGTTAGCTGTATTATGCAAAGACGTCTTGTCTGCACCTAATATTTAATAAAATCAGTTAGCCTGATACCTGTGCGAAATAAATTAATTGCATTGATAATACTACTACGTAGGCTAGTTAATTAAATTAATACACGAGAGAGGAAGAGAAGTGGCTTGGAATTTGCTTATGAAATCCTAGAATTGCATTGAACATGTTTACTGTGTATTTTGTTTTTAAACATTTTAAAATCTACCCAGTCAACTTCACGTTTGTAGCGTTTTCTGTCGTCGATTTTCCTATTTCCTCCACTCCAATCACCTTCCCTCCTCTCATTCTCCTTTCCTCAGTCTTCTTGCCACAGCTATTCTCCTTCAGTCTTGCAGTATTCCCACCTCTCTCCCTGTCTTCTTTCTCCATTCCCACTGTCTCCTGGCTAATTCTCATCTCCATCCCCTTCACAATATCTGTCAACCTAACTATCTCCTTTTGCAGACACTCCACCTTCCAACACCCCATGCACTGAAAGGTGAATTCCTCCTCCTTGGTTTCTGCCCATGATTTCCGACTTGGCCATGTATTATTTGTTGTTGCTAAGGAATAAAAGACATGATGTCACTACTGTATCTATAAAAATATATGCTACTTGAAACACTTATTTCAGGCTTGCTTGCTTCGAACATGCTCTCCGTCAAGTGTGTACGAAGATGTAATTTCTATGTCGTACCAGAAAATAACAATCATTTAGAAATAACTCTTTTCGATTAAGTTTTGTGGATCAATATAAAAACAAAGTTAGACTCATTTTGTTAAATTATTCCTTACCTTTATTGTGAAGTTGTAGACTTGAAAGTTGCACAATTCATCAACGATCAGCCAAGTACCTAAATGTTGGATTCATTAACAGAAAATACACAAAGAACAACTCATCATATGTCGATGTTTGTCTGACATTTAAGTAGTAACGAAGTGTAATTGTATGAATGTGTTACGTTACCATATGTGTACATTGTTACATTACTTTTTGTACATTTTACTTCTACCTTGTGTAAATTACAACTTCCATTACTTGTTGCAATCCTGGTTGCGATTTGTAATCGAAATGATCAAAAATGACATGAATTTTAATTGAAAGTTGAAACAAAAAATTAGCAAATTGAATTTAAAAAAATTGAATTAATCAATGTTGTCAGTACATTGCATTTTCTCTTTTTAAATGAATATATGCGCATGTGGGAATTGGAAATGGATTGATACAATTTAATTGACCACGTGCAGTAGCGCAGCGATAAGAGCTACGGACTCTCGACTGAGAGAACCCGGGTTCGAATCCTGTACGTCGATGTCGAAACTTGGACAAGTTCGTTTAATCTACATTGCTTCAGTTCACTCAGTTGTATGTATGAGTGCCTGGCTATAGACAGTGGTGGATATTTGTGTAAAAATAAATTATCTTTGCACGGAAACGTATCGTGAAGACTATGTCAGCAGTATTTCTATTGGGCGTTTTATTTTTATTCTGTTCTGTGGCTTCAAGAAGCGATGATTTTGCCTAATGCAAGCCACGTGCTTCCAAACGGTCGACTATCATCTCGGTATTTTCTCCATCGACAAAAACACACGAGCCCAAGATTATAAAGAGTACTCGGTGCTCATACTCTACTCCATGCACAGACTACAGATTTCATGCTCACCGGAGAATCCGTGCTCACGGTGGTTATTAAAAATTCTTAAATACGTGCTCAACTGAGTACGCCGTATTGAATACGAGAGCGAAAGAAAGAGAAATGGTTTTGACGAACATAACAACAGCTACAGCTAATTATATACAACAGCAACTTCCGACTATGACATGGTGATGGACGAAGACCTATGCCATTGTAAATGAGGTAAACTGCGACCCCCTGTCTGAAGTCAGTTCCGTCGGAACGCCGAAGCAGGCGGTCCAGTGGAATATTAGGGCCTTTTCACATGTGGTGGTCTGAACATCCATGTGACGGAATTAACAGGCATGCAATACCAGCATAGAGTCCCGCCTGATTAAAACTCTGTTGTGTTGGGCTGGGAATGTCAAAAGCGTGCCAAACACCAGAGTCCCAAAGCAATTACATTATTCCCAAATGTCCACCGACAAACACGCTACCGGGGGGCAACAGAAACGTTACACAGACCAAATGAAAACAAACATGAAGAAATGCAACATAGACGCGGCAACATAGAAACTGAGTGTGAAGACTGTGTGCGATGGAGATCCATCTGCAAAACCGGCGTGGAACATTTTGAAAATTACCGCGTAGCATGCAATGCCGAAAAATGACAGCTGCGGAAGAATCGTGAACACAACAAGAATACATTGACGACTGTTATCGCTGCTGCTATGCATTCATATGGGTGTGATGTGTGTGGCCGGATCTGCAAATCTGGAATCGGCATGTTCAGTCACCGACGCAGATATAACTGAATATTAACATCATCATCTTCATTATGACTCGGATAATCATACCCATAAACGAGCGATTGCAACAAGAGAGGAGGAAGAAAGAGAGAGAGAGAGAGAGAGAGAGAGAGAGAGAGAGAGAGAGAGAGAGAGAGAGAGAGAGAGAGAGAGAGAGAGAGAGAGAGAGAGAGAGAGAGAAAGAGAGAGATATGGCTTACACCTGTGGTGAATTCCGAAATGCACGCCAAGTGTATCTGCTGCCAGAAGTCACGGGACGCTGGCCTTGGAGATAGCAAAGTCAAAGACTTGTGGTCTGTGAATAGCGTGAACCAGCGGCCTTCCACGAAGTATCAGAAGTGTCGAATAGCCAGGTACGCAGCCAACAGGTCACGGTCTACTGCACTGTACTTTTTCGTTGCACCCACAAGTTGCGAAGAGAAATCTTGAATGTGTGACACGGAATAACGATCGGGTACTGTGACATAATTCAGCCGTCTGTAATCTCCGCATGGCCGCAAGCCACGACAGGTCTTCGGAACCGTAAGTAAGGAAATGCCCATGGGCTTTCCGATCGTCGAATGATCCCCATTTCTTCCATTTTAAAATGTCTCCTTTGCAACAGCAAGCGTATCAGATGATAGCCTGCGGGCTCGGGCGTGAACTGGAGGACCTATCGTTGGGTTGAAATATTCGACACAGTGACGAACGGAAGGGTTGAAAAACTCAGGACGAGTGATCGAAGGAAATTCATCAAGTATCCTCTTAAAGGAAGTGTCCGAATTGACATGATGGAGACTGGGTGCAGGACGGTTGGAATTTTGCAGTGCAACACTGGTGAAAGACGTTGCATTGACCAAGCGTAAGGATAACAGCAGACAAACGCAGTACAGATGTATGTACGTGGTTGAGTCGGTAACAAGTGACGTCAGATTTTTCTCAGCGCTGCAAAAATCGATGATTTCTGGCACAAAATCGGGACTGCCCCGACCAATTGGGAGCGGTTGGACAGTCTGGTATTTAAGGGGCACTGAGTCTAGCCACATTTAATTGCAATATACAGGCCTTACATTTAAACATATTGCGCTAGTGCTACATGGAAGCATGGCGAACTAATGGGTGAGTTACCTGATCACCTCTCCGACATCATAATATACATTATACCACTGAAAGAAAGTTACAGACAATCGTCTCAATTTCCGACCAGCGCCAGCTAGTACTGCTTGAGTTGGGTGAGATGTGAATGTCAATGGAATTGGTTTTATGGCTTATACACCATTCCAATGCCATGCATGCTGCTCACAGTGGATCTGGCGTTTGCAGTTTTTTTATACACAAATCCAAATGTTTAAATGTGAAAAATAAACACAATCCGGCAACACTGTAGTTACTTTAGTTAACTTAAATGTTCGTAATGTGCTATCTGGTTTTAGTAACAATTAGTAACACAGTGAGATTTAATATGTTCAATTAGCTTGTGTTTGTGTTGTGATAATTATTATAAATGTAATTGAAGTAAATTTAATTGAAATTAATTAAATGAAAATTTATTTAATTGAAATTAAATTAAATTAATTTAATTTAATTGAAATATAACTATATAATTTAATTGGGGAAATAGGTTAATTGAACTGACCAGATACCGGTGTGAGGTGTACTTGATTTAATGAAATAAAATGCAAAATTAATTGTAATTTAATTAACTTTTCAAGTTAATTGCCCCTTGAGTATTTGGTATCTGTGCATTTTTTCCTGAAACGTGATCATGTTGGCCCCATGGTGGGCCAACGTTGGATGATATGGATATCAGAAAATGTAAATGTATAATTATGTGTACTGTGTCATTAATTGAACCATCGTTATACCAACGTTAGTAATTAAACTATTTTTGTTCTTAAATTTATGTTGATTGTACAACGTTGGCCCAACGTTGGGCCAACGTGGGCTTGCTATTTGGGTAAAGACTCACCATGGAATAATCACACTGCATTTTTTTAAAGTCAAAATAAAAACAAGCAGAAGCAAATGTGCATCAGAACAAATATCAACATCAACTTTTTTGTGCATAAAATAATAATGCATATAATATTAAATGTATTAAGTGTCACTTCTCACAATGAACGTCAACACATTTGTGTTTAATGCTATACAATAATGAAGCTGATATTTGTCATTCACTGCCATAAAATGTACTTAAAACATAAAAATCTTTTCTATATACAGGCTTACAGAATACCGAAGGAACAAACCATATGTTACACTACAATACACGGAACTTATACGATGTATACACAACATGCTATGTAGTTTTACTACATTTACTGTTAATTCCATGTGTTTTAACATTATTAGGTGACACTTTGGTGACATTTGAGGTACGTTTACCTGGAAGCATCGCCATTTCACAAAACCTTCCAATGCCTACAGTGGTACCAAACTGTATACCTGGTATTTTCAAATAATAACAAAATGAACTTTTCAAGAACAGAAGATGTAAACCTTAGAATATGTGACCCGCCACTGCGAACCAGATATTAAATCGCACAGACCCATTTTGCAAATATTTGGCAAAACTTGCTGTCTCGGTCGTGTCCAATCAATGTTGTGATTTTTGCAGAAATGCATACTTTATTATCTAATCTTTTGGTGTGCGGATTACTTTCCTCGACAAATAATCAAAAAGTAATAAAACATACTTTTATGAACCCACATATAAAAAACAATTCACAGTACGACTAAAATTGACATGTTTTCTTTGCCAAGTGTCATGCAAAGTGCGCGACATAACCGCTCAGCGCATACCGCTAGAATGCGTAACTTTTTTTAATTATAATAATTATAACACCTTTGTCATCTAATGAAATTAACTTTAAAAACGTTTTTAAAGGTACACAAATAAATCTTGTTTATATGCGGGCAACGTTTCCACACCACTTATTGGTTGAAATGGGTCATGTGATTCAAACGTCTCGATGTTATAATGGGCACCATTGACAAGTTGACGAGATCCTCTGCTCGCTGACTGAACATAAAACTGGCAAGATGTTTAATGCACTAGTTAGTCTACTAGACACTGTATGTGTTTAGGCATTCATATTATTTAGATTAATGATACGTAGCTTATTAGTAGACAAGTAGACTTATTTAAGATATTATTCCGGAAAATGTCAGAGAGAGCAGCAAAAGCCGCCAATGCACCGAGTGCTTGCACCTTGCACGGCGTGAACAATTCTACAGACAGGAGCAGGCTCCTTGAAGTTGCGCTAGATTATTTTATTCTTGATGAATCGTACCTTTAAGTACATTCACTAGTATGTACACATTTAATTAATATAGTAATTTGTGAAATTAGTTCTCAATAATTGTATGCATGTTATGGTTATCTACTCTCCAGCTAGGTTGACATGCTACTATCATACTGGACTATTTTCTATGCAGCTTATGAAAATTATATTAGTAGTTTCTCAGTTTTATGCCGATAAAGTTTCTTTTTTAAGTGTAACATACACTTAAGTTTTACAATCATTAAATCTCTTAATCCACTTTGTCCTGGACAAGACATACAGCTACTATCATACAGGACAACATTTTGTGTGTTTTATGGAAACTACACACCATTTTATTTGCAGCTGTAAAGGTAATAACTTGAATTTATTTTATTTATCTTATTGCAAAAAAACACACACATTGGAAACAGTTTCCCAGTGCATTCATGAACTGAAATTGTGCGAACACGTTGTGATGCATACATAGAATAAACATACAAAGTTTGGTGCATGTAGTTCAATGTTAATGTGTTGTTGCTATGGACATTGGTTTTATAAAGTTTGCTTAATTTTTAGTAATACATAAAAAACTACTGAAAACATTTCAACAAATGAGGTATTATTTTGAAGCTTATGGTCTGTGGAATAAAAAAGGAACGAAACACAATTTCTTAATTTTGCGACTTAATACCTACTTCACTGCGGCAGGTCACATGTGTGATCCTCTACAACAATGTGAGTATCAAGTTGCAAAATTGTGAAACATAGTTTTCTGTTTTTGATTGAACAGATTATAACACCTCATTTGTTGAAATATCTTCAGCAGTTTTTCATTTATTGCTCAAATTCAATGCAAACTTTTAAAAAGCAACATTTTGATAAAATTACTTTAAAAAAATTAGGCTACCAGGAATGTAAAAAAACAATGCCTATAGCAACTATACATTTAATATTTTATTAGTTTTGTCGAGGAGAATGAAACATACAATGAAAGGTGAGATTAAAAGGGAAGTAATTATGCCAAAATCACAAAATTGATGGAACATGACCTAAACAGCTAGTTTTGGCTCAAGTGCAAAATATGCCAATGCGTCTTAACACCTAGTTTCCTGTGGCAGGTCACATATTGGTGAGATCGAAAATATACTCAATTAAAAATTGACACCTTGATTGCATGTAGAAGCTGGATTGGAACGGTAATCAGCAGAGAAGTGTAACTACACAACGTGTGTTATGTCAGAGAAGCTAAAAGAGGTGTCGTCTCTGACTCTAGTTGTTGTTCTGATGTGAAAGCTGTGTCATTTGTGTTACTGTCGAGACCGTTTTGGACGGAATCTTTTGCGTTGTGGGACGATGTTCCACATGTCCTCTCATACACACAGAGAAGACACAGCAACAGGGCCTGCAACAGACCACCAGAAAATGTTCTGCACACAATCGACACCATGCAGCAGAGACCACATGAGAACATTCTAAACACAACCAACACCATACAGCAGAGAACATAAGAGAACAATCTAAACACAACCAACACCATACAGCAGAGACCATAAGAGAACATTATAAACACAACCAACACCATACAGCAGAGACCATAAGAGAACATTCTAAACACAACCAACACCATATAGCAGAGACCATATGAGAACATTCTAAACACAACCAATACCATACAGCAGAGACCATAAGAGAACATTCTAAACACAACCAACACCATACAGCAGATTCCATGAGAGAACATTCTAAACACAACCAACACCATACAGCAGAATCCATGAGAGAACATTCTAAACACAACCAACACCATACAGCAGAGACCATGAGAGAACATTCTAAACACAATCAATACCATACAGCAGAGACCATGAGAGAACATTCTAAACACAACCAACACCATACAGCAGAGACCATGAGAGAACATTCTAAACACAATCAATACCATACAGCAGAGACCATGAGAGAACATTCTAAACACAACCAACACCATACAGCAGAGACCATGAGAGAACATTCTAAACACAATCAATACCATACAGCAGAGACCATGAGAGAACATTCTAAACACAACCAACACCATACAGCAGAGACCATGAGAGAACATTCTAAACACAACCAACACCATACAGCAGAGACCATGAGAGAACATTCTAAACACAACCAACACCATACAGCAGAGACCATGAGAGAACATTCTAAACACAACCAACACCATACAGTAGAGACCATGAGAGAACATTCTAAACACAACCAACAACATACAGCAGAGACCATAAGAGAACATTCTAAACACCACCAACACCATACAGCAGAAACAATGAGAGAACATTCTAAACACAACTTGCAGGGGTAGAATAAATTTTTTTTCAGGGCAAACCCATTTTGACCTTGGTATCTGGAAAATTTGGGGGGCACCAAGGCCAGTGGGCAGGGCACCAAGGCCAACTTTTCTTTCGAGGGCAAGGCACCAAGGCCACTTTTTGTCAAGCTTTCACTGATGCTTTTTCATTTTCTTGTTGGCATGACTTGGTATTTCCGACTTTTGTATGCGGTGATAAACGTGATTTTAGATTCGATCGAGAATTTTGATTGGTCAAGACGTACACGCGTGATCTATTCGCATAACCTCCTCAATGGAGGAATGGCTAATTAACATAATACTGACCTTGACCTGGCGTGATTTTCCCTGCGCAGACCAGTCTTTATAGAGCGACTGTGCAGTTACAGCCTTCTTAGTTAAAATTTTTGTCTAGGAGCCAAATACTTGTGTGTGCTTATGTATGTAATTGTGTTTTCAGTACTTATTGATAAGTACTGTACTTTTGTTCACCCACTTTCCACATATAACATTGTACTGATCATATTGTGACGTGTAATGTTGAATAGTATTGGAAATAAATTATTTATTTACTTACTAGCTGTAGCATTTCGTCTATTTCTGGATATTAAAATCTACTTTCCTGAGGTTTAATTTTATAAATGAGGAAGGTCAAGCCAGTAGATAGACATATTGTTAACCAACCGCCTTAGTTACGTAATTACAGCAACTCGGTTGCAGATGCGCTCAGTGAAGCGTGGTATTCTGTTGCTAGTGTTTCTAGGCAAGCAGGTGGTTTCACTGTAATTTTAGAGAGGGTGTTCCACAATGCCTAGTTTGAATAGTATATTGCATTAGCCAATAGAAATGATGGAAACCTGTCATATGATGTGTAATTAGGTCTGCTTATATAAACGCTTATTGTACGCATTTTGCCATCTGGGCGCTGGCGAAGGACTGGGACAGATCCAGGGTTGAACGATACAGGTTGCCCTGCTGCCAAGAGAATGGCAAGGAAAGTCGTAAAGCGTGGTGGGAATCGTTAACGTGGGTTACCCAAGCTTTTGTGTGTGTGTGTGTGTAATATTCAGTGTCCAGAGTGACTATTCGATCGAACTTCGAAGAAACCATGCCGCCACGTCAGCAGTACTTTGAGACAACGTTCCGGTCGGCCCCAACGTATTTGCGTCGATGAGCGATAATCGCGACGGGATCACCCAGCACGGGCCATCCTCGAACAGCGGTCTCACAGCGATATCGTCAGAAAGCTTGACCGAATGCGACTCGTAGCGACCAGCGGTAAACGTATACTGCCAGGCGTCGTCATTCGCGCGAACCCGTTCATCCGACTTCTCGATCGTTTGCGACAGAGCATAACCTCTCGATCGAATTCGTAGCGGCCGGCGGTAAGCGTCTATTGCCCGGCTTCGTCTTCCAGTTGAACGTATTCAACTGACTTCGCAATCGTTTGCGACCGTGCGATCATTGAACGGACGCGACTCGAGAATTCGCGACGTAATACAGCAATCGTCAAGTGCCCGGCATCATCACTCGTGCGGCCGAGATACACCGTTCCAATTGTGTTCTGAGCTCGGCGTGTTGACTTCAACAAACGTTCGTGTGTATTCGAGATGGGACTAGCCCAGTGTCAATGTCTATTTTCTGATTGAATGTATCTATTATTTGCTGTATTATGATTGGTAGTTATCTGTGTTTTGAAGTGAGGTATTATTACCCATGAAGTATTCACATATATATAAGTATATGTGTGTGTTGTAACATATTACTGTAATGAGAGTCCGCGAGGACTAGCTTATACTGTGTATTTATATTATGGGAGTTATTCTTAGATAACACTTGGCGCCTAGTGTATGGTCGTATAGCGGTATAATCCACCTTAGAAAGGAAGTGGAATTTGATAATCGAAAGATTCAGTGTTATTGTTTATTATGTTCTATTAAGATTTGGTTACGGGATTTCTTTATTCTGTTTATTTTGTTAATCGAGATATTTACCAAAAGAAAGATATCTTGTAATAAAGTTTATTAAATTTCCCTCGTTCTTTGTTGCTTGTTCACGATCACCGTTCCTTCTCATATGCGTTGACCTTGATATATAAGAACCCTACTAGACTGAGCCATCTAGTGTACGGAGACCTCGCTAATCCGTGACACTAGCATACCTGTCAAGTACTACGGTTTAGCCGTAGTCACTACTGTTTTATTTATAAAATGAAAATGTTATGCTTGTGTTTTGAGATACATTTTTAAACTAATTTATTGCGTTCGTTATATTTTTGTCGGTAAATTCGCCGACCGACACACTCATCAAACTCCCTATGGTTCTTCCTCTTTTCCGGGCCTGGTACAATTCCTGTACAATTCGTGCAGCCTCGGAACGAGCACTCACCAACGCTTGGTCGTGTTATGCGCAGGCGATTACAACACACTTCACAAATAAATGTCTTATACACCTGTACTTACAAACTAGTTTTTTATTACGAGCATCAGTGGGCATTTACGTGTAAAGATTATGATTTTTACAGATAATTTATGGTTTTAGTCTGCCAAGACTACTGTTTTGATTCACAGGACTTGACCGGTGTGCTTACTAGTACCAATTTAACCCAAATTAACCACATATGTTCGTTTGAAATATAATAAAACGTGTATGAATATGTGGCCAGATACTAACTTTATGCATTATAATACAGTATACTGGCAAATTAATAACAGTCATATGTGGAATCCCTGAAATCACCAATAATTAACAGTAAATATACATATGTATCTATAGGGACAATGATTTTCCGTTTCAAAATTCTGTTTCAGAAAAAGGCAAATTCAATTTCAAATTATGTATTTTCTGTTTCAGAAAAAGGCAAATTCTGTGTCAAATGATGCATTTTCTATGTCAAATGATGCATTTCTTGTTTAAAGTGACAAAAGACGCCCATTTCTCTTCAGAAAAGTAATATTTTATTTCAGAGTTAACTTTGAGAAATAATACATTCTGTTAAATATTTAAAATATCACAATGTTACGGTCTATGCATCTATATAATACTGTTTTAATGTGTGGCTAACTTTTCCAACAATATTTATTTGTGCAATATTTGCAACACTGTAACAACCATACATAATCAATTTAGATAAAATAATTCCTCTCACACAACAACATAAATGACTGTTTTTTCTCATGATTAATAGCATATTAAGAGTTATGAATGTATAATCACTGATGTTGTTTCACTGATAATTTTCTTCAACTATTATGACGCCATCCAACGGAATTTGTGAGAACTACGAAACGCGGACTATATCACTTTGAGCCAGCGTAACCTACGCTGTTGTTATTCCTTCGAGTTTTGTATTCGAAACCGGAATGTGTACACTTATGTGTGTTCTAACGATGTGACAACTACATTTAATCAGCAACATGTCTTCAAAGCGCTTATCGAACAGCCAGACAACGATCGCGAAACGGTTTACGTTAGCGCACTCCTCTCGCGTCCCTGTTTACGTCGGTTGACATGAGTAATGAGGTACCACATATGCCATGACACTTCGTAGCAATTTGCCTTGCGCATTTTAAAATCCTGTGTTATAAATCCACAAAAATAAACGAATACTGTTGCAGAGTAATCATGTTTGTTTCAAAATATCGCCAACAGTGTTCTGCCTAGGTCGAATTTGCGGCACATGACGTCGATCATGCTCCTTTTTCAGTCCTTTTCCAATCCAAAAAAGGCAAAAAGAACGCCCTGCCTTTTTTATACGGCGCTCTGCTATATTTTGTACGTAACCCTACTCGTGGCTACAGACGGTTACACGATTGTGTATATTATTATTAATTTGCGAGCGTCCCGATCTCGAAACGCATCCCGATCGCGCCACACGCGCGGTTAGATCGTTCCCAACTGAGCGCATCCCGCAATCGGGAATGGATGCGTCACGAGTTCGTGGCGCTTGCAGACACTCGATCGTCTGCATGCGCCCCGATGTCGACTACGTATCCCGAGCGCGCCACGCGGTCATTTCGATTGTTCATGTGCCCCTATCTCGACTCCTATCCCGGTCGCCATTAAATTCTTAATCGTGTGTGCCAAAAATGTTAAAAACGTTGATTTGAGGAGACGCCGACCTTCGAAAGTGGATAAACCAGAGCGACGGCCTTTCGCGGAGCCCCTCGACTATACATACTGCCAAGGCCCAAGCATTCCTTATTTTGTTCGTATCTTCAAAAGTTAAAGTCTGATCGCCGGGAGACTACTGTTAGATTAGTCATTAAATTCTTAATCACGTGATACTTGCAAAACTTGTTAAAATACGTTTTGATCTGAGGAGGCGCCAAATTTCGCAAGTCGGTAGACCAGCCTGTTCGCGATAGACTTTCGAAGCCGGCACGTGTGATTAGAAAAATAATGTTTTATTCATACACTCTTTATTGAATAATTGCGTATTGTCCGCGTTCAAAGAACCTGCTCCCCCTGAAATATGCAACGACCCACAGGCACATGACGTCGCTCATGGTCGTTGCAAGGCATGCCGTTTCTAGGTCACGACGTCACGTGCGTGTGTAGCAGACTAGCCAAGGCTGCTAAGGTTGCTGGCGGCTAGCGTCTTCTTTTGCCAAAGCGTTTAGCAGTAGCTACCTGTAATAATTATTATTCGGAGGGTGGTTTCAAACTACTAATTATTACTTTTTTTCTGTTTATCGACTGATTGTTAAAAATTAGATTGTGTGTGGGTAGTTTTCTGTAAATAAAATGAAATTTTACAAATTAGGTATGCATGTCTATAATTATTTTAATGTTTGACATCACACTTTTTACTATTTGCAGTGTAATATAGCTCAATTTCTGTTCGGCTTAGCCCAACAATATCTTGCGTACCTATTGCATGTATAATAATCTCTGAGAATTTTAAATATGATGTGAATTTATACATAACATATTATGTCATGCTTGATATCGTGTTTTGTTAAAACGTAAGCCAATTTAACTAAATAAAATATGTTGTGTTGTCTATATATACTATATAACATCCATTTGTCCACATTTATATTTATTTAAATGTCATTTTTCAAAATTACTATGTTACTTGTACATTTTTTATTTTTAGAATCGAACATAACAGTATATCTCAATTTATATTAAACCTAGCCCAAAGAAATTTGGCACACATATTACCTGTATAATATTCTCTATGCATATTGAATATTATGCAGTTTGACACAAATTAAAGAGTTATGTAAAGCTAAATATTGTGTTTTGTTCTGCAAATGCTTGCCCAAGCCGAAAATTATCCATACAGCAGAGACCATCACAGAACATTCTAAACACAACCAACACCATACAGCAGAGACCACCAGAGACCATGCTAAACACAACCATCACACAATAGTTTATCTATTGAAAACCCATGGTAGAATTGTAGTGGAAATTACCACCATATACTATATGAATATTTATAATGCATCATGATGTGTCTGCTGTCTTAGCTGTATACGGCATGCGGATGTAACCAAAAAAACATCACACGTTTTAACCAAAATTATAGAAAAAAATGGTTTTAAAACATGTACTTTAAACTATGATGTTTACAGTATGACTACTAATATAACAATATCTTATATATTTATCTCTAAAGATTTGTTTTTCAATTTGTATATTTTGCCCACAATGCGCAGTCTTCATAAAAGTACTAATATAACAGTATTGTAAAGACTGTACAATTACCATTCTTAATAAAGATTTTATTATAATAGTTTGTAGTTACCATGACGAAGCAAGTAATGGCTACATAGGTGACGGTCCATGCAAATCCCACGATGTCAAACAACACGCCGCCAATGGTTGGTCCCAGGAAGTCTCTGTTAGGACACATCATGATGTCACGTGTATGGCATAATGTACAGGCCACATAATGAAAAAGCAATAGTTAGAACATCTTGTAACAACAGGAAAGATCTAGGGGAAATTACAAAGAATGTCAGAGAATAAAAATACTGAATAGTCTGTTAACATGGTTTGGAAGGAGCGTAGGAGAGCTGCTACAAAAGACAAACAACTGAGTAGTTTGAAGGGCCATGATCGCCAATACCTGTGACAGACATGGCACCTAGAAGAAGAATGTATGAGAAAAGATTCATTAGACTGGAAGACTGGATCATTGAAACTGTTATTCTTTTTATTTGTTTCTCAATTTATATTTTTGTCTTGTTGAATTTAGCTAGCTATTAGCAAACTTCTTTAGATGACTACCACTAGATTGTGATTTGGAAGGCCAATGACAAGAGAAATTCAAATTCATGACAAGGCAGGATGCCATGGTAGAACATGACAGGGCAGGATGCCATGGTAGAACATGACAGGGCAGGGTGCCATGGTAGAACATGACAGGGCAGGATGCCATGGTAGAACATGACAGGGAAGGGTGCCATGGTAGAACATGACAGGGCTGGATGCCATGGTAGAACATGACAGGGCAGGATGCCATGGTAGAACATGACAGGGCAGGGTGCCATGGTAGAACATGATAAGGCAGGATGCCATGGTAGAACATGACAGGGCAGGGTGCCATGGTAGAACATGACAGGGCAGGGTGCCATGGTAGAACATGACAGGGCAGGATGCCATGGTAGAACATGACAGGACAGGATGCCATGGTAGAACATGACAGAGCAGGATGCCATGGTAAAACATGACAGGACAGGATGACATGGTAGAACATGACAGGGCAGGATGCCATGGTAGAACATGACAGGGAAGGGTGTCATTGTAGACCATGACAGGGCAGGGTGCTACGGTAGACCATGACAGGGCAGGGTGCTATGGTAGAATATGACAGGACAGGATGCCATGGTAGAACATGACAGGGCAGGATGCCATGGTAGAACATGACAGGGCAGGATGCTATGGTAGAACATGACAGGGCAGGGTGCTATGGTAGAGCATGGCAGGGAAGGGTGTCATTGTAGAACATGACAGGGCAGGGTGCTACGGTAGACCACGACAGGGCAGGGTGCTATGGTAGAACATGACAGGGCAGGATGCCATGGTAAAACATGACAGGGCAGGGTGATATGGTAGAACATGACAGGGCAGGGTGCTATGGTAGAACATGGCAGGGCAGGATGCCATTGTAGAACTTGACAGGGCAGGGCGCTATGGTAGAACATGACAGGGCAGGGTGCTATGGTAGAACATGACAGTGCAGGATGCTATGGTAGAACATCACAGGGACGGGGCAGAGAAGAGAGAGGGTAGAGAAAGGGGGAGAGGGTGGAGAGAGAGAGAAATGGGAGAGAGGGAGGGAGGTAGAGAGAAGGGGGAGTGAGGGAGGAACGAACAGAGGGCAGTGAGAAGGGGGAGGGTAGAGAAGGGGAGAGTGGGAAAGAGATAGAGGAATGAGTATAGAGCGGCAGAGATAACGAAGGGAAGCATGAAAGGGGAGAGAGACAGAGAGAGAAAAGGGAGGGGTGGCAGAGAAGGGAGGGAGGTAAGGAGAGAATGGAAGAGGATGGGGGAGTGAAGTGAGGAAGGGAGATGAGTGAGTTAACCTACCCTAGAGCGTACATGGATCCCCAGAGCCCTGCAGTGCAGGAGTAGAGAGACATGCCATCACCCAGTCCAGCCTTCCTACAACACAACAACACACACAACGAACACAGGTATATGGGCTCTTTGTATCACAGAAATAATATCGACTATCTGATGATGCACATATAACTTGAACCACTCATAAGAAACACTAAAACCTTCATCACTGACTAGTTTGTATTAACTCATTTGGATGCCAAACACCAAAAAGTTTCCTTTTGTTGAATGAAGCTCACAACTATTGTGTCTGACTTCCTACTTTAAGGTGTTTGTGTCCACGAGCCAACATAAGCTTCCTAGACTACGTCCATACTAAAAGGAGACAGTCTCTTACTAGTTTTTCATTTATTAATTACTATAATGTTCTTATAACTATGTTGAAGGTACACTGCCCGCCATATTGTGTTTAATAAGGCCGTAACAACATTCACAATTTGGAAGGTACACCCCTGAGCACCTTCAAATGGTAAACAAAACATCCAATTTCAAAACAAGCTTTATTGGCAATAATACTGAGGCGGGCAGAATTAACCGCAAACCCTTTGATGTTCAACAATTTCCCATCTTCCCACATTCAACAGGGCAGACTTCCTGTTACAAATTACTACGGCGGCTTATTCAGGGCCGAGGAACAGATTGGCTCCCTTTACTACTGATAAATGTTAAAAAATAAAACAGTTAAAAAGTTATAAGTGATTTAATGAGCAGGGTAATGAGAGACTGCAGTCTGAAGTGGGCTGTCAGTGAAGCAGGACTTACTTGGCGGCACTGATGATCTTCACAAACGTTGGAATCACAGCAAGACTGACAGAAACACCCAGAAGGACGAGTGCCAGAACATTCAGCCAGAGCTCACTGGAACATGGCAACACATACATCACAACATACATTACAACATACATCACAACATACATCACAACATACATCACAACATACATCACAACATACATCACAACATACATCACAACAAACATCACAACATACATCACAACATACATCACAACATACATCACAACAAACATCACAACATACATCACAAAATACATCACAGTATACATCACAAAATACATCACAACAAACATCACAACATACATCACAACATACATCATAACATACATCACAACAAACATCACAACAAACATCACAACAAACATCACAACATACATCACAACATACATCACAACATACATTACAACATACATCACAACATACATCACAAAATACATCACAACATACATCACAACATACATCACAACATACATCACAACATACATTACAACATACATCACAACATACATCACAAAATACATCACAACAAACATCACAAAATACATCACAACATACATAACAACAAACATCACAACAAACATCACAACATACATCACAACATACATCACAACATACATCACAACATACATCACAACATACATCACAACAAACATCACAACATACATCATAACATACATCACAACAAACATCACAACATACATCACAACATACATCACAACAAACATCACAACAAACATCACAACATAAATCACAAAATACATCACAACATACATCACAAAATACATCACAACAAACATCACAACATACATCACAACAAACATCACAACAAACATCACAACATACATCACAACATACATCACAACAAACATCACAACATACATCACAACATACATCACAACATACATCACAACATACATCACAACAAACAACACAACATACATCACAACATACATCACAACATAAATCACAACATACATCACAACATACATCACAACATACATCACAACATACATCACAACAAATATCACAACATACATCACAACATACATCACAACATACATCACACAGGACAACAAACGTCACAGAAGACAACATCACACAGGACAGAACAATGAACATCACACAGAAAGCAGACATTACAAGCACAAAACAACCAACATCATCCATCATAGAATAACAAACATCACATAACAAACATCACATGTTCAAAATGCACAGAACAAGATATTACACTGCACAGAACAAGATATTCTCTGCTCAGAACAATATATATCAAAATACATCGAACAACAAACTTCACATGCCACAGAACAGCTGACATGACACAGTACGGAACAATCAACATCGCACATTGCAGAAGAATTGACATCAAACAGAACTCAGAACAACACCAGACGTAACATTATTGGTCTAACCTATTTGTGTAGTTGGTCTCCACTGGTGTCACCACTTACTTGTAAAGTGGGTCAAACCCAAAGAGAGGCGACGGCCCCAGCAGAAGCAGGCCCAGCCCAGAAAATAGAAAGCCAAACACGAGCATGATAGCTGCATCAGCCTACAACATCAGGTGCTTGTGTAGTTGTGCTGAATTAACAACTGCATCATTTGTTCAAAGCATCAATACAAGACAAGACAATACGTTATATAAAACAATCAAAGATTATGAAAACATCGCGAATGTGAAAGTCATCACAGAGAGAACGAATACAAAGGATAACACACGAGAGAACCAGCTTATGGCTCACCTTTCAAATCAATTTATGTAGCCTGCGTAATTTACAAATAAGTAATCAATATAAATCATTGACAAGACATGTCAATAGATGACATACACATGAGTAGTGTAGGTGTGCACACCTGTACTACTCATGTAAAATATTTGACAATTATTAAGAAGTGACACATATTAATATTGTCAAGAGATGGCAGATATCTTAAGTATATGAGTCATTAAGAAATGTGTTAGTGATGCGTGTTAGTACTGTCAAGATATCACAGATATTAAAAGTAAATGACAGCCATTGAAAAGTGTGTTAATGACACACATTAGTATTCTCAAAAGGTGACATATATCTGAAGTATATAACAATCACTGACAAATGTGTTAGTGGCGTGCCTTAGAACTGGCAAGATATCCCATGTGTGTGTCAGTGACATGTTTCAATACTGTCCATAGATTACTGAGTGACCGGGTGAGCAACTCTCACCAGTTTATCTGCGACATAGCCCCACAAGGGCGATGAGAAAGCATAGAAGGCAGCCATTAGGAGGAAGATGAGGCCGAGGTACATGGGACTGAGGTCAAACTGCAACAACAAAACACAGGTACATGGGACTGAGGTCAAACTGCAACAACAAAACACAGGTACATGGGACTGAGGTCAAACTCAACAACAAACACAGGTACATGGGACTGAGGTCAAATTGCAACAACACAGGTACATGGGACTGAGTTCAAATTGCAACAACACAGGTACATAGGACTGAGGTCAAACTGCAATAACACAGGTACATGGGACTGAAGTCAAACTGCAACAACACAGGTACATGGAACTGAGGTCAAACTGCAACAACAAACACAGGTACACGGGACTGAAGTAAAACTAGAAAAATAACCCCCCAGGTACATGGGGCTGAGGCTTACCACAGCAGACAACATGAATACTCCACCATGACAGATCTACCAGGGCAAAAAACTCGGCCAGAGTTTATATACTTCAGTAACTATAAAATATATGCTCTTTCTATGCTTTCTTTAATGAGCCATGCCAAAACCGACTTACATGTATGCATAATAATTACACTAAACATACATGTTAAGAATAATTACACTATACCTGTACTAGCTTAACGAACCCATGAAAAAAATCAAGGGCAGCAGTTATAATCCACCATTAGAGTATTTTTTATCTTTTAAAACTTGATTCTACAGTGGCACCCTCCATAGGCAGAGAACTGAATTTTATGGAATTTCAGGCTTTTCCGTGCCATTTAGAAAATTGCAGGCCTTGATTTTTAACTAATGAAAGGATATCCATGCCCTGTACGAAAATTGTTGGCTGATAATGAAAAGTCTACTCACCACCACCAGGTGGGGCTCCAGTATTGGTTCAATGACGGACCACACGAGGGCGCCAAGTGTGACTGCGAGGCACACAACGAGGACCGCGGGAACCCGCAGGAGACTGGGCAGACGCACTGTGGCCACACTGTGGATGTCTCCTGGGGAAACATAGTGCAACCACTGACAGTGAACACGCACAATCTGTCTGCTTTCACAATTGCGTGATTAGTTGTGCATGTTTACATGTATTTCTGTAGATACACAATCAAGTTCAGTGGAATATGCTAACAACGAACACATGTGGTCCATGTTTTATCCTTTATTCACTAGGCAAGGTCGCACAAGAGGTTTGGGAAAGGTGTTCTCTGTATGTAACTTACTAACTGTCGATACTGGTGACATCAAGCACAAACATGCACACACGCATGTGCCCGTGCAACACACTCAGAGGCACACACACAAACACTCATGCACACACACACACACACACACACACACACACACACACACACACACACACACACACACACACACACACACACACACACACACACACCACGAGTGTACGCAGCAACATAAACTAACCAAACTGTTGTTGCTGGAGACACAACGCACACACAGGTGTAGACAACATCATGAGAGCCCCCAGACACATGAAAGGCAGCGCAAACCCTGAGATCTGAAAATGCAAATAAGGTTTCACAAAATCTAAATTAAACCAACCCACTGGTTGATGGGTGTTTCTGATTATAGGGTTCATTTGACTCCTTAATAATGTGATTATACATCTTCTTCATCTTCTATTACAGTGTTCAACATGCAGTTAAAATATTCAGTAGTATTTCAACATCACATGATAAAGTCTTGCTTGACCAGTATTTGTCTAGATTTTTCTTAAACAGGCTAATTGATACAACATTACAAGTTATAACATACATCAACTGGGGTAACCCGTCTAGATACACAAAGGTAACTGGATGCTGTGCTTCAATGATTAGATGGACATTTAGTGGATACCTAAAATGTGACAGTGGATATGCAGTCACAACCAACTTCATGCGTCAGTGGGCAGCTGTACATGATGTAAAGATATATGTTTATAAAAGCTGGTTCACTTATGAAATTGCTGCACCCACCTGAAAGAGGACGCCTCCTATACCTGGTCCAATCATGAAGCCGAGACCAGCAGCCATCTCCAGAATCCCAAAGACAGTGGCAACGTTATTGGGGAAGGCTTTGGCTGTGATTACGAAGCTGGCGGTGTTGGACGCTGAACATCCGGTCGCAGCAAAGCACCGCACCACAAAACACATGACGGTAAACAGTGTTGTGTTCTCATCGCTGCTGGGAATGTAATGTAGGGTACTGCAAGCCACAACATTCACGTTAACATGTAAACACATTGACGCTAGCAGAGCTGTACCAAGATTCACTGCCTGTCCTACCAGTAAATGGAAATATCCTTCGATCAAAATGTCTAACAACAAAATGACTGTCATCAGTGTGTTCAATTATATGTACACTGTTGAATTAAATGTTAAATTAATGCAATGAATTAATACCTCTGTTGAGCGAATCAACAAATTGTTTTGTAATTTCTAATGTTTTGCCCATTCAAAGGTTATTTCCGTTTTAAACTGGTCACCATAAGGTATGGAGGAGAGAATCACCCTTGTCACAACTTGTCATAGTCAAAACGTGTCATATACACAACCTGCTCACTTAGGCAAAGTGGAAGACACATCCACCACCAAAGAACTGGTAAATACTACCAGCTGAGGACAAGACTGGTGTCACTTACCCAAAGAAAAGTATGCATCCATCACCAAAGAACTGGTAAATACTACCACCTGAAGACCACACTGGTGTCACTTACCCAAAGAAAAGTAAGCATCCATCACCAAAGATCTGGTAAATACTACCAGCTCAAGACAAGACTGGTGGCACTTACCCAAAGAGAAGTATGTATCCGCCAACAAAGAAATGGTACATGCCACCAGCTGAAGACAAGACTGGTGTCATTTACCCAAACAGAAGTATGCATCCACCTCCAAAGAACTGGTGAATACTACCACCTGAGGACTAGACTGATGTCACTTACCCAAAGAGAAGTATGCATCCACCTCCAAAGAATTGGCCGGCGAGAAGAAGGAATCTTGCTCCAACAATAGGCAGCTGAAAGGAATGTCACAATCCGTTACTTTCCCAAAGTCTGCGAAACCCAGTAAACAATAGCTATGTCATGCCACATAATCAAGTCTTGGTCACTTGTAGGTAGTCTTAGAAAATATTATCTGAGCTTGGTTTCCGTGGATATAAGCGCAAAAGAAATTACATTATTATTCAACATCATTAATGAATGTAGCATCATACCGACGCTAAATTGTTTTTTTAAACCTGTCCAGGTACTGCATGGGGAAACAGGGTTTTAAAAAAGCATATGTTGAAGGGTTACTGGTAGCCAATTAGTGGGGTCAGGGTTCTCCATGAGGGATATTAAAGGAATTTTAATAAATCAATATTTTTAGCACCAACCTTTTTTTTTTTTCATATTCCATTTCATAACATTAACAAATGTATTAACTAAAAGCAGTATAACTTAAAATAACCAGTTTTGTTATCACTAATAACTAATAAACGTCTTACCAGTTTGCCAAAGATTGGAGATGTGATGAACTGAACTAGTGCAAACACCCCAAATATCACCCCACTGGTAGTCTCACTAACCCCCTTCTTGGCTGCCTGGAAGCAAACAATATCTTTACAATCAACATAAAAGGGCGTATATTGCGTAGGTCAGTGCACAGTATTAACTCCCTATATTACCAATGCATCTGCAATTAGTTTATTTACAATTACTTGAAAATGAGAAGCGCTGCTGAAATATTACAATGAGTTTTCAAAAGCCTTAGATGTAATGCGTAAATATAAGTATTTTTCAAGAAACAAAATTGAACATATCCATTACCAGACATGGGGTAAAATACAGTAATTAAATGTAAATGCAAATACGTTTGGCATTTCAAATGCAAATTAAAATGCAAATACATGTTGTGTATGCCAAATGCAACTGCAAATACTTTTCAAAAGTATTTCAAATACTTTTCAAATACTTTTCTAATAATTATCTTGACGTCCTCGTGCCCGTGCACAATAAACAATGACAAAAAGAGCTATACTTGACCATTGTTTATACAGAATTAAGGGAGTTCATTGAATCAATAGTACCAAGCTATAATTGGTCACACATTGTTAATTTTTCCCCTGTGACAGGATAATCCTTTTTTTCATTGTCTTTCAATAAAATTAGATTAAGCCACACACTGTCAATTAAATGCTTGCTAACCTGTACCTGTGGCAGGCCAGCTGATACACTGATCATCCATTTGACACTGACCCAAGTTAAAGCTGAGTTAAGAATCAAAGCATGCAAGTGGCTGCAGTTGGTCAGCTAATAAAGGAAGGCCAGTTTTCTCCCAGTGAATGTCATGCCTCGGTGATCACATAAGTAACATGGGTGACCTGTATCAACTGCCTAGACCAAGCAACAATTTCATTAAGCACAGCTGTGATAACAGTTTTCATTGACAGAATTAAATGCTATAAGTATTTGAAAAAGTATTTGAAAAGTATTTGATTTTCAAATACTTGTGTAATACTTATAAATGTATTTAAATGCAAACGCAAATATTTTTGGCTCAAAATTTTCAAATACTGGATCAGTTTATTTAAATGCAAATGCATTTGTATTTGACCTATTTGTCTGTCTGTTGACGTCATCAGACAAACAACACATTTCGTTATCGGGATCAATCAAAATCGTGTGAAAGCTCTAGATGTTTAGCATACAGGTATTCGGACTTTTAATAGTTACTAAATCTAACAATCAAAGTAAAAGCAGTTATTTCACAAAAGGATGCACTTTTTATTAAACTAACTGTGGTTTACTATAAAGTGATCAAGAGATAATACCTCATCATAAAGAACGGAACAATGAAGTGATAAGGAGATGGTACCTCTTCAGGGAAGAACGGAGCGAGCACGGACAGACACATGTTTGACATGAGGTCAACAAGTGCTAAGGCAAGCAACAACAACTTTTGTCTCGTTGACGAGTTCCACAGTGAGAACGGAGACACCGTGCTGACATCTGGGGGCAACAATACTTCTCGGTCTGTTGATGCATTATATGAAAATGAGTCTTTCTGCGGCAGTGACACAGTGCTGCCATCTGATGGCAGTGTAATGGAGTCGTGTCGTTGACTGGAAGAAATGAAGTCCTTCTTAAGCTGGGTATCATGTGGGATGGCTGCGATGGCACCAAACAATCTGTCATCGTCTTTCTGTGGCATGCCAGCTGATGACGTCATTCTGACACATGACGTCAGTCATGTGACCACCTCTGAAACAGCAAACTTCTCATATGTGACCTGCCACAGCATGGTGGGTAGTAAGTTGAAAAACTGTAAAATATAGTCTTGTACCTTTTTGGATCCCACTGATATACCTAATTTGTAGAAAGTCTTCCATAGTTTATATGTATTGCTAAATATGAGGCAGACTACAGCCGGGACTACGCCTGGTTACTCATCTACTAGTAACACATAGTTTTAAAAGACGTAACCGATGAATTTGTGCCATCTGTAAATCTAAACACAACTGTGGTAGATCCAAGGTTTGCGCAGCACAACCCAGCACATCTGCAGATTGCGCAGATCTAGTAACTGCGCCCAACATATTGATGGAACACAAATCGAATACAACTGTCAAGCTTTGTCAGAGAATGAGCATGACTTTGTCAACGACAAGAGGAAGGGATATAATCAAATATAATAATGTCCGCGTATGTGTGTTACTGGTGACAATGGTGTCAGTGTAGTCACCGGAACAATTTACAACTACGATGTTGTCTGTAAATAGGTAAAAGCTGCCAGACGAAAACAACACCAACTAAACCATGGTATCACAAATACAAGTCCACTGTGTATGTCCAGGGTGCAGATAATAAAATTTAATGTTATCAAAAAAACATTTAACCGTCATTCCAACCATGGGTGCTCGATGGGATGTACATTGTGTTCTAAAAACATAATTTAATGTTAGTTTTAAAACAATACCCATCATTGACCAGTTAAGGCCATAATTGCGCAAATATGCTGTTTTCAACAATAAATCACTCGCACTGTTAATGTATATTGCTCTTGTCGCCGATCGTGTCAACAACATATACATGCCGTTTTCATAAAAATCTTAAGAAACATTTGCGAAAGATATCCATATTGTAATTCCTTATCACTTATTTGTCTCATGTTATGCAAATAAATTGTCAGAAAAGTTGGTTTTAGTGAAATACGTAGTTTTCGTACGAAAACACAGCGCCGCGCTAAAAGTTTGGTAACCGCGTTTACCATGCTAGCGGTTATGATCAATGAAAAAGATATGTTGATGCACGTGACGTAATTGCCTAGGGAAGTCACGCTCAATTCTCGTTAAGTTCGGGAGGATGAAGTAAGGAAGACCATTGCGACACCCAAGACAAACAAGTCACCTGGTATGGACGGAAACATTTGCACAATTAAACAACTTAATGTGACAACTGGAGAGGTGTGACATTGCTGTCAATACCAGGGAAAGTGTACTGCCAGATGATATTGAACCGAACTGCGTGAGGAACAAGCAGGCTTTACACCGAAACGCTCTTGTGCTGAGCAAATTTTCAAACTCTCAGACTTGGAAAATGGAGTTCAATCTTTAAAAGTGCCATATCATACCAATAACAAGACACAAACCTATCATAAACAACAAATACATGCTCCATGGTCAAACACTAGAAACTGTCTCGCAGGTCAAATATCTTGGTGTCACCATAACCTCAGATCTTCGGTGGAATGCCCATATAAATAACATTTCTTCAAACGCAAATAGATCACTAGGCTTCCTCCGCAGAAATCTTAAAGTACCATTAATCCAAATAAAACGTTGGCCTATTTCACCTTTGTGAGACCCATACTCAAAACAAAACTGCTGTACCGCCTAGGAGCCCTATACACTTACTCAAATAAACAAACTAGAAACGATTAAACGCCCTACAGTCCAATATGTCCTACATCGCCGCCACAATACCTCCAGTGTCACATCCATGCTCCAAACTTTAGATTGGAGGACCCTTACAGACAAAAACAGACGACAAACTATGCATGATGTACAAGATAGTAAATGGCCTAGTTGGAATACAAATAAATCAGTACCATTTTTCCAGTAAATGTTGTCACGAGACAACAACTATCGTTATCATACCACATCCCTCACTCCAGATGCAACTACCATTTATATTCTTTTTCCCCCAGTACCATTTGATTTTGGAACTCCCTCCCTCAACATGTTGTTAATGTAAACAGCCAGGATGCATTCAAACATAAGATTGACATATCCAAGTCCGATATTCTAGACACAAAGCTCTTGTGCACGTATTTATGTTTATTTACACGTTATTTATGTTAATCGCACAATGCACATGTACATTAGCACAGTTCGTGTTCGCTTGCCAACCACCGCCTATCATCAGCACATTGAGGATAGGCGGTGGCACGGATGAAGAAGATATCATTGTATATCATGGCGTATTATGGTATATTATGAGTGTCTCATAACGATGTTCCATGATATATCATGATATACCATGCCACACCAATGGTAAACCATGATATTTCATGGTATGTCATCGTATTTTAGTTCATACGTATGATATACCATGATATACCATACTATTGAACTGAAAATAACATGATGTATATATGTATATATATATATATATATATCATTTATATATATATATGACACACACACACACACACACACACACACACACACACATATATATATATATATATATATGACACACACACACATATATATATATATATATATATATGACACACACACACACGTATATATATATATATATATATATATATATATCACACACACACACACACACACACACACACACACACACACACACACACACATATATATATATATATATATATATATATATGACATACTATGGTATACCCTTGCCAAACCACCATGATATTTACCACGGTATATATATACCATAGTATTTACTGTGGTATACAATGTATCACGATATACCATGGCTATAGACATTGGTGGATATTTGTGTAAGAACAGACTTCGCGCATTAATTGCAGCCTGGATGCTTCCCAGAGAAGTCGAGATGGTGTTCGATTGAACAGGTCTGCCAGGGTGTAAAGTGTGAAGAGCTTTGAACAATCCTGAGGAGTGGATACTGCGATATATAAGAACTTACCATGATATTTACCCCTGCCAAAACACCATGATATTGATTTTGGTATAGCGTGTTTTGTTCATTAGGGAAACATTGAACGGTTAAATTTTAAAGTTAGTTCTGCTTCGTTAAACAACATTTTACGCACAGTACGTTATAATAGATACCGTTTATACTGTCTAACAATGTCGATCTTAAAATGAAAAAACGAAAGACTATGTTCCTTTAAAGACTGACTGAAATGAACCGTTTTTATTCCCAACCTGAATGCAATATACTCTAAAAAAACAGTGTCGTGTTATTCAAGTAATGTTTTAACCCCTTCCGTCCCGTCCCTATTTGTGGACCTTTTCTGTACATATTCTGCACAGTTTGCTGCGACACATAGCGACCGTTCGTTTTGTCACCACAGGCGATGGAGAGCGGCGCACGGTGTGTTGTTTTAGGTTGTACGTGAAATTGCAATTGCAGTATTTAATATTTTATATCACCGTAAAGATAATAATCTTACCTACCTTGTTGCTGGGTATGTTCCATACTTTTTGAGTTATTGTCGTTTGAAAATCGCAATATATTAAATACCATTACCATGTAATGCCGGAACCGCAACAGGAACAGGAAATATTTATTTGTCCCAAAATGCAAAATACAACAGTATAATTGTTACGAAAAAAAACGTACAATATACTGTAATCGAGTTGACATGAAAAAGCGGTAAGTATATAATGTATATAAGATCTATCTGATAGCAACACTACACAGAGCACTGTTCACTCACTACCCCTGGTGCAGACGTTCCACCAGCACTGGACCCGTAGAATTGCCATCCTCACCAAGAAGTCAGCTATGGGTCTCATCCTTGGCACAGGCAGCCTCGGTGCCACCATCTCTTCCTTCAGTCTCATTGTCTACATCTCACGCGATGCTGGCCTCGTTTGGCACGACGTAAGCTACATACAGATTGCCATTTTCTTGAGCAGTATATTTCACATGAATAGTATGTATGTACATCCATATAGGATCAGTGGATCGAAAGATGCTACGTATATACTGTATAGATCGCCTGCGCGGCGTTTCTCGCACGCCCGAGACCACCACTCTGTGAGTCCACATTTACCATCTGTGTGAGATATTTTACTTCCACTGGCATAGGTAGGAGAGACCAGTGGCTATTAGTGTCTCCTCCGAAAGACATAGGCAACATGAGGTGAACGAAATTGTCTAAGCATCCTCGTAAGCCAGGGGTGTGACTACGTACACTAAACCTGGCAGATCTCCTATGCATTGTATGGAAGTTACCCGAATCAAACTCATAATTGACTTGGCCGTACCCCGTGAGAACAGTGCAGACACCCATCCGACTCGCATCCTATTTTCAGGAATCTCAATATAAATACCCATTCGACCATTCACACGAGCTGCTGAGCGGTATTGAGTATTCAAATAAGTATGTCTACTGCCCAAACAGTCAATGAAAACCACCCAGAAGACCACTTAAATTTTACGGTAACCGATATTATAGACTGAGCTTATCTTCCGAGTTTTGGCAAAGCGATCTGCCAGGCGGTACTGAGACTGATGTAATCCACAGCACCCTGGCGCGCGAGGATATGCCTTAGTACTTGAATAGTAATGAATGTGCAAAAAATAATTTTTTGATGTCTGATGCATAGATTTGTTTGTTACTTGTGACCTTGTCATATGTTCATTTTTATATGTCGATTTGATTGTCACTTGTGGCCGTGTAATATGTATGTTTGATACATAGATGTGATTGTCACTTGTCATATGTTTGTGTGTCTCAGGTCCTCAGAAGACCACAATTCTATGCTTTTGGAGACTACGGAAGTCTGATAGTTGCTGTCCCCCAGCAAGTTCTCACTGGCGAACTACTGTAAGTAACATTAAAGTAAAGGTTAGCTCCTAGGAAGAGATATGGCAGTTAGATAGGACATCATGTTTAAATGCATACGCTTATTATAATCGAGCTTGCGTGTATAGGTTAAGGATTTTCTCTTAGACGGCTTGAACCTCGAGCAACAAATTATCAGGGATCAATCTACGACCCTTAGAATAGAACATGCCCCTTATATATTTTCAAAATACCCAAAATATGTGAAGACACCTTTATGGGGTAAATCAGTTAATTCCTTAATTAACAGTTCTAAGCTTAAAACGTATTGTGCACGTAATACGTAAAACGTAACCTAACAATTGCGCGGCGAAAAGTTCGGGAAAACGGCTCCTGAGTCGTAGACTTGGCAAAATGAAGTAGACGCAGACACAGTAATGCTTGCGTCTACCTTCATGCCAATAGCATGGCAACACGAATATTATTTGACAATTCTACACTATCATGACTAGGGCCTATCAGTTGACGTGAACTTCACATTCTCTCCGACCTTCGTCATTTTGAACAAACAGCGAGTATCTGCTAAAGCGTTATGGTGTTTATGTGACGATGCGCTATGCTTTCTAACATTTTGTAAATATTACTTTCACGACTCTCTTTTATCAAGGCATCCTGTCAGGTGTTTGGCATGTTCGTTTTATCACCATTTCGACATCAACCATGCTGCAATTATTTCTTGAAGACATTTATACATGTATTGATTGTTTACCAAGTTATTAATAGTGTGCAAATGTTGCAGGCGTCATTAAATTTTTCTAATAAAGTTATGAGTCCAAAAAGACGTAATTTGTCAAAGGCAGACTAGGTCTGTGACATGAAAATGTTGCGGGCCCGTGAAATAATAATAATAATGTTTATTTTATATAGCGCCATATCCATAAAGTTCATAGCGCTTTATATAAAACTAAAATATAAATAGTAACAATTAAACAAATTTAAATATAAAAATAACCAAATTAAGGTAATAAAGATGTGTACACATCAGTAGATTAACAAGAAAACAACTCTAATGGTAAAATATGTACTTAAAATGTTCTTTCGGCTGTTAAAAAAGATCAAGATAAAAATATGAATAACTGTTTCTGCGGTCATGCAAGCAGTGTACGCCGTAATGAAAAGGTGTGTTTTAAGGCTGCATTGAAGGATTGCAGGGAGGTTTTGGAAGTAACAGTAGTTGGTAGACCATTCCATATTGTAGCGGCAGCGTGGACGAATGTGCATTCACCAGCTTTGGTTCGGGCTCCCGCAACGACAAGATTGTTTCCCTCAGCAGAACGAAGATGTCTGGCTGGTTTATAAACTGACACAAGTGACTGCATAAATGGTGGCCAAAGTTCAGCATTTCACGCCTTATATGTAAGTTCTGCTATTTTGTAGGTAATCAGTTGCTGGACAGGCAGCCAGTGGAGTTGGCGCAGTAATGGTAACGCACAGTCGCATCGCGCACGCCGAGTTATTAGACGAACAGCAGCATTCTGCAGTCGCTGCAGCCTGTCGATGTTCTTGGCAGAAGAGCCAAACAGAAACGAATTACAATAATCTAAGCTAAGTAATCATTGCATTTATAACACGTCCTACTGTCGACTGTGGCAGGTAACGGTGAATTTGGTCGATATTACGTAAATGCAGTGAACAGGTACTAATGGTACGAGAAATCTGCGCCGACATGTGAAGATGTTTATCAAGGACACCCTGCATGAGTTATCGATCATCTAGTATTCTTTTTTTGTGTTTAACTGCCTCACTATATATTCCCTCTTGTCAACCACCGCCGACGCTACTATAAATCTTCGCTGTCAACCCGCCGCATCCAGCCCATATAAATAGCTACAGTTGCGCAATCTTATGACACCTCCTTCCACCTTGTGTGATATATTCCTGCCTGATTCGCTTCCCATTCAGTCGCCCTGTCTTTTGTATATGCTTCGCTGCACTGCTACCTGTAAATACACATCATAGGTAACCATTATGTCAGAGTACACAGTGCCATCCCGACTGTTTGATATCCTTCGTCTCCAACTTGATGTTTAACCCTTCTTTCCAATATTCAAATATTAACTTAACCCCTTTCCATTATTCAACCACACCGGTGCTGCTTTAGCCATGCTAATCTTCTTCAGTCATGCAGTGTTTCTTGTAATTCGTGTTTTTCTTTGTCAGTACGACAAGATCGGAAACTATAACAAACCCCCACGCGAACCAAACAGGCATGTGGCTTATAGCAATTGCAGGCCAAATAAAACATTCACATGCCTGTGGGCTTTCAGAGCAGGGTTGAGAAAATCCATGATTTAAAAAACTAAAATCGGATTTATTAGATTTAAATCAGATTTGTTATTAAATCAGATTTATTTTATGTTATTTTTTCTTTACATTTGATAAAACTCGGGTCTTCAGACTTGAAAAGATGCTCCTTTTGAAGACTAGTTTTGTGGCTTTACTGCATGCCGAAAGGGAATAGTTCAAACATCTGGAAATGAGAAACAAAATATTATTTCAATACTGTTGTTGAACCAATATAACTTGTATAATTCGGCAGTGGTCAACAGACAGTGTTTGCAAGTCAACAGCTGCGTCTCTAATGGTGTTTTTGCCAGCCATAGGGTCTGTACTGGACCTTGAAATAAAATAATTGAAAACCCAATCCCAATTCAATGCCTTGATATCCTTGAATTCTGGCTTCCAGCCTTGATTAGGCTCCACAACTGGCCTATGTTCAATGCATTCCCATCTGATCTCAACCTGAGATCCAGGTTGCGTAATCTGCTTATTTTTCATAATCCATGGCACTGCTGATGGTTAGATTTTCCCACTGACTCTGGTAGCTTTGTTCATTAGTACCCCTTCTCCAGCTGGGGAAGTGATTAAGTTGGAAAGCACTTCTGCTGCTCATCAGCCTATCTGCTTGCATTGCACAACAGTTGTTCATGGACACCTTTTATGATGCAGGGCTTCCTGTTCATTCAAACTGACCTTCCTTGACCAATCACGTTTTTATGGATAAGGGTGTTACATACTTAGATTTAGCAGCTCGTGCATCTACAGACGCATGAGGCTGTGTATGCATTCCACCCAGATTCATATAACTCACCGATTAAAAAACTCAGAAGTAAAAAAATCGTAAGTCAATTATTTTTGAGTGATTTAAATCCTGATTTAAATCAAAGAGTTAAAAGAAAAGATTTAAATCAAAAAACCCTGTTTCAGGGGTTCATCTATGACCCTTCGAAAGAAAAGTAATGCCTTATTTTTTCAAAATTCCTCATTTGTTAAGGGTTTTTTAACAGGTTTATTTTAAGGTTTGTATTGCACGTTTGACAGTTGTAAATCAACTGTTCATAATGTAAATCGGTTCTTCATAACAGTACACAAGGAGCGCCAATCGGTTCGGTACGTTTTACGTAACTTGTAACACGAAAAGCTGTTTCAAATTTATGTCATAGCAAACATGATGTCTGAATACTCCGTGAAATTGTCTTCTGCATATGTGTGCCATCCAAAGGATGTGTATTTTTTTGGAGGATGCACATTTTTGCTAGCATTGATAATTATTTATAGATGATAATGAGGATTTAATATTTGCATATATTGCTACCATATAATGAACACTGGCGGAGTGGTTAGACTGCCGGACTGTCGAACAGAGGGTTCGAATCCCGGCGCCGGGCGGGCGGTAGTTCAATACTGGTTCGGCCGCCGTGTCGAACCTTGGGCAATTTCGATCACCTTACGTCGCCCCCCCCCCTTCCACCCCGCACCGGACAGCGTGGAAGGGTAGACTAAAAACACCAGCATGCCAAGTATAATTTAACAGTCCCCAGCAGCATCCGAAGAGTCTATGACCAAGGGGGCGGTTAGGGTCAACTTGGGCTACGTGCAGGGGATGCTAAGAATATCTAGGTCAAGAAGAACCGCCGAGAGAAGTTAGCAACATATAAGGTAAGAACACTATTGAAAGATATACAGATTCAAGAACTGCAGGGAGAACTTATGGAAACCAGCTTAATATGGGATGTGATTGGGATCGGAGAAGCCAGAAGTAGAGAGGAATGCTTCGCTACCTTACAAAGCGGCCACCTACTATACCATTCCCCGGAAAACAACGGCCAAGCAGGAGTAGGCTTTCTCAGAAACAGGTAAGTTCTTAAGTAGCGCAGAACTCAGTCTCAACGATAACGCTGGCCTAAACGCAGTTGTCTCTGATTATTTCGTAATTAATGCCACTGGCATTGTATTTATGTGATCGGATGTGTTGATGAGACAAATTATTGCATTCTAGCGCCACAACAGAAATGAATTCGTTAATCGAAAACAATCAACTCCATCAAACCACTGTTCAGATAAGTCGGGACTCAGTCTCAGAGTAGTTATTATCGAACTTTACCGTGCATATCAGTGTCTTTGAATGTGACAGGAACGTGTGTCCAATCTATCGCTTGGCTACCCATGGCGTCGTAAACTTTATATTTGAGATATCACTGGATCTTACATTAAATAACGTTGTTAGTCAGATATAGTCACTGGAAGTATGACAGTCCGACCAAAAGGTATCATTCATGTTCAACGAAACATTAGGTCTTACGCAAACAGGATTTTCGGAGAGACGCGTTTTATAGAAGTAGAACGGCTATCAGAAAAAGTTGTAGGTCTACTACCGGTACCGCATCGCCGTCGGGGCAATTCGGTGATAGTGATGAAAGCATATAGGTCACCTTTTTGTTCGACTGTCTACGTAGTTGTACTTGAATTGTAACAGTTATAGGAAAGACAACGAACTGCTAGTATAGACCTTTCCATCAATAAAATTTGTCGTTGTGGTTGCGAAGCATGATTCCATCGTTGAACAATTGTATGTCACTTTAAACAACTTTTCTAACAACTTGTTTGCATTCCATTAATGTGATATAACAGCAAGTTATTTATAATATTGATACGTTTTGCAAGTATGTTCAGATTGTTTACAAAACAACATGTCAAACCTAGCATTCGATTCGATCAGCAGTACTGTAGGCTAGCCAGTGGCAGTGCAGAATAGCTATTACTTTTTCAAGCAAGGGTCAAGGTCATTTTTAATACGTGTAAATAATATTAGTATCATGATAAATTAAAATATGAATATTCAAGAGCAGGACATACTACGTATTTTCGAGTAACCAATATTTTATTATATTGTCAGATAAACAATGTTTCCATAATTTATCGAACCAAGAATCCGGTACTTATGTATATTCAAGGAATTTCATTATACCCAAATATAAATGTTATTAAAACAAAAACAAATTGTCACACATGCATGCCATAGGCCATAGCAATAACATTGTTACTCATAACACCAGAGTTACTGAATATTTACTGGCTCTGATAACACTGTCTGTAGTGTAGGCCAAGTGTCATGTCACTGTACCTTCTTCATGACATCCTGTCACACTACTCGAATATCAGAAGGGGGAGCTTTTTAGTTTTGACCATTTTAGAATTAAGGATGTGGGATTTTGACAAAGGACATGTAACCATCACATGTAATTAAATGTAGACATATACAATGCCATTCTCATCAAACTACATTTTACTAAATACAAACAAACTTGCCATGAACAACTTCAGTTACTCTTTCATTTTTTAGGAAATCTGTGAAGCAGATCTGCTCTTCATCAATCCAATGTCACGACCAATATAGCCCGAGTCTAAGAAAATCATCCTTCATCACCGACGTTGAAGGTATACCCTAAAAATGCTATTTTCAACAGAATATACAAGCAATTGATGTCTAATTAATTAAATATGTTACATTACTTCTATATAAATGGTGCATATTAATTTCCTTGATGCCAAAACCGGGTTGACGTAATTTGCTATTGAAACAAGGGATAACAGGTAGTTATTTTCTGTCCATTTCTCATGCTGTTTCATTGATGATGCACCCCGGTTGCTTTAATTGTTCTATTTCTAGGACAAGCTTTACTTTTTTAGCTGTACCATTTCTGTGATTGCACGGTATTTCTTCATTTCACTATGCAGCCTTTTTAAAAATAGATCATTTTCTCCTTCAGAACTTGACACTCTGCATGTGCAATCAGCCATTTTTTCTTCTTGTTTGCTTGATTAAGCCAATCTACTGGCAATTGCCCATGAACCACTATAGAAGGAAGGTGGACCACTGGATGTCATGGACAACTACTACTGTATCCCACAGCTGCTTGAGGCTGTAGCCCAGGAACATCTTCAGAGGCAGCACTTAACACACCGTGACCAGCATCTGGAACAATGTTGATGTAGCCAGTTAAATGTGTGATTGGTAGATAATTATAAAGAAATGAAAAAGTTTACTAGTATGCATAAATGTAACATAGCTACTACACTGCTAATAGATTCATTACTATATTTGTTCTTGATTTGTAATTGTGTATACCATTGTTAACATTGTCGTCCATTTTTGTCAATAAACTAAGTTGTGTATTTTAAATGCTATTTTAATTATTGTAATAAAAGAACGTAAACTATTTTAACATGCCGAGTTTGTTTTAAAGTCGATCTGTGTGGGAATTGTAATTTTGCGTAAATTGCTGATGTAATTTTACAGGACACTCACCCTTTGTACCATCCTCCATGTTGGTGTTGTCATGAGGTAGTCATAGCGCCTGGTCCAGTTCTCATCTCCTCAGGTCTTTTTATCTGGGCCACTGTGCCCCCATTGCCATCCACAGCATTAACTTTTTTGGCAATCCTCTGCTAGATCACCTGCGTTTCTTAATTCCATTTCGAGAAAAAAAATCCCACAAGAATATTATAATACTACCACTGCTTCATGAAAAATGACCCAATAGAAACGAAACAAGCACAAAGATAAAACGACTTAGGTATGAAATTGGTACGATAACAAATAGAGATCACGACACTGTATGCTAAAGCGTCCAAGAAGGTAAATTATATGATAGGTATGGTCTACATGGGTGCACTGCATTACTGCCACAAGAAGAGACTCTATGACTGCCTCGTGAGAAATTACCCAATAAAAATATCACACAAGAAGAACGTTTTAGGTGTAATGAATAATAACAGACAAACATGATGTTACGCAGCAGTACGCTGAGCCTAAATTAAACCATTTAAGATTGCAAGAAAGCAACCTCTATACTAGATGCATCTGCATAGTTGACAATGATGTCTGAGCCATGAGATATAAAAAGAAGAAATTATGAACCGAGGGCGACCAAAATTACACTAGAATCGAGTCACATGAACTTCCTTAACATATTGAAAGTATTATACATCATTAGACACTAACTCTTACTCAAGAGTGAGTTGAGACTGTTGTAATATCGGCTAATATACTGTAGCCAATCGACCTAGGAGAATACCCGTGACTCTCGAGAAAGCAGTAGTCAAGGAACTAGACAACCTGGTCGCGCAAGATATCATCACTCCAGTAGTTGAACCGTCAGAATGGGTGAGCCAAATGGCAATTGCAACTCGCAAATCGGGAGCGATCAGGATATGTATTGATCCTCGACCACTGAACGCAGCATTGGCGCGTTCTCACTATCAACTACCAACAACGGATGACGTACTTCCGCAACTAGCCAAAGCACGTATAATCTCCAAACTTGATCTTGCGCAGGCATTTTGGCACTACAAACTTGATGAGGAGTCCAGCCGATACACTACGTTCGCCACTCCTAAGGGCAGATATCGATGGCTGAGATTACCTTTCGGCACCAGTGTCAGCAGTGAGAAGTTCCAGAAAAGGCTCAACCAGGCGTTAGACGACCTCGATGGTGTGCTCTGCGTAGCGGATGATATCCTCGTGTACGGCAGAGGCGAGACCACCGAAGACGCCACGAAGGATCACCACACAAAGCTGAGGCTACTGTTAGAACGATGCAGCCAACTAGGAATCAAGCTAAATGAGGATAAGTCTGTATTCTATCGCACATACGTACATTTCCTTGGACACCTCATAACCAGCGAAGGCCTGAAGCCAGACCCTGCCAAAAATTGACGCCATCGTGAAGATGCAGCGACCTACGTCTGTCACAGAAATCCAGCGACTCAATGGGACTGTAAACTATCTTGCACACTTTCTACCACAGCTATCGTCGGTCATGCAGCCACAGATGATGCTCACTAGAAAAGAACAAACCTGGGAGTGGGGGCCTGAACAAGAGAAGTCGTTTACCGACGTCAAGAAGTTGGTAACACAGGCACCAGTCCTAACGTATTACGACGTCAACAAGCCCCTCTCTCTGCAGTGCGATACCACTCATACCAGTGAGAAAGGAATGGGCGCAGCTTTGATGCAAGATGGCCGACCAGTCGTCTATGCCAGCCGCGCACTACGTGCAGCGGAAACAGAATACGCTCAAATCGAAAAGGAGATGTTAGCGATAGTTTGGAGCCTTGAACGGTTTCACTAGTACACATTCGGAAAGCATACGGTCGTCCAGAGTGATCACAAACCGCTCGAGACGTTGATGCGGAAGCCACTATCCAAAGCTCCGCGTCGACTTCAAGGAATGATGATGCGTCTCATGAAATAATTTTATGACACTAAAATCGTCTACACAAAGGGTACCGAGATGTACATTGCGGATATGCTATCTCGCGCATATCTACATCACGATAGCACGGAACAATCGGACCTGGAACTGGTCAACGCTGTGAAACATCTACACATCCGCCAGGAACGCCTGAAGCAAATCCAACACGAAACACAACTTGACGAAAATCTTGAAGCATTGAAGCAAGTCATCATGCTTGGGTGGCCCGAGAAGAAGTCTGACGTACCGCCCGCTCTGATCCCCTACTATGGCATGCGAGATGAACTGACAACGCAAAATGGTATGGTATTCAAGGGTGAACAGATCGTAATACCCCTGGGTCTACGAGCTGACATGAAGAAAGCCGTTCATTCGTCACATATCGGCATAGAAAGATGCTTGCGGTGCGCTCGCGAATGCCTATTCTGGCCTGGAATGTCTACAGAACTGAAACACTACAGCAGCACGTGTGAAACATGCCGCATGTTTGAGACAGTACAGGCCAAAGATACACTAATGCCACACGACGTGCCAGACAGAGCATGGGCGAAAATAGGGATTGACCTACTCTCACACAAATCCTCTGATTACGTCATCACGGTGGATTATTTCTCAAACTTCTGGGAAATCGACAAACTCTATAGTACTACGTCCATCGCGGTTATCAGGAAGGTTAAGGCGCATATCGCCCGCTACGGACTACCGACCACAGTGATGACGGATAACGGGCCCTAGTTCTCGTTCGCTGAGTCTGCCAGATTCGCAGAAACCTACGATTTCGAACATGTGATTTCTAGTCCGCACTACCCAAGATCCACTAAATTTGATCATTTTAAGCACAACATGAGTTTGACGTAGTGACAGACAATGCGCACAAGAGAAAGTAGAACAACATATTGCACCATCAGCTCCAATTACCATAAAATTAACCAATTACACCCAGTGAGTACGGTGCCCCACTGTGCATGTTGCTACAGTTTCCTGATATAAGAGCACACATTAAGGTAGCTGCACCGGATATCATGTCAGTTGATTTCTTTATTTTTTTCTTCATAGAACATTAGTAGGTGTCACTATGAATATGTGTACTATTAAAAAAACCAAGGCACTAGCGCCATATGTCACCAATCAGTCCTTTAAGAACAAGTATTTTAGTGTGTCTGTGGAAAGTCCCTTTTCAGATTCTTTGAAACTGACGATGTTTCCATAATGACGATCACGTGTGCGTGAGCCCAGTTCAAACATAAATTAATTCACATTGAATGCAAATCATAATAGTCTGGTTATTCTCATGCCACTATGCTGTTGCGCTATAGTTACCTAAATGCATCACGCTGTCAAATCACTAAATACTGGCGGTTTTGTTTATTCTCCGATAATGCCCGACCTCAGCCGCCATTTGCAATGACATGGGATTGACCCCAGCAGGCGTCAATCAATCTTGTCTACCACAAGTTCAACACATGGCCCTTCTTGGCGGGAAAACCTTGGGGAGAAATCTCAGTAATAGAACTGTCTGTCAAATTGTGTTGAAATAAGCCACAAGCCAGTAAAAAACGTTACATTTCTAAGCAAAAAACAAGCATCTGGTGACTCGTGTATTATTGGTAACAACCAGGAAGTATTACTTAATGTAACTTTTTTTTATAAAAACTACAATACTTACAAAGCCATAACTTGGCATATGAACTCGACTTGTGTTTACCCAAAATTGCACGGGATGGTTTTATGTTTGGTGAAGGGGTCGTGCCAAAAATGCAGTATGGATTTTTGCTATCTTTCAACATTGTAGCAAAATGTTTATGAAGCTGTATCAAACTTAATATGCATTTGTTTACAAAAAACTCGTAGGGATGTCAATAACATGTTTGTACTTACAACCATACCAATTTTTCATTTGAGGAGTTTCTCAAAATGAAATAAAATGCCATTTTAAGGTGATTTTTGACATATTTTTTAATTGTCTTCAAACACATTTAAATATCTCTAAACAATATAAATAATCAATTATTTTTGGTCTGGAGTATTGTATAGTATTTGAGGCAAACTCTGAGGAAAAAATGGTTAGCTTATCTTCAAAACTTATAATAGAAATGATTCATTCAAAATAAGCATATAATAGCCGATGCAGTCACCTTAAAGGGGAAAAAATTAAGGCACTAGCTAAAATCCATTTCCATGTGTACATATAGTATAACATTGTAACGTATGGCAATATGAAAAAATACAGAAAATAAATTTATAGTACCAATCCTATTTTAAATCCATTTTTGTTGAAGAAATAACGGCTGAACCAAGCGAACTTTCATAACAAGCCGACTAACATTCGGCTTCTTTTAAGACGAAATGTTTCGATTGTGACCCAGGGAAAATAATCTGCAAGCTGCAGAAAGTAACGTTTTGTGATAGCATATTATTAATATGAGCTACATAGTTTATAATAGTACTCGAAACAAGTAAGCGCAATTCCGTCGGTTCCCTGTGGCCAAATGGGTCAGCGAGTTGGTTCAGTATACCTGCTTTTACTATTAACCAAGCCGATATGTGACAAAATATGGTTGAATTGCGCATTTTATGATACAAGCGTGGAATTTGGCAGACATTTAGATAATACATTAACAACAAATATAATTTATATATAATCACGGGTAAAGGACCGTTTCGGATTTCGCCCTGGAAGGTGTTGGCGGCTTTTTTTAAGATTAATAACTGCGTCACATAGAACAATCGTTTTTCTGCCGAAACATAGGTCTTCGTGGTGAAAGATTTCAATTATTTTATTTTGACCTTCTCGACATTCCAATCCGCCATTTTTAAAAGATGGCGTTCATTAAACTCAATGTGCCTACATCTTAACAACTTTCGTATGTAAAATCGTGATTGTTGTGTTAGTGTATTGGTTAAGGGTCAGCTATTGAAAATATGTAAGTTTGATCTTCGCCGACATTCTTTTCCGCAATTATTAATGATGGCGCTGGTCAAAACTAAAGTGACAAGCAGAATTGGGCTGTCGTTTTATATACAGTTAGAGAATGTTCAAAAGTGGGTTTTTGGCTTGAGGGCAATCGTTGATTTGCCCCGTGTTAACAATGTTAACAATGACTGCATTTAAAAAAAATGGCCGTATTTTTCAAAATGGCTGCCAGTGGTATTTAAGGACATTTCGTCTATTCGTCTAAGTAAGTGGCCATGTTTACCGCATATAACAAGATCGCTTTAATTGATTTTAATATTTGTGTGCGAACCCAGCATCCTCACAAAATGAAAATATATATGACGTGCTCAGTTTTGGCTCATCATCCAGCTGCTGGAACTAGGGATTATGACCTACGTGAGAGCGATACGAGTGGGAGAGACTTCCTGCTCTACATAGATGCCTTGATCAAGATCGTTTCTTGTGGTTCGTTGCCTACTCCAGATGGATACATGTCCATCTGCTTGATGTGGTGAACCTGGAAGACAGCGGCCTTGGTGTCTCAAAAGGAAAACTTTTTAAAACAAGACGACACATGTGTTCTCTGCCATTGTAATTGAGCAGAACAATGTCCCTGTGGAAGGTAATGGCGGGACTTGACGGAGTCTCGTGTTTGGAGCATTGGCCGAGCGGCATAGCGCCAGACTGTCGATCGAGGGAACGGTGATTCGATTCCTCTGGCCGCCGTTTCGAAATCCGGACAACTGTTTTCACAACACGATGTCTGCCGGGTGTATTTGGCCCGAACAGGCAATGTATAAAACATCACCGTCATCGCGAACACCCAACAGGGGTCCTTAGCCGTATATAAATGGTCTTGGGTCAGTAAAAAAGAGTATGTTGCGCTTTTCGTGCCAGACACAACTAATATATATTTTAGCGGTATAGTTATAAGCGCATCCTTGGAATAATGTACAGTGTTATATAATGTGTAACCAGTCAAAACTCACCCTAACGTCTGAAACTTCGTACTGACTGTGTCGACCAGATAGATAAACGTTGACTTACACCTCGACAAACGAGAAGTGTTTCCGGAATGACGTTGAGCGGCAGTTGACTTCCTTATGTAGCGCTCTCTCGTTTCGCAACAGTTGTCGTGTTATGCAATGCACTACATTGCAAACTCTAGTTCGTGGTTCTGTTCATGGTTATCAAGTGATTGACTGCATAATTACACTGAGTTTATTTTGTGTAGGCAGGTAGGCTTTATTTGGAATTATATAAATCATAACATACAAACATAAACAATCGGTAAAGCAATCGACAAAATGATATACAAATCCAGGTTGACAACGGAGCCTAATAAGGCTGTAAAAGTTTGTTTTAATTATTCCAGTATAAGATAATAATGATTAAGTAAACCAGTCGCCGTCATCCCCAAATAACTATTATCAACAATGATTTCACGTGTAGTGTGTTGGTTACGATGCTATGATTAATAGAACATATATGTAAATGTAATGACAGTGATATTAGATGATAAATGTTCACATAAGTAGACTTGCGAAAACAAACACGTTGTTATGCCAAACTTCAGCAATGATATAATACCTAAGTAGAATAACATTATATCAAAAACATATGTCAGACGTTTCGGGGTGGAATGAGAGAGTGTGTGTGTGTGACTCTCATCTTGTTTTTTTTTTTAAATAGTATGTAATAATACACTACGGGTGCATCGTATGGGGCAGTTGCAGCGACATTTTGCTATCGCACAATCATAAGATGACGAATCAGTATGCACGTGTAACTTTTAATGTGAAACATCGTCGATATGTTTCAACAGTGTCACTATTTCGTACTCTAGGATGGTTGCCAATCTTTGTCTGCAATTGGTAAAGTAATTATATTTATTGATGTGTTATTATTATTATTTATAATCTACTGTTGTGGATTCTATATTTTATCTTCAGCCGTACAACCGTGGATCTATGAGTGTTGCGGGTGATGGCTCATTGCAAATCACGATATAACACATTACATTTTATTACATAAACCTTTTGCTACAACTATTATCAGTTCAAGGATGAAAATATTAGAATAAACATATATGTAGGCCTACATAATTGTAACTGCACGATAAAACATACAAGCTAGGCGTTCCGGTCAAACTTCATCATTATATGGCTTCGACAGTAGGCCTACTGTTCAGATATTAACTTGCCTGGGTCTTCGGGTTTTAAAGTAAGGCATAACAGCCTTGTGTACACCCGCCTTTATGCATCGTATTTTGGTATTGAGAACGTGGCTTGTCTTGTGATTTTGTGCTTTTATTAAAATTTAGTCATGTTCCAACCAGTAGATAAGGTGTTTGCGGTAGCACCTTTGTAGGGAGTCAGCTTGCCCGGAGTGCACAAAAGTAAAATATATAGCATACGTGTTTGTAACTAGAGCATAAAAAGTTTGCAAATATGCTGTGTCTTGTTTGCCACCTTCAATGTAGCATGTCGATCAACAGGATAACGCAATCACGTTAAAAAGGTAAGTTCACATGTAGCGCATTACCCAGTCCTCAGGACTGCTCAAAGCTCTTTACACTTTACTCCCTGGCAGACCTGTTCAATCGAACACCATCTCGACTTCTCTGGGATGCATTCAGTTACGTTGCAATTAATGCGCGAAGACTATTCGTACACAAATATCATGTACCCATTCATATAGCCGATTGAACTGAAGCAACGTGAAGTGAGCGAACTTACCAAGGTTCGACACCGCAACATAGGATTCGAACCCGGGTTCTCTCGGTCTGGAGTGCCACTGCACCACTGCCAATCACGTTGGATCTGCCACTGTTGCCAGTATGCAAGATAGGTGAAAACCCTTAGGGTACTTACGCCACTATTTTGTCAGGAAGCTCTTACAAATTTGACATCCGTTGATTGCTACCTGGAAATGGCAGCCATTGTCAATGTTTGAAGATGTGTTATATGAGTGGGGCAAAGGAGTGCGCATGCGTGGAAACGTAAACAAGTGTTCTAAACGACAGCTTGCAAAATTTTATTGAGTATTCGAAATTAAGAATGGGATTGACGAATATAGATTACCACATATGCTACCATATACCTGCTAAGGTATTTAAATCTGACAGTTATCCTATGTAATATATATAACTATACCACTCTTAGTCCACAAGTGCTACGTACATAATAGTCTCGTTCCCTAGCAACAACAACACTATGTCCTAAGCCTTCGAGCTTACAACTAGATCATGTAAACATAAACCAAAACAAAGCGCTCAATCCTACGCAACTGTAGAAATCGATTTCATTCATAGGCTGCCGATATCAATATGAGAAAACTGTACACAATAATAAACTTTCTATTAACAGGCTTTTCGTTAAGACGCTTTATCTCAGTATCGCCCTGGGGTCCAACCAGAGTGAAAACCTACATTTTCAATTGCACCGCACAATCGTCTTGAAACTCATCCACCCATACTAATATTATCATTACTACTACTAATGATAATAATTAAACAGCAGCCTATACAACTTGGTCTCCCAGTTAAAATAACAATTGCGGCTGCACATCACCAAGTTAGCTGCGTACCCGACCAGTAAACGGTAATCATGCCCTCGCCTATTTCCTGGCATACCGGCCTTCTTTTCCTACTTCTGCTCGCCCACGACATTGAAAAAAAACCATGCCCTCGTGCAGGTAAGTTCCCAAATGATTCCACACTAAATGCATCAACATGAGCGATACAGTGTACTTTGCTCACACATCAAGCACGCCCTGGATATGTTGTGCTTGCGGATTGCCCAACTTTTCTAGTGCACTGTTTAAGTCAACCCCTGCAACCATCTTTAGTGGTAGTGAACTCACATGGGACAATCGGCATCTAGCGTCATCGATGGAAAAGGCTACCTAAGAAAACCTAGAAAACGTACAACATTTTTATCCGTTTGATGCTATAATTTTCGCTGAATGGCACTTCCAATATTCTCGATATTTGTTGGTCAAATAAAGAAAACTAAAAACACCATTCAAAGCGCATACATACATTGATTCAGAGGAATTAAAATGGTCAATGCATCAGAGGCTGACGTCTCCATGCAGACATCTGTTGCGAGCAGTGGACCGGTGTTTACTCAGTTTAGATTATTTTTTTCCAGAAAAGAACGTGAATACAGTAAATAAAAAAACGCGATATTATTTACAGCGATATTATTCTTATAAATGATGTGTGGAGACATCAATTATCGAAAATAATTAAGTTGATATGCAAGTAAACTGACCTACGAGACCCCCATACATCTAAGGCGTTTGATCACGCTGGACACGCCCAATTAACCAAAATATATTTCTTTGCAGTAATTAGACCCAGTACCTTAATTTACGGTTTTGATGTGTTATGAACATGTTGCTTTTCTTATAAATGAAAACAATTCTTACACAGTTTTGTAAGAAATGTAATGTTTGCAAACAAATTGTGGTGACGTGGTCATTCCCTAGTTACTATCAAAACGTCACCGTCTTCATGACTAGTTTGCTCTATGTAAGGCCTCGCAGTTTAAATTAGGAAATAAGATAACAAATCCAGCGTATCAGTATATTATAATTTGGGCTAACTTGATAGATATGTTTGGAGAAATATAGACATTACACTTGGCGATGACGCAGTACACGCAGTTATGGGAAGGTGTATTCCTTCATGCAATAATACTAATAACCGTAACAAATAGTCTAAGAAATGCAGAAAAACACACTACAGGAAACAGCTCTATGATAAAAGACTAGAACAATTTATTGATAAAACAATGTCCTATCAAACAGCCAGTATGTGTTTCGTTCCTCAATGTCTACCTCACATGCACTGCTTGACTTGGTAGAAGAAATTAGTGCATCACTGGATAGAAAGAAATATACACTGGGTGTCTTCATCGACTTAAAAACAGCTTTTGATACAGTAAACCATTCTGTACTAATCGAAGAACTCAATTACTATGGTGTTCGTGGTGTGGCAGAGAAATGGATCAAGAGCTATCTGTGTGACAGAAAGCAACTTGTCAAAATAGGAGAATGTTCATCTGATTTAATAAATGTCTCATGCGGTGTACCGCAAGGTTCAATGCTAGGACCTAAACTATTTATCTTGTATATTAATGATATTTGTAATGTATCACAACTCCTAAAATGTGTTCTATTTGCAGACGACACCAATATTTTGTATTCAGATACATATGTACATAGCCTTATAAGTGTAGTCAAGTGTGAACTTGAGAAACTGTACACATGTTTCAGTGTGAACAAATTGTCATTGAATGTATCAAAAACAAATTATATGGTCTTTGGCAACCGCATAATAAATTGTGATATGCACATAAACATTCACACTAACCAAATTACTAGAGTCAGTAAGACCACATTCCTTGGAGTTCTGATTGATGAAAAATTGACTTGGAAAGATCATATAAATAATGTCAAGACAAACCTATCTAGAATAAACTGTGTGATGTACAGGGCAAGTCATGTCCTAGGAACTACAAGCTTACTTACCCTATATTACTCACTGTTCTTACCAATACTGTGCTACTGCCCAATACATCCATAGAAATGTGGGGAAATGCATGTATTACTAATGTACACTGTATTACAATGGTACAGAAAAAGGTGGTCAGACTTATATGTGGTGTTGGTAGACTACATCACACAAACCCACTATTTTATAGGTGTAGAATACTTAAATTTAAAGACTTAGTAGATGTGAAAATGTGTTCTATAATGTATAAAACATACAATAATATGCCAGTACCTATCAACGTTCAGTGCCTCTTTGTGAAGCAAACTAATTTACGTCCTTCTCGAGGCCAATGTCAATATGTACTTCAAAGTATCCGAACAAATATTAAATCACAATGTTATCAATTTATGGTGTAAAGTGCTGGAATTCACTACCAGCCCGTACTACAATGATGCCAACCTTTTATGCATTCGTTAACAAATTAAAAACCGATATGTTCAAAAGATATTTGTAATAAAAACTTTTAAAAAATTGCGCACTAAACTTAAATACGCATTTTTCTTCCTAGACAAATGGCTAGGGAAATGTCCTGATGAATGTATGATTGTATTATAATGTACTGTATTTGAATGTTTCATATTAATTTATACACTAATAATGCCAGTGCTTGTCTTCACTTACCGGATATTCGTGCAATATTTCATACCAAAAATAAATATGAAGATTATGATGTATTGTCACATACTAAATTGTACACTATGTAGTACCTAAACTAAAGAAACTTGTTCAGGGGTATACAACTATAAGAACTTTTTTCGGTATACCCTTTTTTCTGACTTAATACGTATTTATGTGCCACAAATATTGTATATATCATTATATATATATTATCGTTATGTTGGAAAATAAAACGTCTTATTATTACATTTACATTGCAAAACTACCACATACTATTTTTAAAGCGTCGGAATCTGGGGGAGGGTTGAGGGCGAGCCCCCAGTATTTTGGTAGGAGCTCAATTTAGGATTAGCCTCCCGTATTTAGGAAAGGATGCATTTTGTTGTCTTGATGAGTGTCAAGGTGACTTCAGTTTGAGTAATTGGTGAGCTTCAATTAAAAGGAGAGGGGTGGAATTAGTGGTCTTGGTGAGCCTGGGGGGTTACAGTTGTATGTTTTGGAGAGTCTCAAGGGGTGCAATTGGAGGTTTTTGGAGAACCTCAAAGGCAACAGGATATTTTGAGAGCCTCTACAGAGGCTACAATTTGAGGTTTTTGGTAAGCCACAAACGGGTGCAATTGGAGTTTTTTGGTGACCTCATCCCCCGAATATTCTTTACGTTCCGACGCCAATGCATATATATTTATATGGCCGTAATCTCAGGACATTATGTTACACGGCTTACCTTTCATAAGTTATGCTATAAGTACTTACATATCGCATTCATAACCATTAGTTATATCGCTATGTGAAATGCAATTATGAAGAAACAAGTGCTACAAATACATCAATATGTACCACCCGGATTGTGAACGGCCGCAACACATTGTGTTATTACACCATCTGCTGAACACATTCCCCGGAACAATTGAGTCATCTCTACGCAAGTCGCTGCTTTGGGGAAGGAGATGGAGAAGCTGCAACAACATGCATATAAGAGAAAGGAGTAATACCATTTACATAGACGGCATACAATTTAACACTGTACATGAGCTAAAGTTTGTGGGTCTGTTTATAAATAATAAATTAAGCTGGAGCGCACACATTAAGTAAATAAATCAAATAACATCTCTAAGAATATTGGTATTATAAAAAGGTGACAAACAAATTAGATAAAAAATCATTGTTAAATCTGTATTACATGTTTATATACCCATGTATCACTTACTGTAATGTCGTCTGGGGAATATATACCTAGCTAAAAAAAAACATTTACTCCAAAAAAGAGTTTTGTACGTAATAAGCTATGTTGGATTTATTGATCATACGCAGCCTATATTTATATATTATCAAATAATGAATATTTATGACTTAAATAAATACATATGCTGTATTATAATGTGCAAGCATAATGGGGGTGTGTTGCCAGATATATTTAATTATGTGTTTGTCCTGCAAATGTACCCATACATAAATACAATACAAGGCAGGAAGTAACATATAAAATACCACACTGCAACATTAATTACACCCAATTGTCTTTAGCTTGTGTTGGTCCTAAAATCTGGAATACATTTATTACAAATAATTATCTACAATATTGTACATATCTTCATATGTTTAAACAAAGGACCAAGCGTCTAATTCTACACAACTAGCAAACATATAATATGTTTTGCGTTGATGTATTTTTTCCTGTTATGATTCAGCCGGTATTCGGTATTACGGTATTCTTGTAATGCACTATAAATACTTAGTTAGTTTATCATGAAGATACATTATGTTTTTGGCATGAATTATAGTTTAAATTCCATTTTTGACATAAATAAGGAACACAAGCAATGTGTTGCTTCGTTCCAATTGTTACATAATGTATTTACATGTTTCTTATTACTACTATATATGTACTGAACATGATATATCAATAAAGATTATTATTATTATTTGCCTTGGAGAAACAGTTATGTTGCCATACTTGCAGTTTTTGTATCATTCTAGTTGCTCTCCCCTGTATTCTTTCTAGAGGAGAGCGACTAAAATTATACCAAAACTGAGGGATCTTAGTGAAATACGCCTAAAATAATGTGGTTTAACAACATTACAGATCAGAAGGTTGAGAGGAGATCAGAGAGAAGTCGGACGGTCGACTGTAGTTCGAATGGATGGAGTTGAAGAAACAGGCCGAATACATGTCCTGCCGGGGAGACGTTTCCGTTGACTAATAATAAAAAGAAGCAATTGAAGAAGGAAATACATATGATCTTCAATACCTGCATGCTAAATTGTGTGAGGAAAATCCAAATACAAAAACAATATCCTGCTTGTTTTGTTAGTCAACACCGATCTGGTTTTACGCTTCAAAAGCAATAATGTTCAGCTGCTGATGTAACATACAACAAAATATTCCTTTTAAACTAAGATCCAACAGACTGTCTGATATCCAATAAATTGACAAAGACAAGCACACAAAGCGGACACAGACAAAGTGCTTGATGAGTTTCTGAAAAGGTAATTCTACCTATAAACCCTTCACTGAGGATACGGTTATATTACGTGAGCACTGAGCACATAACCCGTGTGACAACTCAACGTCAACGACGTCACATACTCTACTTTCACACTCATAATATATACATATATAATTACATTTCCCCCGGTGTTATGTAATAGGCCTATAAAACACCATGTGTACATTTACTGTTATTGTCATGTACAAATCTATCATCTCATGTTTCTATCTCTCTCTCTCTCTCTCTCTCTCTCTCTCTCTCTCGTCAGTAGTTTACGTTTCAAAACATTTAGTCTACATCAGTGGCGAACGAACATATTTTATGCCTGACTAACGCGCCCGGTAAGCCGAGTTCAATGCATTCATATTAAGCGTGGAGTTGGGTGGTTAACAACAAAATTATCTTCGGAAACTAACCCCTCAGGGATGCCGGCAAACAGGTCGTTTTTTCTTTGTGTTAACAGTGGTTTTTATATCGGCGATGTAGACTGCATGTCTACCCCAAGTCCTGTTCATACAATGGGTGTTATCATTCCATCAACGAGCAGTGTTCCACGTCTAAGCTGACGTGTCGGTGGTCCGTCAGACATTCCATATTGAAATTACATTTTATGGTCGTGGTCAAAATTTATGGTACACAGAAAAATAGACAATGCAATTAAAAAATCATATTAAGCAACCATAAGCGTTTCACGTCAAAATACATAATAATGAATATTAGCAGCTAATCCGGATAGTCATATAAATCTAATAATTTTTCACATTTCATTAAATATATTTATATCAAGTCTGCAGTGATACCATCTATTTGACCAGTATAGTATTAAAATGAAGTATGTTATATTTGTTATAGTTTTATAAATTATCGTTAAAGTCAAATGTTGTAAGGTGGTATGGAATTATACTATATTATGGTAAAATCAGTGCATTTTTTATAATAGTTATTTTGGGGTTGACAGCGACCAGTTCTTAGTCATTAATCATTAGTTAATCTTACATTGGTGTAATTGAAATCAACTGGTTACAGCCGTAATTGGCTCCGCTGTCAAATCGGAATTATATGTTATCTGACCGATTGTTCTATTTATTGTTTACATTTATTTGTATGTATGATTTATACAATTCCGTATTGAGTATATCTATATATGATTCGACATTTACTTTCTTAGACCAGACAGATAAGACCCTCCTATCTAAGGCACTTGTGACATAATGTTTTTACTAGCTTATGACATTATCTTATAACATAGCAAACGCGAAATCCATTCTATGTTAAACATGCTATGAAAAATAAATGTTTCTCTATTTCAATTTGCTGAAAATTGAAAATCGCGGGAAAATTTTAGCCGGTATCTCTGTTGAGAGTTGGACGACACGCTCAGATTTCAATTGCTTTACTAATCTTTCTTCGCCAGAATTTGTTTTCTCTGGCGAGCACTTTAGCAACTTTTGGTCCACATTTACTCGGTGTTCCCCAACAACTGCCCTCGTGTTCTTATGCTCTATGAAGAATTTGTTTGGATTCTTGGAAGTACGGGAAGTGAATCAGTTCAACGCTGACGAAGGCATCGAGAGGATGCCGGAAGCTCCCTCTGCAAACAAGGATTCAAAAAGGTAACTTACCACATTATTACATACATATTTAATTCGCAGGCCAAAACATTGAGCCTCTCCCATGACACAAACTTGTTTTAAAGAAGCACACAACGTATGTACATGCATACATACACACATACATATACACACACACAAACAAACACACACACACACACACACACACACACGCACATATATATATATATATATATATCACCCTCTGAACAAACAGGCCAATCTTCGGGTGTGTCATTGTCGGGACACTGTGTTTTTCAAATACCCAGAGGTTCTGAGTCGGCCCAGAACCGAACATAACATTACTATCTGACTAGTTGTGTTGTTTGTACAAGCCCTCAAGCCCTGCACGTGCACATTATTTTCTTTATAATTCATAGTTTACATTTTTTAGTTTATATTTACTGTATCTTTAACTCATATAAAGGCAAGTTTTTACAAGCAAATATTTTTAAGTGCATTAAGTTACAGCACTACAATAAAATTGATACCTATTAAAAATCTACAATTAGAACGCTCCGTTTGCTTAGTGAGCATAAACATTACAAAATTCTCCCAACTCTCAACATGACAACTCTGTTACTGGTACTCAGAATTTTTGCCGTACTCACAGCCCCAAACAAGAGTTACAGCTCCAATACAGGTGACAGGATGTCCAAATCAGAATATCCTAGCCTGCAAGTTAACACAACTCTGGTTTCCTTTCTCCATAAGCCTCAAATGATTGGTAATTCCCACATTGAGGAATGGCCCAACGATACTACTAACGTCAGCAACACCTTAAATTTCAGCGACATTGTCGGCAAGTGGAGTATAGCTCTCTATATAATCTCTAAACAGAAATCCCGTTTCTGTCCCCAAATCCTGAAATTCAAAGCCAACCATTATCATCTGTTATTGATCATACTTCTCGCTGGCCAAATCGAAACAAACCCTGGACCAGTTAGTCTCCATAGTTGTACTGAATCTTTATATCCTTGGGGAGTATGCAGAGATGAAGTAAAGGAAGATGACAGAGCACTCCTGTGCGACAAATGTGAACTCTGGTACATTACCAAATGCATAGACACCACCAAAATTGACTACAGCATAATGAAAAACATATCAAGCTTCTCATGGATCTGCTGCCAATGTGGTTTTCCAAATTTTGATTCGTCAATATCTCAAACCCAATCAGTCACCACTACAAACCCCTTTTCACTGATCTCTGAACTTGATGACACTAATGACAATGATTGTATAAATGATGAAGATAATATGCACCCGAAAACCTCAACTCCATCCAAAGGTTCGTCTGGTACTCGTAACAGGCCTACCATCAAAAACAAAAAACATGGCCTCAGGGCAATGATCGTAAACTGTAACTGTATCAAAAGCACGACTAAACAAGCAGCCTTCCGTGCAACAATCGATCAACACCAACCAGAACTCATATTGGGTTGTGAATCCAAATTAGATAGCGATATGGCTACATATGAACTATTCCCAGAAAACTACACTGTCTACCGCAAAGATCGCAATGCAAATGGAGGAGGAGTCTTTATAGCCACCAAAGACTGCCTCATTACCTCTGATGAACCTGAATTAGGCGAAAACTGCGAAATTATCTGGGCAAGCGTGCAATTCAGAGACTCTAAACCGCTATATCTGGCCAGTTATGCCCACCAGGCAACAAAACTCAGTCATTAGACGCCTTAATCTCATCAGTAGCCAAGACTATCAATAAAAACCCACGCCAGCACCCAAACTTAATAATTGGAGGGGACGTCAATCTACCAGATATGAACTGGACCGACTGGTTGACAACAAATACTAACACTAAAGCAATGCACGATAAATTCAGTGATTTCTTACTTGATAACTCGCTTTCACAACTAGTTACCAGCACCACAAGACCTGTCTCAAATAGCACCCTGGACCTTCTGGTTACATGAAATCCTAATCTCATAGACAACATACAGGTACTTCCAGACATTTCTGACCATTGCATTGTACTGTTTGATATCAACATGAAACCTAAGTTACAAAAGAAACCACAAAGAAAGATATACCTCTTTGATAGAATTGACCCCAAACACAGCAAACCAAAGTGCATGATTTCGTCAACAATTTCTTAGCCTCAAACCCTGAAGAACAATCAGTCGACACAAACTGGGAAACAATTAGAAATGGACTGGACAACATTGTGGATGACAATGTTCCATCAAAACTCACTAAAGGAAAACGAAATCTGCCTTGGATAACATCTGAAATCAAGCATAAGATGAGAAAACGTGACAAATTGTTCTCAAAAGCCCATAAAACAAACACCCCATCAGATTGGAAAGCCTATCGAGAATATCGCAACTATGTTACCAAATGTATCCGCTCAGCATACCATGATTATGTCAACAACATAATTGGCAAGAATATGAATGAAAACCCAAAATCTTTCTGGTCATACGTAAACCTCACTCGCACAGAAAACCTAGGAATCCCAACACTTAAAACTTCTGATAAAATGTGCAGCACAGATCACGATAAGGCGGAGGCATTGAACATGCA
>CM034533.1:66491611-66691611 GCA_020002185.1 Paraescarpia echinospica | reverse complement strand
AATTTCACGACGAATTCTATTAGAATTTCAAGGTCAAATGTTACTGAGCGTGAAATATATTTTTTGTTAATAGCATATAATATTTGTGTATATATGTACGAATGTATGTGGGTAAATATGTATGCAAGCATGTATGCATATATGTGTGCATGTATGTGTATCCATGACCTTGAATGCTAAGGTCAAATTTTTGTTCACCAAAATCATCGCTGTTTTTGTTTATATGAATATATGCGTGTACTTATGCATGCATGTGTGTATGTAAGTATGTATATGTGTGTGTATATCTGTGTATGTATGTATGTATGTTATTTACCCTAAATGTCAAGGTCACACACACATACACACACACACGCACACACACATTTCCGCAGGTGTGCGTGGCTATACTATATTAGTAATTATGTAAACCAACAATAATCACTTGTCATTTCTCGACACAGGAACAAGTGCACAAGTCTGTGCACGGCAGGCCAGCTAATCACTTGTCACTTCTTGACGGAGGAACATGTGCAAAGGTTCGTGCACGGCATGCCAGCTTTAGAGCACGTGCAGTGCGCTGCACAAGGCTTTCCGCTTTTGCGACACAGCAATAGCTCCCGACACGTCTTGGTTGTCTCAGGAAGCGTTGACCAAAGAGGAAACGATCTCTCATCCTCGAACGTCCATCCAAAGTCCTTTGGGGACGGCACATCCGGTCGAGCCACACAACAATATGCTTGCCTGGTAGATGCTGCGCCTGACGTGTTGCAGCAATGCACCCTCTGTTAGTGACAGATGATCGAAGGCGCAGTTTTCCTTCGTGAAAAGTTCTTGTCTTGCCTCGTTAACATACGTTGCTGCACTTGACTTCTCATACATCGTGATGACGAACTTCTCCATCAATTTAACGTCTGGACTAGCCACATCTAACTTGGCAAACGGTGACCTCGCTATGTTTGCAAATGCCTCTGACACGTCAGGAACTTCACATCAAGCCTTCCAAGCCGAACGTTTCCCTACGCCTTGGAACGCTGAAACTACATCACAGCCCGTTATGGCATGGACCACCAGGATTCCCTTAGCCTTCCACTCTCCAAGGCTGTCAGAAACAGCGTTGATGTGTATGTTTCTGAAGTTTCAACCTCTCCCCAATGCCACCCACAGTTGGAAGTTACCGACGGTCGTTGTCAAACAGAAGAACAATCCAACAAAGATGACGACAACATCCGTCTCTAAAGTGCGCATCACGACTGTCTTTACCCCTTGCTGAAGAGCATGTAGTGAGTGGTACACTACTCGCGTGTCTGCCTCCTCGTGGGAACATAATTCATCCATGACTGTCCCATGAGCAGCTACACTGTCTCCAGTTGTCACGCATGCCATCTTGTCTTCTGGTCATTGTTCCGTCTGGATTGCTTCTCCAAGAAACTTGAAAAGATCCTCCTTGTTTTTTGAGTCCCGCATGAACTTTGGCCATTTCTCTGACTTGATGTTCGACAGCTGCGTGCCTTTCTTCTTCTCCAACTTCGATTTTCTTGTTCGTTTTGAGCGTCTTCTGTCTTCTCCGACAGCTTCCGTTGTTCTTTTCCGCTTCCTTGCTCGTTCGAGTTAAGTTCGAGGACACCGTAATTTGTTTTCAGATGCTTCCTGACAGATAACGAAAGGTGGCTCCTCGATAGCGACTACCATAGTCTTAGAGGAGTCTCCTGACCCTAGTTTTCGCTAGTTATCATATATTATACCATGTTTACCATAAGGTTATATATTTGTATTATTTATATTTTTTGACATGGATGTATTTTATGTATTATTTGAAATGTCTGGGTCAAATAAAACAAATTCTTCTTCTTCTTCTTCTTCTTCTTCTTCTTCTTAACGCATAGGTTCCAGTTGATAGAACAGCTATTTGTCTCGTCATTGTGTGTATTCTAAATCTGAAACAAAATAGTATTGAAATAGGTCGATTTCTTTTATCGAGCACGCGCAGTTTACGTTAGGCCTATTATAGCATATTGTTGATATAGCATAACTTGACGAATATATTGATTGTACATTGTGACTGGGTAAGACATTTCCCTTAACCGTCTTACTTAACGCTGGTCTGACCCCATTCAAATCGTCGCCATTCCATCATAACACTCTAATATCGCTCACATTTGGATCAAAGTCATATAAATATATTCAAATGCGAGTACATTTGGTAGTAGTCATTTATGTATCTTCACACAGTGAATATCATAGCAGTGATTTGAATGAAAACATATGATCAAGTCGCAAACCACACGTGTACTTACGTTTCGTAGTGTCTAGTATCGTGTTCGTCTCGAGTCCGGCAGGTGGCTGACAGCGTCATCTAGACAATACTAAGTCCCATTAATTAATTTTATCTATTTAGAAGTAGGCCTTGAAGTATAACAAAGTAATCCAGCACATAAACTGAGCTTGCAAATATGCACACAACAGTTGCCCTGCTGAAGAATACAAATTTCTCTATCATTGCCATTTGATCTTGACATTTCCAGGTTACTGACATGTAACCTTGACATTTACGGTTAAAAACACAACATCAGATTTGGATCCGGCACGCATGCGTACAAAAACAGCGATGGTACTAAACATATGGATTTCATTATCGTTATTATTATATAAACAAAAACGGATGTTTTTGAGAAAGAAAAAATTGACCTTGAAATTCAAGGTTATATATATACATACATGCCCAAATACATGCACACATACATAATTATACACATACACTGGTATTGAACAAGATATATTTCACGTTCAATAACATTTGACCTTGAAATTCAAGGTCAAGGACACAAAATCTGACGTGGAGCTCCTTCTAATCGGATTCGCCGTGAAATATTACATATGTACAATTGTTATGCTTTTATCCGGCAAGTAATGATTCGGCCAAAAATTTGCCTTAACAAACCAGACTATTACGCTAATTGTCGTCTGCCAGTGTCTTCCCATACGAAGCAAGCGTTTTCACTTTTCACTTTCACTATGCCGCCTAAAAGTCGAAGAAAAGCATGGCATTGCTATGAAAAAAACGTATAGCGTACCGTAACTGTATAAAATATACGATACGTACCGTATACATATAAAGCCATACGATACACAATTGTAGTTCACAGAGTCAAATGCTTTATTTGGATCAATAAAGGCAAAGTATAGGTCACGTCGTTGTTCACGACATTCTTCCTGCACATGACGAACAGCAAAAGTCATGTCTGCGGTGCCACGTGTGAGTCGAAAACCGTATTTTATTTCTGGTCTCCGATAGTGGTTGTAGTCGGTTGAGCAAAACTTTGACAAGGAACTTTCCGGCAATTGATAGCAGGAAGATCCCGCGGAAGTTGCCACAGTCAGCCCTGGCACCCTTCTTAAAGATGGTGACGATCATGGCATCCTGTAAATGCCGTGCTATTTCCTCAGTATTCCCTATCTTCTGAACGAGCTGATGTAGGTGCATGGTTAAGATTTCTCCTCCATGTTTGTATATTTCGCTGGGGACGCCATCACCACTACTGTGTTCTTCGTTTAGAAAATGGCTCTGCGCACCTCTTCAATTCGCGGCAGTTCGTCTAGCTCTGCCCTAATCGGTGTTTGAGGAATATTGTAGATTGTATCCGGTTCGTCTCGGGAGTCCCGATTGACTAATTCCGAGAAATGTTCTTGTCAACAGTTTCAAAAGCTCCAGATCCATTCCTCGATTACCGAAAGATTCTCTTTTGGCACATCAGCGAGTTTCTCTTTTAGATTCTGTTGGAGCTGATGGCTAACGTCTGTGTCTTTCAGTTTGCCCACATCTAGTCGCCTCCTTGTAGCGTGTTGATTCCGGAGTTTTGATGCTATTTGAATTGCTAGTTTGGCACAGATTAGCCTGTCGTCAGCCCAACAGGCCGTAGAGCCAAGCATTGCTTTAGTAATGAGAACATAGCACGATCACGTTGACGTGTGATGACGTGTGATGACATAGTCATGATGTTTTGAACTTATATTTCATGCGAAAGGTGGTATTCATAATTAGCAGCTCGTGTTCTGCACATTGCCCGAGTATTGTTATTTATGTTTCTTACCCCATGTCTTCCAATGACACCATCCCATAGGTCTGTATTTTTTCCTACACGAACGTTGAAACATCCAAGAAAGAAAACCTTGTCATTCGCTGGTACGGATGCAAGGATGGAATCAGGGGCAGTATAGAAATCTTCTTTTGTTTCGTTTGTCACATCCAGAGTTGGAGCATGGGCACAGATAAGTGTTGCATGAGGCGTGTCAGCAAGCTTCAGTCTCAGCGTCATTAACCTTTCAGTTATTCCAACTGGTAGCTCAGATAGTTCTGTGGCAATGGAGTTTCTCACTGCAAATCCAACGCATATATTCTTGGTTCGTCATTTGCTGTTCCTTCCCAGAAGAAAGTATAGTCTTTTTCAGTGACTTGGCCTTCATCGGCAAATCTGGTTTCGCTCAAAGCAGCTATGTCGATGCCACAGCGGGTAAGTTCCATGGCCACAGTAGCTGCCCGGCATTCAGGGAGTTTGTTGTTCGTTTTGTTCAAGAGCGTTCTGACGTTCCATGCAGCGATGCCCAGGCGCTGAATGTGTTTAGTTTTGTTTCGTTGTTGTTTGCAAACGCATACGAGCTTCCCAGCCGAGGAAAGTGAAGTAGGCCATGTATGAGGCACCTTTTCTAGCCTCCTCCCCAATTCAGGGCGAGCAGAGCGGTTCCTAAACAAGGCTGCTCGGTCACGCGGGTAGCTGCCGGGTTGTGCTGCTACTTCACTCCCAGCACAAAGCGACCGTCTTGCTTTCACCACCTACATGCAGGTTTATGGCTAGACGCTTCCAGCATTCACTTTGCCTGCCCCCGTCACCATTAGCCCATCGCCGCAGGATTTCAGGGATGATAATAATAACAATATACACAATATTGGGTGATGAATGAAAGACTCGAGGATGGCTGCGCATGGAGCTTTTAATTAATTTTGGGGGAAATCGGTGCGCAACCAGACGATCCTGAATCTGAATCATGTGGCCCAAGATGATTGGGACGACAGCGAGAGAGAGGCGACGTAGCTGCAGTGAGTTGCCAGGACTACAGTCTGTCGTATCTTACCTATCGCACACCCACCCACCGTGTGATTAGTTGCCCATAGCTGGGACTGGGTTTCTGGGCAGTAGAGCGTGACCATCGGGGGATAATGCCTGCCGCAGATAATGGGGCCACAGTTCCTCCGGTTTCTGTCGGGGACCTCACCCTTAGCCTTTAGTTAAAGAACCAACACCGCGAGGCAGAGGCTGTTCGATTAGTTCTTAGGGGGCCGAAACATCCACTCATAGCCAGAGCCCTTTCTCTCTTAAAACAGCCTGTGCCACGGGAAGGAAGCGAAGTGTGTATCTTCCTAATCGTACAATCATACGATGATCATCGTCCGTTAGGTGGCGCAGAATGATTGCACGAGAGGGCGCCACTGTTATCGGATTTCAGCTTTCACCACGGTCCTTCTCCAGTATCCTGGTTACCCAATTATCGGCCGGAATAGTTTCGCACGCACGCACGCACGCACGCACCCACCCACGCACACGCACGCAAGCACATACACGTGCACGCACACACCTACTCAGTACAAACACGTACACACACGAACACACACGTTGATGTTTGGTCCTGGCCGCAGGTCACCAGCTTGGGAACGTAAGTCGTTAATATTCGGGGGGGGGTGGCTGAAGCTATCTAAAATCCACCAATTGCAACCCCCTGACGATGGCCAAAAATTCCCACCTTGATGCTCCATAAACCCCAAATTGCACACGCCTTGAGGCTCACCAAAAACCCACAGTGTGACTTTCCAAAAAACAGAAATTACTCCCCTTGAGGCTCAATAAAACACATTGAGGCTCTAAAAAATTCAAATTGCGCTCCCTTGAAACTCACTAAAACCTCTATTAAGGCTCGCCAGAAAACTGTTTCTAATTACACTCGGTTGAGGCTCGCTAAGAAACTGAAATTGCACCCCACTTGAGGCTCGCCAAAATACCTAGAGGCTCTCCCAAACTGTCAATTTACTACATCCCTATTGAGGCTCACAATAACACCTTAAGACTCAAAATAGTATTGTGATAATCCTATTTCCAGCCTATTTAGTGGCGTGTGTGTGTGCGTATGTGTCGGTGCACGTTTGCCGCTTGAAGTGACAAGTCTTCGCCCAAATGCCGATTTGCTTCTTAAGACCAGGCCATAAAAACTTCTCAGCAACATTGCGTCTTAGTTTCTCTGATAGACAGATAAGAAAGGCGGTGGATTGCATCTAAAACAATGTGTTGCGAGGTATTTGTGACGAGAGGCCTGAGTTTTCCAGTGGAGACGTCGCAGCGGATGGAATCCCTTCCGATGTCGAGTGGAATGTCACCAAGGTCGAAGCCGGTGAGGGTTGATGCACAGAATAATGCAATCCCTTCATCTGCTCGCTGGGTCGCTGCCATGTCGTTGAAAACCACACCCAGAATATTTAACAAGATTTAGCAAGAGAGGTGAATTCCGAAATGAACGCCAAGTGTCTCTGCTATCAGGGGTCACGGGTCGCTGGCCTTGGAGATAGCAAAGTCAAAGGCTTGTGATCTGCGAATAGCGTGAACCAGCGGCCTTCCAGGAAGTGTCGAATAGCGAGGTACGCAGCCAACAGGTCACGGTCGAACGCACTGTACTTCTGTTCAGGAGACCGACATTTGCGGCTGAAGCAGGTAACTGGTTTGCAGGAGCCGATGTATTGCTCGAGGACAGCCCCAATTGCTGCTCCTGAAGCATTAACTGTAAGGGCTGTTGGTGCATCAGCTTGTGGGTGCGCGAGCATAGTTTCGTGCGCAAGACACTCATTGGCGGCAGTGAACATGTCATGAAGATCTTTGGTCCACTCCAAGTGTGTGGGTTTAATCGCCAAAGCAGCATATATAGGACGCACGATGTGTGCAGTTTTGGCAACGAATCGCTGGTAGAACTTTACCATCCCAGTAAACTTCTGGAGCCCTTTGACGTTTGTTGGCTGTGGGAAAGTTTGGATAGCTTCGACTTTGGCGAGTAGCGGGAATGCCCTTGGTTCGTAATGCGATGGCCGAGATAGTCGATGGTTGTTGTACCAAATTGGCACTTGCTTACATTAATCACCAAACCGTGAACTGCCTTGCGGTGAAAAATAGTTTGTAGTTTATCAATCTTTGTGCTCCTCTACTAGGATATCGTCAAAGTTGACAAACACGAGCGCCAGACCGCTGCAGACAGTGTCCATGAGCTGCCGGAAAGCTTGTGCCGCATTCTTGAGGCCGAACGGTATCCGTAGAAAGTCGAACAGGCCGAAAGGGACGGTGACTGCTGTCTTGCTGATGTGAACTGGAGCCAAAGGTATCTGGCGATATCCCCGCAGAAGATAAATCTTTGAAAAGATCGTTGCACACACAAGTTGCGAAGAGAAATCTTGAATGTGTGACACAGGATAACGGTCGGGTACTGTGACATCATTCAGCCATCTGTAATATCCGCAGGGCCGCCAGCCACCACAGGTCTCCGGAACCGTAGATGAGGGAGATACCCATGGGCTTTCCGATCGTCGAATGATCCCCATTTCTTCCATCTTTCTTAATTTGTCCATTGCAACAGCAAGCGTATCAGGTGGTAGCCCGCGGGCTCGGGCGTGAACTGGAGGACCTGTCGTTGGGTTGAAATATTCGACACCGTGACGAACGGAAGGGTTGGAAAACTCAGGACGAGTGATCGAAGGAAATTAATCAAGTATCCACTTAAAGGAATTGTCCGAGTTTACATGGTGGAGACTGAGTGCAAGCTGGTTGGAGTTTTGGAGTGCGACACTTGTAAAAGTCGTTGCATTGACCAAGCGCCGGCTTTGTAAATATATCAGCAGGCCGTGTACCTGAAGAAAATCTGATCCCAGTAGTCGTATTTGCAAATGAGAAAGAACAAATCGCCATGTGTAGTGGTGGTTCGCATATTTCATCGGAAGCGAAATCAACTGTCGATTGGCCCCTCACTTGCAACAGCTGATCAGCAAGCTTCGCTAATGCTCGATAATCTTCAAAACTGGCCGTGACCAGATGCAGTCGAATGTCTTCCGGAATCTGCTGGAGGATCAAACTCTCAGAGAGCATGCACGGCTAATGTCGCCCAAGAGAGCTAGCATTTCGTCCATTAACTCTGACTGACGTCGGTTCCCTAAGCACTGGATGTCGAGGAGTCGGTCGGCTCGTTGACGTCGGCAAAGCCGAATGTGTCAGTGAGGCGAGTTTTCAAATGTTCCAATTTGTTACTCTGCGGGGGAGCTTCGACGATGTCTATGAGGCGCAGCGCTGTGGTTTGATCTAGTGCTGCCTCTACGTAGTGGTATTTTGTGTCGTCTGAAGTGATGTGCCGAAGGTCAAGCTGCGCCGCTGCCTGCTGCCCCCATACACAAGGGTCGTCAACCCAGAAGATGGGAAATTATAGCCCAACTGCGTTCTTGCCGTATTGCACCGAATACTTCCGGTTAGACGTGGATACACGCAAACAATAGCATATCCGCATATTCATTAATTTGTGTACCGGGTCGAATGAAGAATAATGGTCAATGATGTCACAATTATCGTGCAATATGAAGAACAAGTAATTAGATGGGTGCACGATGAGTGGAAACTTCGGATATTGTCTATAGAACAGTCAGCCGGACTGATTTGGCTTCGGGGCAAATACTGTGTCAGCGGAGTTAGCTGTTTGACTTTAAAGCGCATTTTGTGTGTGATTAGAGCGCATGTTTTGTGGCTTTTCTATTCTATATCACACCCAAGATGCCGTATTGAATCGCCAGGGACACCACTGACGCGTGCACGCATTTAGCAACGACACGCAGTTTACGAACGAAGAATGTATAGTGCTGATAAATTTGCAGCCAAGTAACTAAAAATAAATATGACTTCGCGCATGCGCATTTTTGATTTTACAGAGTAGAACAAACAAACACGATGACTGACGTGTTTTGTATTCGTGACTATACGCACAAAACGCCAACAACGAAGGCAGGCCGTGTCGCAACTCGTCATTGTTGTGACGGTGTTTGCAACAGTGACAGTCGGTACAACGAACGTGAATATATGCGAGGTATCAGTTGGTTGCCTTTCTCCAAACACCAGAGACATACTGGGCGCGGCTAATGTTGTGCTTAGCACATACGCCTGACATGCCAGCACTCTGACTTCGAATCCCGGACCAGGCAGGCATCATATTTGGTATAAAAACCTGGCTCTCACGATAGCTTTCATTTTTTTCTATGGTTGTTGTAATCTAGGGTTCACACACATGCTCTATGTAGCTGTGCAATACATGTTTTCTCGCCTCAAGGTATGTACTCAAAAGTTGTCCGTGTTGGGGAAACTGCCTATACGAGGATACATTAACTGTAAAGGTTTCGTGTTCAACACGGTAACGACAAAACCTCTCCATGATGCTTGTGTCAGTAATATTTGCAGAAGAGAACTTGTGTACCGACTAGCGTTATTCCATGTTATGAAGAAACGTATCAATTAACAGAGAAATAAGTCAATATCCGACGATATGTATTGGTTTCTACTAATGGTATATAAAATCAGACACCAATTCGAACTTACTACTAGTTTATTGTGTGAAATAATACGATCAATGTCTGTCAAACACGGTACCGTCAATTGTCAGTCAGTCGACCTCAGACGCCCATCTCAGTCGGGAATAATAGCAGCCCTCCAGGCTCCACGTGAACTAACCGCAGGTAGCCGAAGGTGAGATACTTTGTGTAAACATACTGGTACGGCGTCACCTTGCTATGCTCCAGTTTCTTCCGTGGACCCTGACTCTCAATGCTTTGATGTTCCACAGTCGGAACCGTAGTCGGATCCACGATCGGATCCAAGATCGGATCCATGGCCGGAACCACGGTTGGATTTATATTTGGATCCACGGTTGGATCCAAGATCGGATCCACGTTCGGATCGAAAGTCGGATCATGGTCGGATTCACGTTTGGATCCACGGGCGGTTCCAAGTCGGATCCAAGGTCGGATCCATGGTCGGATCCACGGTCGGATCAAAGGTCGGTACCATGGTCGGAACCACAGTTGGATCCATGGTAGGATCCACGGTTGGATCCATGGTCGGATCCACGGTCCGAAAGACCCAGCGCACCGCACAAACAGCTTCGCATACCAAGCAAAACATTTTCTCAACTTCTTGAGACTGCAGTCATAGAATGTGCTGAATACGTAATACGCAAGTTTCAGTGATTTTGACATACCTAGTTATCGTAGGTCACGTGATGGATCGTCATCACCATGGGCGGGAAGTCGATTTAGAAAATGACATTAATATTATTATCGAGTTCTATAATTTTGGTTATGAACATTACAAAACACATATATAATAAAGGTTCTCTTCGTCGACGTTACATAATAAGTACTTTTATATATCACAGACATTGTATGTCTTCTGATATTTGAATAAATAAACGTAAATAATCTTGACGTATTATCGTGTTGTAAATCATCATAATTGGATGTTAATTCCATTTCGAGTACACTGGCGTCGGAACGAAATTAATATTAACGTGGGTAAGCCCGAAGCTTCAGTTCAGCACTCCTTCGCTATCGTTTCGCTCAAACATGATATCGGAAGACGGGGGACTATCTCGAGCACCTCCACCAAAACATATTAGGGGCTCAGCCCCCGGGCCCCCTATGTTCTGAAGCCTATGGACTATGACACTTCTCGCATATGATTAGTATGGTTATTATAATGATTTTTTTATTCTAAATTTCTAAAAAATATGTGTTATAGATACCGTTCGATAATATAACTGGTAATAACTGGCGGATTAAGACATTCGTGGGCCCTAAGCACCAAGTATTTTCGTGGGCCCCATATCAATCCAGATATTGTAGTCTAGGGGGGGCCTACACTACCGTCGTGTAATGAGCGTATCCTCAAAACACTACTGTTCAGTTCGAAGCACTACCCATACGTATCTTCAAAACACTACCCAATCTCAAAGCACTACCGTCAGTAGAATTTCCATCCAATTACGTCAGTTTCCTTTTTGATAAACTAGGGTCAAATTCGTAATCGTTAGAGCCAATTAGACAACACAAATAAATAGCTAGTGTGAAATAACATAAACTATTAATTATGTTTTATTCCATTATTACAATTAGTTATTGTTTGAGTTACTTGCGGTTGGAACCAGTCAGACTACGGGAATAAATAGTTAGTATGATAATCACACGACTGAAATAAATAATGATCTATTACGGTTAAGATTATTATAATTAGTTATGGGTGGAGACAATCATGGTGGGTTAGGGCTATTTATAGTATTGTACTTACAACCAATCAGACGATGGGACTAAATAGTTAATGTGAAATATCCTTATTAATTTCATTAAAGTTATTATCTTTAGCTATCGTTGGAGTTAGCGCAATCGTTGGAACCAATCAGATGACGGAGTTAAATAGTTTGTGTTAAATGCCATTATTCATAAGGGTTAAGGTTATTATTATTAGTTATGGCTGGAGTCATTTATGATTGGGGTTAGCGTAATCAGAACTCAGAACTCAGAATCAATATATTTGACCTATAAGTACGATAGATATACAATGAATAGCGTAAGTAATAGATAAGGTCGGGAGACTCCCATTTAGATATATATAATATTGCTAGCACAGGAACCACCCCATAAATATAAACAACAACAACATTTACATGACACAAATCAGAATAGCAAATGCCACGTTTAATAGTTGATAATTACACAATGTATCAACATACATACATAACACAAGGATTAATTATATGTACTCGTGTACACATTGACATACATATGGATATTTAGGTATACATTTCAATGCGTATTACGAATTACAAATTAAGCAATTATCAATACGACAAATGGATTCATAAATTAAAAAAAAGTTGTTTGTATATGTTGACAAATCTTATAGACTGTGAGTGTAAATTTTATTAATGATAATATTTTGTGTATTGTTAACTGTCTACTATGTTGGGTCCAATGCATTTTTTGGCAAATTCATGTTTGAATCTTGACATGTACAGATTATTTCTTTCACGTGTGCAGTGCTGATGACTATCATGGATTTGTGTGTTTGGAAAAACATTGAAGTAGTAGGGTAAAAGATTGTTAATTAATTAATAGTAACATTTTAAATGTTGGATTTTATAAATGTCATCCAACTTTAGCAAGTGAAGTCTTTTTAAAATAGGACTTGTGTGAGCATTCTTAAGGATATTATTCGTATTGCTTTTTTGTAACTTGAAAATTCGATGTGCATGATGACCCCATAAAAGAAAGTCATAATTTATATTAGGGAGAATAAGAGCATTATACATAATATATCATGTATTAGGTGGTAAAACTGTTTAAGTTTATTTAGTATACTATTTTGTTTGTGTGATTCTGTCAATTTAGATGGTTATTTATTGTGATGCCTAAACATTTGAAATAATTTACACATTTAATGTTTGACCCATCTATTTGTAACTCGGGGTATTCTCCTTTTTCCTGAGGCATATACAAAATCATGAAGATAGCCTTTTTGGCATTTAGTGATAGTTTATTAGCGTTCAACCAATTGCTAATCTTTTCACTTCGCATTTGGCCTTCTGAATCGTTAAATGTGTTTAGTGTACTAGTAAGGGCTGTGTCGTCAGCATACGTTATGAATTTGAAAAGGTCACTAGAAAGTGCTACGTCATTTATATATATATATATATATAATAAATAAGAGTGTCCCTAAAATTGAATCTTGAGGGACACCAGTGTTGATGACTATTTCGTTAGACTTAACGTGTTCAATTTCTACGTACTGCTTACGATTTTTTAAATAACTCTAACAAAGTCCAGAGCTCCATTGTAATTTTACTTCGGTACCAATATATTGTGATCAATTGTGTCAAATGCTTTTGATAAATCAGGGTATATATTTATTGGAAAGGGGTATGACTTTTACAATTTGTCCAGAAATATATCAGTTATTATTGATTGATTGATAATTAGAGTGACTGCATTGCTGATATCACTTTTTAGTAACTTTAGTATTTGTGTTGAAGTACCTTCTTTTCCACAACTTGATTTTGGAGGTAAACGATCAATTAGATTAATAATAGTTTCCATGTCAGTTGGGTTAAAGCTGAAGTTATGAAATATCGGGGTTTTCAGGTAATCTTTGTATGATTTGGCTCCACTAGTAGTTGTTTTAGAGGCTAGAGTAGGATCAGTATTAGTAAAAAAAAACATGTTAAATATGTTTTCTATAATACATTTGTCGCTACTCATTTCCCCATCGACTATGAACAAATTTGGAAATTGTCATAATTTTTTCTTCTTCATGGCACAACATGTTATTTCAATCAATTGACCTTCCCAAATGTTGATTGAAATAACATGTTGTGCCATGAAGAAAAAAATTATTGGAAATATATAAATATATATTTCCAATAAATTTTTTTCTTCATTGCACAACATGTTATTTCAATAAATTGACCTTCCCAAATGTCTGTATTAGCATGGATATTTACAGATTTGTAATTGTATTTGTTGTTGAAGTTGAATGCCAAGCCAGCATGTGCACTACAGATTTTGTATTGGCATATTGATGTATATCCATCTATTTGAAATAAAGCAGTGTCAACCTCTTCATGTTTCCTGTAAACATAGTGCTAATCTCACAGCCACAACTTCTGAATGTCTCTAGCTTTATTTTAATTTCATCAATTTTTGCATTTAGACGCTGACAGTTTAGGCTTAGTACGATAAATTTGCTTTGCTTGTTCGTTAAACGGTTTATTGACTTATCATCGTCAAAGTATGGTGAATGTTGAACTGGTTCAATATCCCCAACTTCATTCATTTCATCCGTTTTTAATATGTGATAGACATAATTTTTGTTTAGACCACCAAATTGCGCTACGAAATATTTGCTATCAATCATATTGGAAAATTTAATAAACAATAATGCTCTATGTTTACAGGACACATAAAATAAAAATAGATTAGACGTTGTGAAAGAGCTGCACAAGCCATACCCTGAGCATACTATAAATACATTTTGTAAAAGACAATATTACGAATATTCCGCATGCATATATAGCATAATGTACTTTAGGCGAGCGGTAGAACCACCTAACAGACCGATTTAAATGCCCCCCCCCCCCTCTACACACACCTAAATGCTATATCATTGGAAAGCCCTGCATCTCCCCGTCATAAATGGGCCTGACGTATAGTTGCCAAGTGGTGCAGTAAGCGTGAATCCAAGGTCAAACAAGGTCACGATCAAACGATCAATTTTAGAAATTGGGCGCTTCCGATAACTTCTTAATATTACAATGGCTATCTAGCTACTTTATTTAAATAGAAAATGGCCAAGTCGTGCATTGTTGGAAAGCGTATTGCCGCATCTTTAAGACAGTATACGATATGATGCTGTATCCAGGATGGATAAGAATGACGACAAGGTCAAACAAAGTCACCCATCAAATCACGAATATTCGAAAATTTACAATGCCGCGAACATCATAAAGTTACACCGAATGTGTTTCTACTTAACGACTACGGACAGGTCATATACTGTGTGAAAGGACAATTTCTCCCCGTCAAAATGCGGTTTGACATGGCGCTGTGAGGTGATGCAATTTGTGTGGAGCGGCGTTCAAACAGGGTCACTGTCAATTGATGAATGTTAGAAATTGCGCCATCCCGCAAGCTTTATAAAATCTTAATGGTTGTGGAGCTACGTTAGTTAATTACTGATGACCATTTCATATACCGTTGGGAAGTTTACTGTCTTCCCGTTACAATGAGGTATAACGTATAGCTATTAAATGGAGCATTATGTGTGTATTGAATGTCAAACAAGGTCACTATCAAATGATGACTGTTCAAAAATGCACCATTCCACAATCGTTATAGGCCTAGGTTTATAATGGTTGCGCATCTATTTGCCTAGGTGAATAATGTCTCTTCATGTACCATTGTAAACCTTATTGTATCTTCATTAAAATGAGGTATGACACGGAGCTATCAACTGGTGCTATAAGTGTGGAGCGAAGGTTAAAACAAGGTCACCGTGAAATGATGAATTTTCGAAATCGTGCTATTCTGGAAATGTTAAGACAAATTGTTCTAACAATTGCTTTGAAGTGAAACGATGAAAAGTAGAATTATTTAAGTTTTAGAATATATTATATATATATATATAAACATATGTTCGCCATATGTTTGTCAAAATTGCGCATTCTACGTAGCATAATAAATACGAGCTGATCCACACAAACCAGAAACACCAAATGATTCTCAAAAATCAGTATCTATCACGTATACCTAGTGTTGGTTCGAAAGACAAAAAGTTGCATAAAATTGAAACATTTGAACATTTGAAAGGGCAAACAACCCGAAGAAGGCTGCATATTAAAGAAGATACGAAGAAATTATACGCACAATATCGGAGGAAGACTTGATAGCTAAGGATGCCGTGTACCAATCAACATATCTTTCATCCTACCTGAGTAAAACAAATCTTAAAGCAAAGGCACCGTCGTCAACAGTTACAACACAGTGTCCTTATGACACTGCATTCTACAGTTTGATTCAAGAGATAGTTTCATTGGGATCTGGAGCGACATGGGCTCAGAGAAAACAGTCATCGGAGATGCAAAGGGAAGCAGTGGTATAGTCGGACTGACTAGAAAGAAGCCAGCACTCGTCAGGTGGACATTGACGAGGCACATCATGGGTGAATATACTAAAGCAATGCGAGAAAGGAGTGGTTTGTCCATAAGTACTGAAGACAAGGATCACAAAAAAGTGCTGGCATCCACACTGAAGAGGGATGACGAGCATGTGAGAGCTCTAACCAAGCATGCTGTTAACAACATGATCAATCCGCTCGAGCCTGAATGTCACCTAAATGCACTCATCAACTTATCTACGGGGCTGCATGCAACACTGGGTGTGCAACATTCGCTCCTCAACATCGTAGGTGCCGGGGAGGAGAAGCTGGAGAGATGTGTGCATGGCGCACTTGAATCAGGTGAAACGTGCAGCTTCTACAGCCCCATCAGCAAGTCAGGCCTGATAACATTTGCTGACATGGCGAAAAAGACCAAGTTGAAGTGTGGCAAGGGAGGTGTTGTAACATCAGCTATTAGTCCAGAGATTGTGTTTCGCAGAGCCCTGTCGTTGGCGAGGTACAGAGATGATGTTTCTATGGCGACCGGTCTCGGCCACCCGATAGGGCCAGTGCCGATGGCCATTTTTCATGCTGATGGTACACTGCGGAAAACTAACGAAGCGGAACTAGGCCATCAACTAAAAGCTCAAAGCGAGAGAGTATCTGAACTACCACAAAGCACCACTGCAACCACAGTGTATATTAGGGATGCCATGGCCGTCATTCAAATGATGGCGAGGGACCAATTCAATTCATTTGATGCATTAGCGGTAGCATACTTCAGGCAACGTCTGACAGGATTTCAGAGAGCTGACACAGTTGTGGAAGCGTTTGATAGATATGACGATAACTCTGTGAAAACTGCTGAAAAGGACCGCCGCGCAGGATCAACATGTCCCACCCAACAAGCAATCATTAGTAAATTTTCTTTGTGAATATGTGGTCAGTAATGCAACTCAGCGACTGGAAGCACACACAACGTGTACACTCCTGGTTGTTGGAGGCTTCGCAGATGGTGAGGTAGTGAAATTCATCAGTAGTCGAGGTGTAGAAGAAGACATACTGCCAGTACACAAAAAGAAGCTGACACCAGGATGCTTCTGCATGCTGGTTTTGCTGATGCAGACTTCAGAGAACGTGGTGTTCTAGGAACCATAATAATGAAGTCACCAGACACAGATGTCTTAGTGCTTGCTGCATACTACTTTCCCAAAATGGCGAATATAGTCAACATGTGGATTGAAAATGGCACCATCACCAGCACCACAGACAAGCGCTGATTTGTACCTGTGCATTCGATTTGTACTGCACTCAGTCCGCAGTTCTGCAACATACTTCCCGCCATGCATTCACTAACAGGGTGTGACTCAGTTTCCTCCCTGTTTGGAATTGGGGGAAAAACTGTTTTCAACGTTGTTATGCAGGAGGGGCAGGCCACTCTTCTTGCCGACGTAGGAAACAGCAATAGAGAGGCTGCACTATCAGCAGCGCGGGCATTCATACCAGCGTTGTACAACCTAAGGGACACAGAGAAGAGTGCACACATCAAACTCAACCGCTTGCGGCTAAGCCTTATCAACAAGAAGGACAGGTCGTTGGCGAAGCTTCCCCCCATGTGAAGCAAGTTTCGAGGAACATGTAAGACGGGTACAGTGGCTAACGAAGACTTGGATGTCTTCACATGTGGCCAAGCCAAATACTGGGTCCCCACTGCAGCATGAATGGGAGAAAAAGAATGGCAAACTTGTACTTGTCTTCTTCAAAGGTCCAATGGCGTCAAAGCTCCTGGAAGTACTCATATGATCATGCTCGAGTAGAAGTCGCTACACAATCAATTGTTCATACAGTCAGAACAGTTTTTGTTGCAAAGAGCTGTGCACATGTCATGGGAATGAAAAAAGTGAAACCCACGTTCGACTGGCGACCAAGACGTTCTACATGACGATGACGACGATCACAGTGAATAGAAAGTAAAGTTGGGTAGAATGTTTCTAGTAGCCTCAGTAAATTGACCCACCAATGTGCAATCCATTGTGATGATTGAATATTTTGCTGATACAAAAAGAAAGAATTGTTTTTCAAGGTGTTGTAAAACATAAATGGTAACTACATCGATGTTGACCGTTCAACGTCCGCTTCACATAATTGTAGCTCTGTTAAACAGTCCCATGTAATACCTCATTTTTACGGGGATACAATACGTTTTCCAATGGTATATGATGTTGCCTTGTGCACATTGGCAAATAGATAAACAAACATTGTAATTGTATAATGTTTATGGAATGGCGTAATTTTGAATATTAAGAAGTTGATGGGGACCTTGTTTGACCTTCACTACACGTGTACTGCGTCACTCGATGGTTCGACTTTATACCTCCTTTTCACGGCGAGAAATGATGCTTTCCGATGGTATACGACATGGTCATGAGTATGTAGGTGACGTAGAGATACGCAACCAATGAAATTGTGTAACGTTTGCGGAATAGCACATGTCAAACCGCATTTTGACGGGGAGAAATTGTCCTTTCACACAGTATATGACTTGTCCGTAGTCGTGAAGTAGAAACAAACACAGTCGGTGTAACTTTATGATGTTCGCGGCATTATAAACTGTCGAATATTCGTCATTTGACGGGTGACTTTGTTTGACCTTGTCGTCACTCTTATCATTCCTGGATACAGTATCATATCGTACATTGTCTTGAAGGGGCGACAATATGCTTTCCACAAATATATGACTTGGCCATTTTCTAGTTAAATAAAGTAGCTAGATAGCCATTGTAATATTAAGAAGTTTTCGGAAGCGCCCAATTTCTAAAATTGATCGTTTGATGGTGACCTTATTTGACATTGGATTCACGCTTACAGCACCACTTGGCAACTCTACGACAGGCCTAATCGTGACGGGGAGATGTAGGGCTTTCCAATTATATAACATATTGTTGTGTGTAGGATATACACTTCTTCTTTGGGGAAATTGCTCCCAATGAACACTCACTTGCAGGCATTTGTGTGAAGGAACATGGAGAGAAGTAAACATGAATAGGGGAGGGTAAACAAAAAGGGTGTGGGCCGGCAAAGCTTATAGCAGATCACCCATTGTGTAATTTGTTCCATTGAGCATCACCACAAGAATCTAAGAGGTCTTTACAATCATTATTAAAAACCAACTATCTTCTATAAATTGATTTAATGCAAAGCAACATAATGCTTGCATTTTTGGTGAACAAAACACCATAACATATTGCATAATTAGATTTCCATTTTAGTATTTATTATTAATAATGTGTTCCACGCACTGACATGGCATAGAGAAACTGTCTGTAAAACATCACAAGAATGCATGGCTAACCGTGTCACAAGTCTAGGAAGGCACGGATATATACATGTCATTGTCTTGACTTCCTTGCGTGTTCAGTGTAAATGTAATTGTTTTGAGTTATTCCTTGCGTGTTCTGTGCATATTTCCTGGCATGATCAGGGTATGTGTCATTGTCTTGAGTTAGTTCCTTGCGTGTTCAGTATACATGTCATTGTCTTCTTCCCGAGACATTCCCATGTCAACCAGCGAGGCAGGGGAGACAGGCTTTGTTTTGTTCTCAGACTTTGTCATGTTCTCAGTGCTTGCCTGACTACTCTCGGCTGTCTCCACCTGCAACACATCAAAACATTAACACACCAATACCCAAGCACACCAACACACCTGCACACCTACACACTAGCATATCTACACACCAACACATCTGCACACCTACACATCTACACATCAGCATACAAACACATATGCACACCAATACATCAACACATCAACACACCAGTATACCAACATATCAACACAGATGTCAATATCTCACAATAAAGTTACTCAACTAATTATGATTTCATTACATACCTTTGATAAAGCTATATTTTATGACTAAATTATATGCTTATGTACACAACACCACACACACCTGCCTACAAACCTGCACACACTTCACTCATACACGGCAATACATTTTATTTTTGGTATTTCAGTAGCACTAAAGTCTTATGCAGTTAATAAATTAAAACAGTGAATCGTTATTGTAGTTAATTATAAACAAAATATGTTAAGAAACAAAATATGTTAATAAGTTAATTATATACGTACATCTTCTTTTCTGTTCATTACTGTCAAAAGTTAAATATGCAAAATTATTGTTTACAATACAACTTAAATAGATTTTATTTAAGTTAAACATATTCATGCTGTCAAACAACATGTAAACATAACTGCTTAGTTTATTCCAGTTAACCCTTTGTCTGATACTGTATAACCAAAACAAATTAAGTTTTATGTTCATAATCCACTGACAACAGTGAATTAACTAGAAATAAGTTCACTGCATTTCAGTTTAACAAAAAAATTGTAGTCTTGTTGACTTATTGTATGTCAGTTATCAACTTGATATACAAAAAATTCTTTTTAACGACCGTAGCTGTCGTTAACTCAACATTTAACGTTTTGTGCACATAATAGGGGAGGCATACTCTTGTAACTTGCCATTCTGATTTAGTTTTACATAGCTTAGGTGGACTGTTGCCATTTAATTTGAGTGTACTCTGTGTCCACAACTTGTAAAACAAGAATACATGTTGTTGCTGAATAATTAGTCTTTGTTTAACGAATAATAATACAAGTAATAAGGTAACTTCTACTTGGAAAAAAAGCTCACAGGCACATCAAGACAAAAAAGTTCAAGGTTAATCTCAGAACAAATAAGCAGTATTCAAGTTGTCAACAGATGGATGGATATGCCCGGGACCTATGGAAGATAAGCAGAGTTCTAAAGTTTTAAAATGAAGATGGAATTGTGTAATATATAATAATGTGTGCGTTGTGTTGACTGTGGCTGTGGATTTTCCAGTCAGACATTTACCTAATAGGTACAATAACTATTATTATCACATCAGAGTGGTTTTATTGAATTTCCACGTATAGGCATCGGAACAGTGGACGTGATGGACTGAACCCCCAATATCTTTTTCAATTTTGATGTTTTTTGATGAGCGACAAGGATGGTGCTACTGGAGGCAGGAGGCTACTGACAAATCTCCAACACTATCCAGCATACTGTATTGATAATATTGTTGATGTTTAGTATTTGAAGGTGGTTTCATTGCTTCTGACGCAACCTGTATAGACGCAGGCCTCAGCAACATCCTCACACTCACCTTTTCAGGCTCATCTGCTGGAGAACTCAAACCTACAAGTGAAACCAGACACAACCTTCAACAAGACACAAGGAATACCTCATTGATCATATTTTAAGTCATATTCATACTGTCTAACAAGCCGTCTCATACTTCTGTTTACCATGCGTATACCCACAGGTGCCCACGCACACATACACTCTCACACACCTATATATCAATACTCTAACTCAGAGGCACTACAAGTGAATCTCTTGCGAGGTGCCAAGATCCACTCACTTCTTTCTCTGTTCATTCACTTCCTTCGACCATTGGCTGCTGATCTACCAAGTGGTGATGTATTTTAAATTAAAAAATACAAACGTTTATAGGTATTAATTTTTCAGTGGACAAGCAATTCTAGGGGACAGCAGAAATAAATTGTTTAGTAGGAATGAATTAGCCATCAAAATACTATAATAGTGATAATAAATGCCCCCGGATTGTTGCACCATGGCCCATGGGTTCTGCAGAGAGAAAAAGGTAGAGAGAGATATAGAGAGAGAGAGCTAGAGAGAGACAGAGGTAGAGAAAGAGAGAGGTAGGGAGAGAGAGATATAGAGAGAGAGAGCTAGAGAGAGACAGAGGTAGAGAGAGAGGCAGAGAGAGGTAGAGAGAGAGAGAGAGGTAGGTAGAGAGGTAGAGATAGAGAGAGAGAGAGAGAGTAATAGAGAGAGGTAGAGAGAGACAAAAGGTGTCGACTGCAATGACCTACCTGGTATCTTCATTCCCAGGGCCTTCTCCACCTGGTCGATAGTGAAGTGCCATCCCACACGACCAAACTCGACAGCCTCATTAGGGTAACAGAGGGACGCCCCAGACAGGGTCCCCACGGTGCCGTAGAACAACTTGCGAATGATTCCACCTTCAAACACACCAACATCATAAGAACACTTACGACAACGCTCTATATAACACATCACATGACTGTGTGTTTGTCTGTCTGTCAAAATTCCTTTTTTATATACTGGTAGATATCAAAAACCGGCATATCCAACACTGAATCAAACCACTGTATTATTACTACCCGGTATTCCTGCCACTACTACTACTAGCGTTGTTTGGTAGTAACTGTGTGTGTTACATGCATGGTGGTGTTCATGCTGACAATTTAATACAGGACCTGTACAACTACAAATTATGCATGCAGTTGACACATGTACAATGGCTGGAACATGTTGCAAGCAATTGGCAATGGTTGCTGCAGTTGACGCACTACGTCTCATACTAATGGTTTCAAGTCTTCATGACTTTCTGCGTATTTGTAAACTTTTAAAAGCACAAGTTCCTCTGTACCAAGTTTATAAATCAATTGTGACTGTTACTTTGTACTTTATCTCTTATAATTCATATTGTATTTACCGCGTGTTTTAGTTCGAGGAGGGCATAGCATCTCATAAGTCACATGACTTCCGCTGCATCCCTTCAACAGCAGCAGTGGCACACCATACCGTGCAATTGTTTTATGTTGTTGAATCAATTTTAATTCATTCATTCATACATTCAATCAAACATAATGATGTCTGACCAGCTGAATCAAGCCAGTATGTCACCCTATTAACAATAACAAACAATACTGACTTACCCTGTATCTGGCCACTATGCCACCCCACCCCCCCCTCCCCCCACTGACTTACCCCTGTATCCTGCCACTATGCCCCCGAGGCCAGCGACAGTGATGAGGGCAGTGCGAGGAAGTAGACCGGCATCCTCCTGGATGTATGTGAGACTCTCTGCAACAACAACACGTCGACTTACACGTCTCGTGGCAAGTGATGGAGGTAGTTTCTTACAGCCAATACTTCTCTTGTGGCTTAAACCAGGTTTGTTGCTATCCTCAAAGAAACAGCTTTTTCTAGTACAGAAGAAAGTCGAAGAAACAAATGCGAAACTGTACCATACATCATAATGTGTACATTATGCATAATCTTGAATTAACAAACAGCATTTTAATAGAGTTTCCATAATAACATGGTCATTATTGTAAAATAGTAAACATCATTATTTGGTACGTTGCAAAACACTGCTGGGTACTCCTGAAGTATACCAATAGATTACAGGGGAACCAAATGACTTGATGACTTGGATAAAAAGGAACCGACCATCACCATGTGTATTACTAAACATGGACGTGTTGATATGAGGAGACGAGAAAGAGTGAGGAAGAGATGTGATCACTCACCATTTGTGTGTGCCTTTGCCACTGACCACTTGTCTCTCACTTTGTCAACGCTGTCCTGTAGCAGAGTTCAGCCACGAGTGACACATGTGATATCAGTGTTACAAGACGACACTCTTCACGCAATGGTAACATTCCGCAAGTACAACACAGCTACACTACATGCATCACCTAGAGTGGCCAGTAAAGAAAACCAAACAGATTAGAGAGCAGCAAATACCAAGTGTATCATTTGATAGATGTAATAATAACATATATGTATTGTGATAGCAGTCATACATATAAGTTTGGTATCATAAGTGAAAATTAAATTGTCGCTGAACAGGTGTGTTTGCAGGGAGCGATCCAGGGACCGTGTTGCACATGACCCCATTTCTGCTTGAACACGCCTCAATAGGGTGTTTTGTTGAATATATTCTGCGGATCCGTTTTGCCCCCCAATTTTTATTGACTTAGCCTCAAGGGTGGTATAGTTGGAGGTTTGTGATAAGCCTCAAAGAGGTGCAGTTGGAGGTGTTTGTGAGCACCAGGGAGTGCAGCTGGAGGTCTAAAAACACAGTCCCAACAACCAACCATGCCATGTGCCATACCCTTTCTTAACATTCCTTTAATGGGTGGCTCTCGCCGGTAAAACCCTAGGTTTGTATTGAGACTAACCTGAATGGAGTCGAGATAGCTCCAAGTCTGTTTCCTCAGAGATGACACGGCCTGAGTGTAACGACACTCCTCAGCCTCAACCAACTCAAACATGGGCGGCTCGGGATCTCCATACAATGGCAACTGTCAAAGTCAACAGTCAGTGTGACAAACAACGTGTACATACATTATACACATCTACATGATAACAATAATGTTCAAGTTGCAGTTCAGCTGTACATTATCTGTTGCTCACAGCTATCTAGGAGTGTACAAATCATTGTGCATGCAGGAAAGACCAGATGAGTTCAAAGATACAAGCAAAAACAATCACTCATGTTCTAAAAGATTACATGGAAGATTCTTGAATATGAAACTAAGTTACACTGAATTTGAAATTTGAAATTATCTTAAAATAGTGTCTGTAGAACTATGGTATCCCAAGATTATACTTTATACCAATTTATAAATAGTTTACTGTCTGTAGCCCATCAACCAATGTGTCAATCCGTGTGACAATCATAACTGATGATGGCTTCAAGTATGATGGTCAATTACTCAATATAGAAGATGTGGTTCTCTTCATACTGACCACTGAGATAGACTAATGTTGCAAAATCAAACTACTTGACAATAAGCATAGCACTAAACAAGTTTCTATTAACAGTTTGCAGCCATGCTTCTTCTATCTTCTTTGGACAGACGAAATATGTTTAGAGAAGAGGAATGTACTCACTTCACTTGGTTTGTAGAGTGTCTTTTTCTCAGCTGCATAAACTGTTGTCTGTGCAAATGACATGGCGATTGCAACGCCTCCTGCTGGCAACAGCAATCGCTGCAGAGACATCTGTTGGTGAAAAATATATTTTTGTAAATGCAGCTATGAATAATCAGGTTGGTCAAAATATGTATGTGATTAATAATACAACATGGAACATTTGCATAAGTTACAGAAATAGAAACTAAAATTACGTACCTAGCAGATATCATACATACGATTAATTGTGCCAGGGTGTTTTCAAAATGCTACCCCATTTTTGTAATTATAAAATAACTTCGAGTGACTTTTTACCCAGGCTTTTGCCTAATTGTTTTACAAATAACTTAGGCCAGTTAAGTAATGAAATTTAAGATTGTCTTAATTTTAAGGCTCACGCTATTTCTCGAGCTGCTCGAGAAATAATGCCAAATGTGGTCGTTATTTCTCGAGCAGCTCGAGAAATAACGAGAACTTAGTCCGTTATTTGTCGAGCAGCTCGAGAAATAACGTGAGGCCTGGCTGTTATTTGTCGAGCAGCTCGACAAAAAACGTAGATTTTTATAATTATTTATCGAGCAGATCTGGACGTGCATGCATGTGCACTTAGATATATTTTCAAGGCATCTATGTGGACATACAAATTGTTTGAAATAAATCCGACGCTGTTGAATTGTTTCGTGCATGCATGTGCACTTAACATATTTTCATGGCATATACGTGGACATAGTAATTTTCTGAAGTAAATCCGACGCTGTTGAATCGTTTCGTGCGGGTATTTGTCCGTTCTGATAGGAAATGAAGACTTTTATTATTCGTCGAGCTGCTCGAGAAATAACGGCGACTTCGCTCGTTATTTATCGAGCAGATCTGGACTTGCATGCATGTGCATTTAGAAATATTTTGAATGCATCTACGTGGACATAATTGTTTGAAGTAAATCCAACGCTGTTGACTCGTTTCGTGCCTGTATTTGTCCATTCTGATGGGAAATGAAGACTTGTCTTATTTGTCGAGCTGCTCGATAAATAACGCCGACTTCGTTCGTTATTTATCGAGCAGCTCTGGATGTGCATGCATGTGCACCTAGAAATATTTTCAAGGCATCAACGTGGACATACTAATTGTTTGAAGTAAATCCGACGCCGTTGAATCGTTTCGTACCTGTATTTGTCCGTTCTGACGGGAAATGAAGACTTTTCTTATTCGTCGAGCTGCTCGAGAAATATGCCGTTTTCATTCGTTATTTATTGAGCAGATCTGGAGGTGCATGCATGTGCACTTAGAAATATTTTCATGGCATACACGTGGACATAGTCATTGTCTGAAGTAAATCTGACGCTGTTGGATTGTTTCGTGCGTGTGTTTGTCCGTCTTGATGGGAAAATTAAGACTTCTTATACGTCGAGCGGCTCGAGAAATAACATATAGTTCATATTTTGAGTGCCATTTTATCAGTTGTCACCATTTCTGATACAAAAATGTGATATATTACAAAATGAATGACACCATAGTCAAAATATAAGCAACATACCAAATTACGCACGCATGCACACATAAATTTAAAATGTACAAATAAAAAACATTATAAAACAGACAGCTAGGCTGAAACATATGTCAGTGTACAATGAGAAATTCAACTGAGAAAGTACTTGTAAAGATTTTGGTATGTCTCCACATTTCTACATCCAATGTTATGTTTGTGTGCATAAGTTTGACTAATTAAAACACGTATTTTCATGAGAAAGTTCAACCTGCAACTGCATCATTTGCCGTGTTCCTTTTATCACAAAATTACCGTCATATGGATGTATTAATTACTTCCACTCACGTTTTATTGACGTTTGTAATCCCGGCTGAAGTAAACTGTAATTTATGCAGAGGACATCATGGCATGCTGTTTGACTGAGTATACGGGTTAACATATAGGTCATGCAGATCGTTTGTTTAGAAACACACTGCTAACTTATCTCCAATCATATCTAGTTGTACATATGTCGTAATGACAAATAATTTAATTAATAATATTATCGTACAGGTGTAACTTTTTTTAGACCATCATACATACATAGTAAAAGAAACAGTTTGTACATATCTTGCAGTTTGGATGATCCAGGGAGGCCTACACTAGGACCAGAGAGATCGCTATCGTACAGGTCTCCCCATGTCTCAATGAATACATAGTGATTGTGGTCTAGTAGTAGTAGTAATAGTTAATGCTACCATTTACAAACAACACATATAACAGTGCTAATAGATCTAACAAAACTAATACTACATAAGCCCCGTCTACACGACGTTTTTAACCCGGGATACGCGTCTACACGGTGCCAAAATGCCGTGCTAAAATGCCGCGCTAAAAGTTAGCCCGGGCTAAGTTAGCCCCGCAATTGTAGGTGGACCAGGTGCGGACCAGGCACGGGTCAGGCTCAGCAGCGCTCGTGTAGACGGATAACCCGGGTTATCTCGTAGTGTCTTGGCTCCGCTATAGATGTCGCAGTGGTCGTTAATCCACTTCCGCTTCTACTTTTCCCCGCCAAACAAGAATTATCTATAGAAATCAACAAATGAATGGGAGAGGAATGAACTGGAGCGCCGATGAGTGCAAGTGTCTTTTGGACATTTGGGGAAGAGCGGATATACAGGCGTGTTTCGATGGCAGCGTCAGAGACGCTAAAATATATGTCAGGATAAGCCAGGAATTATCGCAGCTAGGTCCTGGAGACGGGTACGTGAGGACTCCAACTCAAATACGAAACAAAATGAAAAAAATGAAAAAAGAGTACAAAGAAGTCAAAGACCACAATCAAAGAAGTGGCAACGACAGGAAAACCGTCGAGTTTTATGACGAACTTGACGGCATCCTAGGTCACCGGCCATCTGTCAGCCCAGCAGTAATGCTAGAATCGCTGTCAACTATGTCAACGTCGATGTCAGATGCCCCCGATTCGCCGGGTGATGGTTTACATACTCCAATGCCAGACAGTGACATCGAAGGCTACGACGAAAACGAGAGCAATGCTGATGACCTATCGACCTCAACTTCTAGCGCGGTGACGAGTACACCACGGGCAAGGCCTAGGCCTTGTACTTCTACAGGTAAAATTGGTCATACTAAACAGTCAACATCGTCCACAAGGGTTTACAACCATCCATTTGCGTCTACATGTACATCCATTTCCAATGCAATTAAACAGCAACAGTCCAATGTATTATAATCCTATTAATTATCATGGATGTTTAAGTATTTCACGGTATTTTTATTGGTGCAGTAGGAAGCTATATATATTATATATAACTTTTTATTAACGGTAACCAGCACTTGTGGACAGTGATTAGTTTTAGCCTGTCCGAATCCGAAAGATTTTCTGGGAGGGCTTGAGTTCCACAACAACATTAGGAGACTCATGCCAAATCTGGCAGGTATGAAATAGGTAATGAAATACAGCATTATTTATAAATTATACAAATATGACTATTATTAATGGTCCCATGGCAATAGTAGCAATACACAATACGCTAGTTGAGGAATGATGGAATGTCTTTATTTCAGAAAACACTGTAATACATCCCAATGATATAACATAATTCATAACCATACAGGAGAATGCAAGTAATCAAAAAAATGTACAATATATCTTATAACAAGCAATCATCTTCAGCCAGACACGAGTGATAGAGTAATGCTAAGGAACTATTCAAAATATAAACAATTCAAAACTACAATTAGTATAATTATGACGTCTTTGATGGTCATATGCTACGTTATGTTATGATTAATTCATGTCACCAAAACAAGCTGTAATTTTCAGTCATTGTTTTGTTTTTAAGTATATACATTACAGTTTTGGTTTTAATTGCAGCCATCTCATCACAAGCATGTAAACGACAGTTTCCCAACATGTCAGACAGCGACAGCGAAGAAGAAATTCAACCAAAGAAGCAAAGTAAGTGGACATAATTTTGTTTTCTGAATGAATGGTACAGGCATTGAATGTATGCAAGTAACATTCAGCCTGTAAGATTATCAGGTCCCATCGTCTTTGAATGAATAAATTAAATTAATTATCTCTAACAAGTGATAACATTCTAATAGTTGGATTTGGAACAATTACATAATCAATATGGTTGTTTATAATTTTTAGCAAAAACTGTTAAACAAGCTTTGAGCCAGCCACCGAAAAGAGCAGCGACAGCAACAGTAGCAGCTGCACCACAAGAAAGAGCACAAGAAGATGGATTTAGACATAACAATACCAGAAAAGGTGAAGTGGGAATGGACCACCTGTATCAGGGTTATACAATTTTCCACTGTCCACTTTTTTGAAGTGGAGGAGATAGTTATTAGGAAATAGTTATAGGTAGAGTTAGTTTTTTATGTAAATTACCTTGTATAAACAGACTTTCTGCTATGTCAGAAATGGGTAACAGTAACACATTAACATCGATCAAAAGACATGGTAGTATTACAATTACACAACTGTAGTAACTGTAGAACTAAGAAAAAGAACCATTTTAGTGATAGTTCGTGGTGTTACAGACTAGGTTGACAAGTGATTCTTAATTGCATTTCGTATAGAAGTGGCACCTACATTGTTTAGATGTATGTTCTGGAAATGATCCCTTGGTTGTCTTCTATGATCATCATTCATTTCTTCTTGCCAGTTCTCATAAAAACGTTCACCAAAACTTTCACATATGTTGTGGAGTGTTGCACATGCCATTACAATGTCAGGAACAACATTTAAACGATTGTCCAGTCTTTTAAGCAAAATACGCCAACGTCCTTTTAGTCGTCCAAAAGCATTTTCTACCACCATGCGAGCTCGGCTGTGTTTACAGTTAAACGTCTTTTCACTCACGCTTAACAGCCCGGTATCTCTGTAGGGAGTCATTAGCCATGGCAACAAAGGATATGCAGCATCGCCTAACATCACAAATGGTACGTCCACACCTTGTATAGATTTGGTACAGTTTGGGACTAGTGTTCCATTTTCTGCATGCCTATACAGTTCTGACCTTGCCAATACACGTGCATCATGCACACTCCCTGGCCACCCTATGCACAAGTCCATGAATTTGTAATGGGAGTCAACTAAGGCCTGAACGTTAATGCTAAACCAACCCTTGCGGTTGTAATAGTCCCTAGGGGACTCATCTGGTGCAACAATTGGAATATGGGTTCCGTCAACAGCGCCAAAGCATTGTGGGAAGCCCCATTTCACTTCAAATATTCGCACAACATCATTTAGTTTATTGTCTTGTGGAATCATGATAAATTCTGGACCAAGATATAAAGTTATAGCGGTTGACACTTCCAAAACTATTTTGCCAACAGTACTCCTACCTACACCAAACATGTGTGCAATTGATCGGTATTCAACATTGGTGGCCATTCTCCATAATGTAATAGCGACACGTTTTTCCACTGAAACTGGATGGCGCATGTTGGTCGCTGTCTTCTCCAGGTATGGCCGCAGACGGTTGCAGATGAACTAAAACAAATTGTAGAGTTCTACTAACAAAAGTGACAATAATATTTAAGCAAAGCGTAACCTAGTCAGAGAATAAATGGAAATAAACACATTGATTCTAGGATATAGAAATGTCTACCTCTGTACTTATGCTGGTAGGTTACAGTACATTTTAAAGTAGTAGTGTATAGTGTATGACATTTATGTAATGTATGCATGTTGTGTGTTAGGCCTGGAATTTATTAGCCGGCAGCGGCATTGCTTATGGTTTTCATTATTTGTGTTTACAGGTATATCCTAGATTTACTACTCCCTTTGCCTTGTAGGCCTAACGTTATATTATTAATTATTTTCGTGAGCTTTTACCAACAAAACCAGTTACCTCAAACGTGTTTCTCTTCATTCTCCAACCATTGAGACGGACGCCAGTGTGTTACCACATTGTCCCACCAATCGGTACTCTTTGGGAGTCTCCAAATCCTCCCACTTCTTCCATCAGGCATGGATGACAGCACTTGTAAACCTGTCAAACAGTTGCGCCTTTGCCGCCGTCTGAATGCTTCCATTCTACGTTTGCGCCGCAGTTCACACAGCTGCCGTCTACAATTCATCATCTGCATGAACAGCCTAATGATTGCGATGAGGTTGACGTACATGTTCGATATTTGTCAATTTATTCAAGGGTGTATTGTAACTATTGTTAGACAATTTGTATTCCGGAAGTAGAATAAGTAACGCACCCTATTGGCATTACAACGCACCACTTATGTCGTACTGATCTCAGTGCACCGAGATGCTTCGTGTAGACGCTACAGATTTAACCCGGGTTAAATTAAGCTTCGTGTAGACGCTACACAGGTTTAACCCGGGCTAAAATAGCCCGGGTTATCTTTAACCCGGGTTAGTGTCAACAATGTAAGTGCCTTCTTTTAATTTTCTAACAGGTGTATGAGTGTGATTAGAATGTAAATCAAATTATCATTAGTATGATGCAGAAGTAGAAAAAATATATAAAAAATCCTAAATAATAGTAAAGTACAATTAAAATTTGGACAGAAAATGTTTTAATTTCTATGCTTCAGCTGGTATATTCTGTTTGCAGATGTAGCAGTTATTTTAAGTGTACTGTACACTTAATAGTCACATACCATAGCAAACAACAGGGCAATAACAAATGTTAACAAATTTATAAACACCCACAATCAAAGTGATAAAATAAAATGCATTTGTTTATACGCTATCATTTTTTAAATTATTTCCATTGTCATCAGTACAAAAAGCAATAACATACCATTACAGTACATATCACACTGAACAAAAAATAATACATCTGTTCATGTCAAAATTGCATGTGATATTGGGCTTGAATTCATTGCAGGGTGCTGAAGCGTTGACAAAAAGCATACCTACTGCCATCATGGGTCAAGCCCAAGCCACAGAATACAGAAACTACGTTTGGAGCCGGTTCGTGGATGAAAGTGGAAATTAAGGTGACTTGTGCAAGTCCGACCTGTCATCCAACGAAAAGAGTACAGAATTGGATTAACTGCGAGAACTGTATGGCCTGGTGGCACTGCAGCTGTGCAAAGGTTACAAAAAAGTACTGCAGTGAATGCACAAGGCGCCTGCGAAACAAATAACGTGTACAGTTGTACGCTTGAGGTGATGCCAAGCGATGAAAGGTGTATAAGTGTAGGATTGATGTGATGACAAGCGATGAAACGTATATGAATTGTAATTTACTGCAATTAAAGATATCATCTATCGTTCAGAATAGTCTTCAATTTCTTTTTCAAATAGCTTTGAAAAGCCTTGAATTCCACATCTTTCAGTAGGCACTTCAATGAATCCTGCTACCGCGATGTTTTTACGTGCGCGCAGCGGCGTCGCTGCAGCGCCGTCTCGTTTACTCGGCACCTGGGTAGTGTTTTATTTCAACCTCTATTTTCGCGCTCTTTTCCCGGTCGTTTACGTCATTCGCAGCGGGATTCCTTTTGCGGGTAAGTCGAACTTTCTGTACGTCCTTTTCTTTTTCAAATTTGATCAAAATTATGGTAAATTTAATCGATTTGATGACATAGCTGTGTTTCAGTTGCAAAATTTATAGTCTAGTAATGATTTGTATCGAACGATTATGTCTGTAGGTAGATCTATAGGATTAAATTAGTATGTGTTGAAAATTTCGTTGGCGTAAATGCTCGTGCAATGTGGGTTTTGCGCCATTCAAAACATGTGACATTTGAGCGATCTGTGTCAATATGACCGAGAGCGCGTCACCGGAGACGCGGACCGAGATCATGGAGCGCCTTGATCATGACTTATTTAATTAATGTCTGCCTTTTAGTGAAAACAAAAACAACAGTATCTGATTTAACTTTAAGATAGGGCCTATAATGATAATAATATTACTTAAGTTATTAATTTATTTAATGTTTATAATTTATAGTTATACGGGTCAAGCCAATTCTGCTACTATTAATTATTAATATTAATTAATGATATAGTATTACTATTATTACTAGTAATCATAGTATTATTAGTATGATGTTGTCAACTAGTAGTATTTGTTAGTCAGAGTTAGGTTTATACATTTTAGTTTGACTGAGTTAGGCTTGCTAGAATTTAGAAAATACAAATTTTATATCCAGTCCTGTTAATATTCAATTTGTTTTGAAAGGCTGATATTTAAAATAACTAACAATCAATTAATTGTTTTATTAAATAGATTATTTAATCAGTTTGTCACTTTAAATTAAAATTATGTACCATGATTCATCAAAAGTTGTCAATGTGTTTAGCATGCAATGCATTATATTTGTGATGGTGACATGTAGAATTTTACAGTTATCTTAGCCATAAGTAACAAGGGCAGGGATATCAAAATATTTTACAAGATTTTGCAATCAAGATTTTACATGTAGAATAAAGATATTTATCATTGTATGATACATGACTGTCTTGTTATTTCAGATATTTTGAGATTGACTGATCTTACAAACACAGTGACTCTTATCTTAAGTATCAATCAAAGGTTTTGTCAAGATAGTTAAGAACTTAACTTAAGGACATTACGTTAAGTGACTATTTAACTAACGTCATTAGTTAAATAGTGTGATTAAAGAGTGAATGAAAGTATGGCAGCAATATTCCTAAATAGATCTGAGTTAGATGCATGCCAGAAAAACATTTGAAAATTGTGTACTTGGTAAAGATGATGTAAGTGTTAGCAAAGGTTTTTTATATTGTGTATATCTTTCTGCAAACAAGGACATGAATAACGCAACACACATTTATTTGTCACTTAGAAATCTCATCAGGACTGTTGTTGACTTTAATTCACTACAAAAAATAACATGTAAAGAAAATAGATTTTTTATTCACTTCACATTTTTGACATTTAAAAAATTCTGATGTGATAGTAGTGCACAGTATGTAATTAAGTGTTAGAAGAAACTGTGCATCAGGTTTCCACGTTGACGTCGTTGCACAGCTTTTACAAAGAGAAACCATGTCAAGCAAAAACCATTATATGTAATTATATTCATGAGATATATCTTTTTTCCAGGACATGCAGACAAGACCAACTTTGGTGATTGTTGGGCACAGTTTTGTGCGACGGATGGGCAGTGCCTGTCATGCCGGTCGGGTAGGTGGAGACATTTACAGATACTATCGACCGGATCTTGATTTGGGCAATATTTTTGGAAAGGTCGTTTTCCAAGGGAAAGGGGGTCTTACTTTGGATGGCCTCTTTCAGCAACTGGGAGCTGTGCGGGCAGTTGCACCAACTGTTGTTCTGATTGACATTGGGACAAATGATCTAGGTAATGGTTGGGTACCTGAGGAGTTGGCAGAGGGTATTGTAGCATTCGCTCGCGAACTGCTAACAATACCTTCTGTGGCCCAAGTAGTAGTTTGCGAGATATTAACTCGTATACCTGTACAGTTTGGCCAATTTAGAGTTAGGCCTGATTTTGATCGTGCTCGTCAGATTGTGACGAATAAGGTGCGGGCATTGATCGCTGACTCGGAAAGCATAACTTTCTTCCATCATCGTAAGTTGACAAAAGAGAAAAATTACGCGAGAGATGGTGTGCACATGAGTGCATTTGGCATGGCCAGATACGTGAATAACATGAGGGGAGCGGCTATAGCTGCTGCTAAGCGATGCTTGCAGTAGAGGTTGGTGACTTTCCTGGTGTTACTCATGTGCACTGTTTCTCGACCCATTTTTCTCTATAATTTTTCTAATTGCACTTTTATTAACTGTTCTGTATGTAAATTCCAATTTATTAAAAAAAATCCAAAATGTTTTTTCTTCAAAAAAATCTGTTTACTGGTACATGTCTTGATATCTGGCATACTACAACTTCCTGCATAGATCGTTTGTTCCTTTGCCAATGATGAACACCTTTGCATCAGTTGTTGGCACAGCTTGAACTTCCTATAATAGACCATCCATGGTAAGTCTTTCCTGAGGTAAACTACCTTTTCATAAATATCGCTCATGATAGATCTGGTCCTAGTACTGTGACACACTTCACCTGCCCGAATAACTTGCATCCATCGTACAAAACTGTGTCTGACATTTACCTGTGAAGGTACCAAGCCACAGAGTCGTCTGAGTCTGACACCCATCACCTGCCTGCATAGGTACACATTTAGTGTGGCTGATTATATATCTGATAGCTACATTGAACAGTGTCTAGCCAACATGACACGAATATTACTTATAGACATCATGTTGAAGAACACAACGTTATTTTACAAGATACTGAAATATGAACATTGCTGCACAGATCTTGCAGTCTACTGGCATTAAACTATGAGACAATCAACTGCCAATATTACAAAAAGACTGCATTGTGAGCACACCAGACTTCTTCTTCATGACTTGACTCCCATGGGGAGTAACACAGAAAGCAGTCTTGCATTTGGTGCATTTGGGTCCAGCGACGGAATACTGTGAACAATTTATGAACATTACTTCATCAAGTTCATGTTGAAATGCAGAACATTACATTATGAAGCAGTGACAATTTATTACTGGACTGTACTGAGCCTGCAACATTCATCCAACCTGTCAGGACACAGTCACACATAGACACAGTGAAGTACGACTACTCTATTGATATGTTGAGTTTGTGTGTTATTTAGCCAATATTTACTTATTAATAAAGTTATTGTTAATGATATATATGACTTGTTAATGTATATTTATTATAATGTTTAATGTGGTGGTAAACATTGCATAAATTATATAACTGTCTTCATAATTATGGACATTCCAGCCTTTTATCAAAATGTAGTGGGCAGTCGTTAGCGTGCTAATATTAGCCAATATTAACTTATTAATTAAGTTACTGTTAATGTGAAATGACTGGTTAATGTACATTTATTACTATAATTAATGTGGTTTACTGCTTTCATAAATTATACAAATATCTTCATAATCATGGACATTATGGCCTTTTACTGAAATGTGTCGGTTTGCCGAGGTTGTGCACTAATTAGCCAATATTGACTAATTAAATAAATTATTAAATAATTTGTTAATGTATATTTATTACCATTATTAATGTAGTTATACACATTGCATAATATGTATAAATATCTTCATAGTCATGGACATTATGGCCTTTTACTGATATGTTTTGGTCTGTCGAGGTTGTGCGCTAATTACCCAATATTGACTAATTAATTAAATAATAATTATTTTTTATTGCATATTTATTACCATTATTAATGTGGTTATACACATTGCATAATATGTATAAAATCTTTATAATCATGGACATTATGGCCTTTAATTGGAGCGTTTTGGTCTGTTGAGTTTTGCATGCTACATAACTAAAATTAACTAATTAATTGCATTAATTTGGTTATAATTAGTACTAAAAATATTAAATATTATAAATTTGTTACTTTTGTCAATGTGTTTGAAAACCCTGAAGACAGTATTTAAATATCTGTATAAATAAAAAAGTTATTACATTTTAAAGCAAATATTTACCTATAGAAAACACAAAAATGAGTCCATTTTGCCATTGTAAGAGAGGCACAAAAATGACGCTGTTTTTCCGTCTTAAAATCGCAATATCTTTTGATCTATTAAAGGTATCTTAATAAAATAAACAGTTATGTGATCCTTAACCTATTACCTTTAATTTAAGCCCATTCCCAATGTTCTAGCATGATATTTAATTTTTTGTTGAAGTGCCTACTTTCAGTAGTATACGCGGACACTGGAATAAGAAACACCTTTATTTCCCACCAGAACGGACTAATACACGCACAAAACGATTCAACAACGTCAGATTTACTTCAGACAATTAGTATGTCCACGTAGATGCCTTGAAAATATTTCTAAGTTCACATGCATGCAGGTCGAGATCTGCTCGATAAATAACGAACGAAGTCGGCGTTATTTCTCGAGCAGCTAGACGAATAAGACAAGTCTTCATTTCCCATCAGAACAGACAAATACAGGCACGAAACGATTCAACAGCGTCGGATTTACTTCAAACAACTAGTATGTCCATGTAGATGCCTAGAAAATATTTCTGAGTGCACATGCATGCATGCACGTCCAGATCTGCTCGATAAATAATGAACGAAGATAAGACTATAACTTTGTCTTAGTCCTAGCCTAGGCTGTGTGAAAGACTGACGTGTCAGTTCAATATAAACACTGAGTTCCAGTCACTAACTGCTAACTGATCATTGATAAAATAAAATCCTGCAACGCCACAGAATTTCGCGTTGAATTAACTTGGCACGTGCAACGATACAAGTTTTAAAACTAAATAAATAAATCAAGTCTCAAGACGAATGGGCTAGTCAACCGGGCGATAATAGATAATATTGTAAATTGTCTGTGACTGTGGTTCATTTTACCGTATTGCATCGATCACTCCAATGGCATGTACTATTCCCAACATTTGTTATATGCAAACTTTGTCATTGTTACGTACCGTGGTCAGTGTTTTACTTGAAATAGGTCTCTGACCTCTCCGTGCTTCTGCAACCTTCCCTGAACGAAAGTGGCGCCTCGTGGTGGGTAACTATGAATATCTGGACCACCACCGATATATCAGATGCCGAATTGGGACTGACATGTTATGTAATGTTTTGCAGTTTTCTATAGAAAACTATAGGAAATGTTCTATAGAAAACTACAGGATTTTTGTGCAGTTTTCTATAGAAAACTGTAGGAAATTTTCTATAGAAAACTACAGGATTTTTGCAGTTTTCCATAGAAACCTATAGGAAATTTTCTGTACAAAACTACAGGATTTTTGCAGTTTTCCATAGAAAACTATAGGAAATTTCCTATAGAAAACTACAGGACATTTTCTATAGTTTTTTATAGAATACTTTATAGGAAATTTTCTATAGAAAACTATAGGAAATATCCTATAGTACCTTCTATGGAATATTTCCTATAAGAAATATCCTATAGGCTATTTCCTGTAGGATATATCCTACAGAATATATCCTGTAGAAAATATTCTGTATGACATACTCATTAACAGAGGTGCACGTTAATCTTCAAATATTTGTATTATATTATATATTCAAATACATTAATCACACAGGCAATCTACAATAATATCCAAGCATATTGAATGACCAAATATAACAAATACAAAATAAAGTATATTTGAGCATACATGTACATAAATGCAAGCTATGCTAATAATGACACAAATCATTTCTCAAATCCTTATGTATACATTATAATACAATATGAACAATTAAGTATGTAATAAATACAACAAATAGACTATTGAGTATACATGTCAAGAAATTAATCCTTAAATACTTGTGAACAGTAATGAGTCATTATCTGAAATAGCACAGACTACATGTCACACTGACATTCACAACAGGGATAGCAAGAAAAATATTGTTGGAAACATTAAATATATTACTGCTAAAATACACATCAATTAACATCCATGTAAGAAACAAATTAAACATGGTAATAGTTGTTTTACTTGCATAGGCATTGGAACCTGCTGGGGGGGCTTAGTCCCTAATATTTGTGGATTAGGAGCTTTTCAGCGAGCCTCAAGGGGGTGCAGATCGAGATGTCTGGAGAACCTCAAGGTGGGTTTTTTTTGGAACGCCCCCTTCACTGTTCCAATGCCAGTGACTTGATATACACTGTACTCGGGTATACTACCATGGTATTTTGAAACAGGTATAACATGGTATTTTCCTACATGGTACAAACACCAAAGATTGCCAGTCAGTAAGCAAAGATAGACTGGAATAATACACTGAAGAATAAGACAGCAACAGAATGCTGGAATATCTTAAAGAATGAAATAGAGTGCATCGTAGATAAATTTGTTCCCTTCAAAAAACAAGGAAAACGGACCAGAAAGAAATACTTATTGAAAGAAGCCATTAGAAAAATTAAGTATAAACAAATGATGTGGAAGTCATATAGACGTACTGGAAATGACGAAGACTACAACATTTATAAAGAAGCACTAAACCAAGCTACAGCTGAAATTAGAAATTCAAAGAGAAGCTATGAACATAAATTTGCTTGTAATATAAAACATGACAGCAAGAGTTTTTATGCGTATGTTCGAAGCAAACAGAAAGTTCAGGATAAGGTCGGTCCTCTAGAAGATAGTGCTGGAAATATAATATCAGAAGGATTCTTAATGGCTGAAGACCTAAATGAGTATTTTAGTTCAGTGTTTACCAGAGAAGACACTAGTTCACTGCCAGTACCAGAGGCTAAGTTCAAGGGGGCAGAATCAGACTATTTAAGACAGTTAATTGTAACCCCAGAAATGGTAGCTAAGAAAATCAGGGCTATGAAGGATAATAAATCACCTGGAGTGGATGGCATTCCACCCAAACTACTAGTGGAAATTGTAGAACAAATTAGCATACCGCTTGCAACAGTTTTCAACTTGTCATTAGAAGAGGGAGTGGTTCCTTTAGAATGGAAAGAAGCAAACATTATACCGTTATTTAAAAAAGGTTCGAGAAACAAGTCAAATAATTATAGACCAGTTAGTTTAACATCGGTGATTTGTAAATTATTAGAAAGACTAATTAAAGATCACATGGTGGATTTTCTTGTTAAACATAACTTGATAAACCCATCTCAACATGGGTTTCTAAAAGCGAGGTCATGCTTAGCAAATATGTTATGTTTTTTGGAAGATATCACTAAGTGGGTAGATGATGGATCACCAGTAGATATCATCTACTTAGATTTTCAAAAAGCTTTCGACAAAGTGCCACATCAGAGATTACTGCTTAAACTAAAAGCCCATGGCATAGGAAATGGTATAATTAACTGGATAGAAAAATGGCTGATTGACAGAAGACAACGGGTAGTTGTTGATGGGGAGGCTTCAAACTGGAAATCAGTTTTGAGTGGGGTTCCACAGGGATTAGTACTGGGACCTATATTATTCTTAATATATATAAACGATTTGGACGATGATATAGCTAGCAAAGTGTTGAAATTTGCAGATGATACAAAAGTGTTTAGAAGGATTAAAAGTGATGGGGATAGACAGCATTTACAAGATGATCTTGACAGGTTGATCAAATGGTCTGAAAAGTGGCAAATGTTGTTCAATTTTGGGAAATGTAAATGCCTTCACACAGGACATGGGAACGAATATGTAGAATATACAATGGGGGGAACTGTACTAAGTACTACTGTAAAAGAAAAAGACTTAGGGCTGACAATTAGTGCTGACATGAAGGTTTCAGAGCAGTGTGGAATTGCAGCTTCAAAGGGAAATCAAATCCTTGGATTGATTAGGCGAAATATAGCATATAAAGAAAAAGAACTAATAATACCGCTGTACAAAACAATAGTTAGGCCTCATTTAGAATATTGTATGCAAGCGTGGAGGCCATACCGCAAGAAGGACATAGATATGCTAGAAAGAGTACAGAGGAGAGCGACTAAAATGATACCAAAACTGAGGGATCTTAGTTATGAAAAACGCCTAAAAGAATGTGGTTTAACAACACTAGAGACCAGGAGACTGAGAGGAGATCAGATAGAAGTGTTTAAAATATTGAATGGTTATGAAAATATTGATAGAAATGTTTTTTTCAGTTAAGAAAGATAGAAAGACTAGAGGACATGAAGTTACATTAGTAAAGGAGCAGTGTAGATTAGACGTGAGAAAGTTCTCATTTTCACAAAGGACTGTGAATGAATGGAACAGATTATCTGATGATTGTGTGGGTGCTAGTAGTGTGAATATGTTTAAAAATAAAATCGACACATACCTCAGAAGGGCTAGATATATGTAGATAAAAGGGTTGGACTCTCGATAAGCCAAAGGGCTTCCTTGTCCACCTGCCATCTAGTTAATTCTCTGGATGGCAATCTTGTTAAATCTCATGTCATTTTTGTACATAACATCGTCAAATCATGTTGATAAACAACATATCTCAATATAAGATTTGCCATTATTTTTGCTATTGGCGGTTTTGTAAAAAGAATTTTGATAAGTACCTTTAATACATATTTGTATTGAAATATATACTTTTTCATTTCATCATATTTTAACCCTTCAAGATTATTTGTATTTAAATACATGTCAATGAATTTGACCCATATCCGCTGGTATACTACCATGGTATTTTGAAACAGGTACAACATGGTATTCCATTTGATATTGACAAAGAGAGCAAGGAAAACGTGTGGTAGAAAGAGAAAACCGAAATCACTTGGCACGATAGTGTCAAGAGGGTAGGGGTGAACAGTTGATAGTGACTCTAAGCAAGATGGGTTGTTTCTCAACACTTCTAGAATGTTAGATTGGAAACTGTTGTTGGGTCAGTCATTCTGACTGAACATAATTGGCATGGTTGAATGATTTTCTTCCATTACTTGGAACGTGGCATACCACACTGTAATTATACACTCATGCATTATTAACAGTGCATAACAATAGTATATATAGGAAGGGTTTAAGGGTAAAATACAATAAACGTCATGCGGCTCTGGTGACATATTTGCCTAGGCAAAATTGCAGAATTGAAATGTACAGTAGAACGTGTCTTGAGTGACCGCCACTTCAGCCTAGCAAAAGTGGTCTTTCAAGACGGGTGGTCGCCCATGACAGGTCAACAAACATTGAAAATATGGTCAATTTCAAGAGGAACCGAGAAAGCAGGTGGTTATCCAAGACAGGTTCTACTGTAAAAAAAATAGCTTGGGTCTAGATATCGGTCATTATGATTTTGTAGTACTGATATATTCAATATCATGTCAATTTTAAGATGATATTTACACTATTGCGCTTTGCCCTGAAACCTTACACATGTACCATATTTATTGGTCAAATAAATTGATTCCGAGTTCTGTATTGCAATATATACATTATAATTGTACAGGGTATGTTATCATAATATTCAATAATTCAGAATGCATACACACAAACACTATACCACTTATATTGGTATCAGTGCTGTCAGAATGGACAAATCTTGCTTTTGGACATCAGTGATGACACCAACCTGAAATAAATGGAACAGAACACAATAAAAATACAATATGTGTGGCTTATATTATACATCATAAATCTAAAATATGGAACATTTTGACAAATACTTATTATTCAGCAAAGTCCTATTACAATGTTGCACTGTGGTTTTATCTCATAATATCCTCATCTACATGCCCAACAGGTAGTAAGTGCACTACAGGATGGACTCAAATTAGCTCATTTATCCCATGTGTGGGATCTTTTACTTCCTCTGGCAAATAACAGTTAGAAGGAACCAATGGCCTAGTGTATTTTCCAAGAGAACAAAATTTCCCAAGTTTTTTAAAACTGTGGCCGATAGTTGGATTCGAGTCCAGTCTCCTCGACCGCTGCTTTACCACTTGGCCAACGGTTCCCATTATCGGCAGTAGTCGGTACCCATATAATTTTTGAACAAGTAGGTCTAGTACTGTGACAGTAATCTACCTTTATACATATCACTATTATCAGAATTAGTAACATTAACAAACAGACAACTAAATTGTTAATATTGTTATTATGAATCAAAATAAATTGTTGTTTAAATCATTGGCATTGCCATTGGGCATTACATATATTAGTATAGACTTGATGTTTATATCTAAAAATGTTAATTATATACCTACAGGCTACACTAGTCCCTAGCTGGCTATGGCCCATCACAAACAAGGTAAAAAGCTTGAACTTGAAACACACACATATCATCGATCACATATTTGCATTCTATTGTCATATAATTTAGGGTATTTTTTAACAGTCTGTGTTGCATTTTACTTGTTTTTATTATTCATTCACGTGGCCATGGCAATGCAGTTGGTTAGTTGGTACGTACAACGAAATGAGCGTCAATTGAGGCAAATCTACTCTAGTGGGTCGAGGCCACTTTACCATCTGGCTAATTGTAAAATAATTGATCAGAAAATAATGCTCGGTGTGTACCTCAAACAATAATCGACATACACAAATAATGGAGTGACGGAATGATCGATTTGGTATATAAAACGAGGTAAAATCGTTGCATCGATGCATGTTGGAATTGGCGGTTACGCAAACGGCTGTCTGTCTATAACTATTTCGTAATATTGTTAACAGTATTTACTATTTTACTCTGTGGATCAAATGGTTATAAAAACAACACACTGCAATCTTTGGCAACGTCCTACCGTTTGTCTCGTGGCATGAATGGCCGAAATGTCTTCATTATAATGACTCTGTCCGCAATCTACCGACTTCGCGCTAGGACGTCTGGCCTTCTTCTGTTTGAAATTAAACGTTACGCGCCGAAATGACTCACGGGTAATAAATAACATTATGGGATGCCGGATTCATAACTATTATGCTTAGCTGAATGTTTCGGTATAAAATAATACAGTAGCATCGTTTTAGTTTACGACATACTGACATATATATATTTATATGTAACATCCACCACATGTACATAACACAAAAATACATACATGTTTCTAAAACAGTGGTTAAAAGTTTCCACAGAAATTAAAATAACATTTCTACAGAAAACTATAGATTATCTAAAAACTATAGAATTCTATAGAATATTCTATAGTTTTCTGTAGAATCCTACAAAAAACTATAGGTTCTCTAAAATATATAGGATTGTATAGAATATTCTATAGTTTTCTATAAAATCCTACAAAAAACTATAGGTTCTCTAAAAACTATAGAATTGTATAGAATATTCTATAGTTTTCTGTAGAATCCTACAAAAAACTACAGGTTCTCTAAAAACTATAGGATTCTACAGAATATTCTATAATTTTCTATAAAATACTACAACAAACTATAGGTTCTCTAAAAACTATAGGATTCTATAGAATATTCTACAGTTTTCTGTAGAATCCTACAAAAACTATAGGTTCTCTAAAAACTATAGGATTCTATAGAATATTCTATAGTTTTCTATAAAATCCTACAAAAACTATAGGTTCTCTAAAAACTTTAGGATTCTGTAGAATATTCTATAGTTTTTTTATATAAAATCCTACATAAAACTATAGGTTCTCTAAAAACTATAGAATTCTATAGAATATTCTATAGTTTTCTACAGATTACTACAAAAAAACCTATAGGTTGTCTTAAACTATAGGATTCTATAGAATATCCTATAGTTTTATATATATTCCTACAAAAAAACCTATAGGTTGTCTTAAACTATAGGATTCTATAGAATATCCTATAGTTTTCTATATATTCCTACAAAAAAACCTATAGGTTGCCTAAAGACTATAAGATTCTATAGAATATTTTATAGTTTTCTATAGAATCCTACAGAAAACTATAGGTTCTTTAAAAACTATAGCATATTCTATATAATTCTATAGAATATTCTATAGAATTCTGTACGAAATTAAGATTTCCATAGCCAAATTATAGTTTTCTATAGAATACTATAGAAAAACTATAGAATACTATAGAATACTATAGGAAATTTATAGTTTTCTATATAATTTTTTGCTAAGGGAACGTTAACGGTTGGATTAGTTCTTCTAGTTCTAGTTGTTTCCAGCACTCGGCAACGTTCTATTAACTAACTAGTCTGTATTATTGTGTTATTAGTTTATCGAAGTCCAAACATAAGCATAGAAGAGAATGAAACAATACAAAACGCTATAGGGGAAGTAAGCAAACGGGACTGTATTACTATGGGGGATTTTAATCACGGGCATATACAATGGAAATCTTTACAGAGTATGGGGAGTGAGGACCACAAGTTTTTAGTTTTAGTACAAGATACTTTAATTCCTTTCTCAACATGTGCTAGAATTATGCAATCAGAGGTGAGAATGTGTTAGACATAGTTTTGTCCTCACAGAATGAATTAGTTGACAATGTCAAGATATGTGAGCCACTGGGGAGTAGTGATCACAACCAGATACATTTGACCATCAAAGTAAAATCAGAAAGGAATAATAAAAAGCAGTATATGAGAAATTTCCACAAAGGAAGTTATAAGGACGTTAGGAAATATTTAGCAAAGATAGACTGGCATAACACACTGAAGAATAAGACAGCAGCAGAATGCTGGTATATCTTAAAGAGTGAAATTAAGAGCATAGTCCATACATTTGTACCCTTCAAAAACAAGGGAAACAGTCCAAAAAGAAACACTTATCGAAAGAAGCCATTAAAAAAAATTAAGTATAAACAAATGATGTGGAAGTCATATAGATGTACTGGAAATGATGAAGACTACAACATTTATAAAGAAGCACTTAACCAAGCTACAGCTGGAATTAGAAATTCAAAGAGAAGCTATAAACCAAAATTAGCTAGTAATATAAAACATTACAGCAAGAGTTCAGGATAAGATCGCTCCTCGATCTAGAAGATAGTGTTGGAAATATAACGTCAGAGGGATTCTCAATGGCAGAAGACCTGAATGAGTATTTTAGTTCAGTGTTTACCAGGGAAGGTATTATTAGTTCACTGCCAGTGCCAGAGGCTACGTTCAATGGGGCAGATTCAGACTATTTAGGACAGTTAAGTGTAACCCCGGAAATGGTAGCTAAGAAAATAAGGGCTATGAAGAATAATGAATCACCTGGAATGGATGGGATTCCGCCCAAACTACTATTGGAAATTATAGAACAAGTTAGTGTACCGCTTGCAATAGTTTTCGATTTGTTATTAGAAGAGGGAATGGTTCCTTTAGAATGGAAAGAAATACCGTTATTTAAAAAAGGTTCAAGAAACAAGTCAGAGAACTATGGACCAGTGAGTTTAAAATCATTGATTTGCAAATTATTAGACAGACTAATTAAAGATCACATGGTGGATTTTCTTGTTAAACATGACTTAATAATCCCATCTCAACATGGGTGTTTAAAAGCTAGGTCATGCTTAACAAATATGTTATGTTTTTTGGAAGACATCATTAAGTGTGTAGATGAGGGATCACCAGTAGATATCATCTACTTAGATTTTCAAAAAGCTTTCTACAAAGTACCACATCAAAGATTACTGCTTAAACTAAAGGCCCATGGCATAGGAACTGGTATAATAAACTGGATACAAAAATGGCTGATTGACAGAAGACAACGTGTAGTAGTTGATGGGGAGGCTTCAAACTAGAAATCGGTAATGAGTGGGGTACCACAGGGATCAGTACTAGGACCTATATTATTCTTAATATATATCAACGATTTGGATGATGATATAACAAACAAGGTGTTGAAATTTGCGGATGATACAAAAGTGTTTAAAAGGATTAAAAGTGTTGGAGATAGACAGCATTTACAAGATGATCTTGACTGGTTGATCAAATGGTCTGAAAAGTGACAAATGCTGTTCAATTTTGGGAAATGTAAATGGGAACGAAGATGTAGAATATACAATGGAGGGAGGGAGGGAGGAGGGAGACGGGGAGAGAGAGAGAGAGAGAGAGAGAGAGAGAGAGAGAGAGAAAGAGAAAGAGGAGACACGCATACAGACAGACAGACAGACAGACAGAAACAGAGAGACTATGATATAATGAAGGAATAGAATATAGGATAACATATGTAGGTAGACAGACAGTAAGGAGGCAGCTGATTTGGCCAATTTTACAATTCCGCCGAGTGGACACATTGACCTTCTGTTGTTTTTCACCAGACGTCTCGATCTCGCTACTGATTAGTTTATTAAATATTCATGGAAAGTGCTGCATACTGCAGGTCCAACGGGTGTTCGTACACCAGAACAACCACCACCGCCACCGCCACCGCAACCGCCGACCCACGCAACACACACACACACATACTGTATACACCACACATATGCACATACACACGCACACACACACACACACACACACACACACACACACACACACACACACACACACACACACACACACACACACACACACACACACACACACACACACACACACACACACACACACACATGCACACATGCACACATGCACACACGCACTGGAGAAACTTACTTTGTAAGTAAATAGTTTTTATTACTATATGAGTGGCCTAAGTGAAATGTGTGATTTATTTGAGTTGTGGAAACAGTGTACGTAACTGTCATGTCACCTAGTTACGTATAGTGTAACTCCAGAAATAATGTAACGGAAGATGTGTTGAAATACGTTCGATTGCGGTTTTCCGAGTTCCGATCGTGTCTGCATCATCGATAGCTAATTCATAATTCAACATAACCAACAAACAGTGGGATTGGTATTGTAGCGGTTGTTTAATAGCTATTTTTATGTATCGATTGTTGCTTAGCGCCAGACAGAGCGTATCGGCTGTCTTGGGCATGTTCACTGTATCCTGTACAGTGGGCTCCTTTCAACTCAGACTGACTGGCGGCGGCGTGTGAGAGAGTAGGGCACCGGAACATTCATACGCGTCACGGGGTCGATCATGCATGACGAGTAACTCCACAGGTTGCTTCTAGTCAATATCACTTAGATATACGACGAAAATCCTCAGTAGTGGGGCTATAAGGCAACAGCCTAACCTAGCATTAGGACATCGTCGGATATATATCGTATCGTCGTGGCGTGTCGTCAGCGGTATTACGTCAATGCCGCAGTGAGGGAGATCTAGCGCACGTAAGTACTCGTCTGTCAGTCAACACGAGACCGCCATTACACTCGCTTCGCATGATACCAACATTGCGCACCGCTGGCTGATTACTGCGCTGCGCTTGGGTCGATGCCTTCTCAGAACAAGTTTCAAGTATGACTTACCGTTCGGTCTGTTGACGGACTATTAAATACTCAGCTGAATGGGCGAATCAATGTTTGTATTGGATGATACACATTAAATGAATACTGGGGCTGTTTCTGCACTGGACCGACGCCAATAGTGTGTTTGTAATTGTGTCGTATACCAACAAATGCCCGGGAAAATGCGTGGCCGTTGCCAAATAAATGGTTAGCATACGACGTTTGTGCCGATTATCAGAAAGAGACAGAGGGAGAGATAGAGAGAGAGAGAGGGGTAGGTAGATATAGAGGGAGGTAGAAGGAGAGAAGGAAGGGAGGGTGGGACGAGTGGAGGAGGGAGAGTGGGACGAAGGGATAGAGGAACGGACGGGGTGGGTTTTTTTTTAGACTAAACAATTTGCTCTGCATAAAGTTGAATTTTGTTTAGCCCAGGTTTAGTGTAAGCCAAAGAGCATCAGTCATATTTAAATGCACACCAAGCTTGAATATACTGCAATACATGTAATAATTTTATACAAATCTTACCCTAGATGAAATATACACCAATACAATATGTGCCAGTTCAACCACGTATGTGACAATACCTCTTGATTCTTCATTTAGAACAGGTTAGACAAGCCATAACCTTTGATAGGATACACATTTTGTAATGAAGTATCGGTGTGTTGAGTAGGAGGAGGGCAAGATGTGATAATGTACCTTAAAGCAAGATTTACTGTTTCTAATTTTTTTAATATAATGTTCATATCATAATTATTAAAGTAAACATGTTGAAGGTGTGTATAAAAGGCATACTGCCCACCAAGATGCGTTTAATAAACCTAAATTGTGTTTGCAATTTGAATATTTCGACCAGGAAACATTCACGTATAAACACGATCAGTTGGTAAGGTGCATGAAACCTCGCTATTAAGGTTACCATCTGAACTGTGATAAAGTGACCCGAAGAGCGAGACAGCCGCATACTTATTCCTCTGTTTGTGTAGGACTTTGCTGTCGTTGCATATAGTATGGGGGACGCCCGCCACATTTGAATTAGCTCCCCTTCTTTTGCTCCATCCTATTCTGACATGTCGGATGATGATTGCACTGACTGGCTGGTCGAATCAGTACATATTACGTACTATTGTAGAAGTTATAGAAGTTGTACGTGTACGAAGTTGTATGTGCGTTCACACTGCCAACTGTGCGTGGCGTTGAGTTGTGGTTAGCGCTCAGACTACGGACAGATGTTGGATCAGATTAATTTTTTTTAAATTGATACAACACCTGTTGTAGAAGTTGTACCCAACAATTAAGAGCACTCACACTGACAACTGGACAGTTGTAGATGTCGGCGATTGTTGTAGAAGTTGTACCCAACAATTAAGAGCACTCACACTGACAACTGGACAGTTGTAGATGTCGGCGATTGTTGTAGAAGTTGTACCCAACAATTAAGAGCACTCACACTGACAACTGGACAGTTGTAGATGTCGGCGATTGTTGTAGAAGTTGTACCCAACAATTAAGAGCACTCACACTGACAACTGGACAGTTGTAGATGTCGGCGATTGTTGTAGAAGTTGTACCCAACAATTAAGAGCACTCACACTGACAACTGGAAAGAAATTGTAGATGTCAATAGTCTGAGCGGGGCTTTACGAAAATAATTCTGGAATGTCATTTATCAACCTTAATTTTCGAAGTGGCTATTTTACCTAGGTGAACGTAAAATGAGGTACGCAAAATGCCCATCGTCCGGTGAGCGCTACATAGACACACATACGAAGATCACGTTTTTTTAAAGTATTTGTACAAGACATTTGTTATGGCAAACAATGTGAGCAGTTTTTCGAAACGCAACGTCCCGGATTGATCAGCGAAGCTTGGAACAATCGCAGAATACACGCGCGTAACGTTGTGATCGAATTACGTCCGTCTAACGTCCGGTACGAATCGTAAAACCTATAAGAACTCTTAACACAACGGGGAATTCTAAAAAAAGTTAATGTGATACTTTTCTTCCGCGGACTTCTTTGATTAATCCATGACAGTTTTGCGTCTGACTTGCAAGTCGTCTAGCGAGAGATGGTAATTATTAGCTCGCGGAAGCAATATTCAAACTGTGTTAGTGTGTACTGATTCGGGATTATTAAGCGCTACTTGACGGGCGGCATGCTTTCAACATACTTATTTTAGTACTGAGAACATTATGTTAAAAGAGGTCGAACAGACAGCCTCGTTGTAGTACAAGCGTTTTTGACCAGAGTTGATTTGTTGATGCGTCATTGCACTGCCGATACATTCAATAGTACTTTACCTGCTAATGCGCCTGATCGATTACAGTAATTTCCCATAAAACGTTTTTTTTTTCAAATTTCAAATATCACCATTTTCTAGGTACTGTATTTTTTCTTTAACGCCACAGGGAGACTAACTGTACTCTGACCCCTCTACAAACGTCATCAGCTGAACACCGACTTGTTCAAAGATAATTATTTATAGCCTACGTGTCCTTACAGACGGGTCACGTATGTACGGGTGAGTGAGCTGTCTGTGTTTATAGCACACCGGCGTACTTGGTTGTTGTTGCGGGTCCGCGTGACCATAACAAGTTACGACTAATGCTCGACTAATAATCCAACTAGCATGCGCACCCATCACCGACCGTTTGTCTCCTAAGGAGTGTTGGCCATCACTCTACCAAGACCAAGACAAGCTGACTGGCCGCAGTCACGTTATTCTGACGTTTGCCTGCCCACGTCATCTGAATAAGAACCCGTAAAGTCGGAGTTAAATGGACTGGAACATTATTTACGACGACCTGGAGGATGTTGAGCAAAACATGGCCGAAGTGATAGACGACAAGATTGATGTCTTCCACGTCAGTAACGTGCCGACATTAAACCGAATGGACACCAACTGACCCAGTTTGCTACCCTCCCCCCACACACACACACACCGATCGGCCCCTGTATTCATGGCAACTGTAGAAGCTGTGCTCTTCTGCGGAAAGTGTGGACAACGTAAAACAGACGAAAAGTCGATATATGTTACACAAGAATGCTGACAACTGCTTTCGACAGACACTGATGTCTACGCACGACAAACGTAGAGTTCTACGCATGAATGAATGACATTATCTAACAATAATATTATAATCGAGTTTGTGTGTGTACGTGCGTGCGTGCGTGCGTGTGTGTGTGTGTTCATGGATTAATCTACGTCCCAGGGGTTGGACGTAAGCTTTTTTCAAAATGCCCCTGTATGTCAAAATTGTCACGTTTAAGGGATAAATCAATCAAACTACTTCGGGAAATTGGCCCCTGCGTCAGGGACGTGGTAACATGATGAATACCCTAACACAATATATGCTTATGTCTACCCCTATGCCAATAGCGTAGCTAACAATACAATAATGTTTATTATTATTTGACAATTACAGAGGCGTAGCAGGGCTTTCAAAGGTGGTCCAGCCCAACAAACGAGAGCATCGAATGGAATTGGTTTAGGGAAGGATATCTCCCTCCGTGGTGTGGGAAATTGTAAATATTGAAACACAATGGTGCATATAATTATTGGTATATTTGGTAACTCTGTTTCCGCCCTAAAACAATTGATCGTTCCAACGTCATTTATTAAAACTCACTAGTTATGATATATTGTATTGCCTTTATCAATAGCTGAAAATAGGTGCTATACCCAAAGTCACGCACACACGCACACATGCACACACACATACACACGCAAGCCCCTCCCCTCACACACGCACGCACGCACGCACACACAAACACAAATATCACACACATACATTGGTTAAACTGAGCATTTTGTTAAGCCGGAGTCATTGTCGTAGTCAATTAAGGTGACGAACTCAACTAGGACAACGCTTTCCTCTTTTCCAGTGAGGTATTTTCTTACTAGTAAGAGGGAAGAATTGTGAATAATTTTTTTTTTAATTAAAATGCAAAAGTCTAATTGAATGGAATGCGTTGTCCTTTTCACCGTGAAAGTGTAATGTTTTTGACCATGCCCCAATAATGTGTCTTTTTATAGAACCTTTTTTATAACGGAATAGTGACTCTTACCTTTGTGACAAAAGCAAGACGGATTGAGGACTGTCGAAGCCCGAGGGCTGCTATTGGCCTGGCATCCTATCATAATTGTTCTCACTCCTCCGAACCTATTACAGTAGAGACATCATTGCAAAACACGATATGTTTTAATTTAGAACACAAACCTGCATCTTATTGCAATTTTATTTCAAATTACCTATATCTTAATTATCCACTAGTTTGTTAGTTGTCACGCTACCACACAGTGGCACATGTTTTTAATCATTTAAGTCGAGCTGACCACAAAGCCAAGGGGGTTATAACCCAAACAATCTTTGTGGAGGCGCCTAGACGACTGCCCTGTATGTGCTGCTCTATATCCAACGCCGGACAAAAGTAGACATGATTAGTCGTGCAGTGATATTAATTAAACTGAAGGTGAATCAGATTATTATGTTGAACATTTTGTTAAGCTGAGGAAGTAATTTCTTTAGTTAATTCAAATTACGCACTAAACTAAGAGCATGCATTCCCCTTTTACTATTTTCTAGTGAGGTATTTTGTTAACTAAAATGCAAGTTTGGAACATTGTTCTACTTACTTGTCCTTTAATGATGAAATTGATTTATTCTAAAATCAAAATGTTGTCTTGGAACATAGTTCTAGCATGTATTGTCTGTTTTATTATTGAAAGGAGATTCTAATTGCATCGCAACCTTCGTCCTTTTTAATAGTGAAAATACTTTTTAGGGACTTCACCCCAACAGTCTGTCCTGTTATGACACCTAATTTTTGCGTTTGACAGCATACATTTCTGGTACACCTAGCCCATTTCAACATGGACCTTGACCCCCCAACTAGCTGCATATTTATGAGAACACAATCAGGACCTTCCTCTCAATAAATTGCCAATTATAAGAACGTTTGCCTGTTTACCACTGAAAGTGCCCTTTCTGGACTCTGCCCTTTACGAGCACTGCTGTCCATTGTATAATTTTAAAATACTCTCACATAAATTCTAAATTTATAATTTAAGCATGGGCTGATAACTTGTGACAAGGCAAGATAGGGGCAGGGTTGAAGGGAGCAAGTTGGACTGACTGGGGCATATAAAAGGGCTGGGGGCATTGTTCCTACGTTGTATGTTAAAGTTACCCTCTGTAGTCGCTGTTTTAATTTTGATCAAAATTGTAGTTCGCAACGCTGCGGGTTTCTTACACGTGTTGGTCATACCGGGGTACAGATCCCGGTGTAGTACGTTGAATTCACTACCCCTCAAAACATTACGGTAGTGTTTTGAGCGTACTTTCAAAACACTACTGTTAAGTTCAACACACTACCCCTACATTGTTCTCGATTTTTAAATTTCTATGTGTTTGGGGCCATTCATAAAGTACGTATCGCTTGTTGGGAGTGTGGGGGTTCTCCGGACAATCGATACGAAGCTTTAGATGGGGTCGGATATCTTGGTAATAAGGGTCACGTAAATATTAAAATCAAAGCTATTGACACCAGACTGATGTTATTAATAAACTTCGTCGTGTCAAAGATAAGATCACGGAGTGCACAAATTCGTATAGCGTCATTTTATTATTTTAAATTGCTTATCGTCGGCGGGGGGGGGACGTCTGGGAAACGTCCGGGAGATGTTCGTATTCAAAATACGTGTGGGGTGGGCGAAGTTAATAGCTATGGAGATGGAATTGAGGCTCATGTATGGCGTCGTTCCACAAAGATCCTAAATACACCGCTGTAGGCTTAATCATATAATCGTGTTAGTTTAATTACTGGCTGGATAGATCTAGATTATTAAAATGAAATATATATTTTTATGTATTGTATTTCCAGTTAAATTGCTTGGTAATGATGCATCACCATCAGATACTGTTCGTAAACTAGGTGTTATCTTTGACAGTTATTTCAGCTTTAAGCTGAACATTTCTCAAGTATGTAAATCCTGTTTCTACTATATACGTGATGTCCGCCGAATTCGGCGTTATTTTCTTTATCTACTGCTGAAACAACACCAGTTTCTCTAATTAGCAGTCGCCTTGACTACTGCAACTCGCTCCTAAACGATATTGCTAAAAACGACATAGCTAAACTCCAACGTGTACATAATTGTTTAGCACGTGTGGTACTAAAAGCATCTCGTTTCTCACCATCCCTGCCCCTACTTAGACAGTTGCATTGGCTTCCAGTTACGTATCGAATACAATTCAAATTAGCCACTATCACATATCGTACCCTTTCTACGCAGCACCCATCCTATTTATTTAGTCTCCTTGGTTTTTTTGATATCCCCAAGAATCTCAGATCATCTGTTTCACAACGACTTTTTGTTCCAAAAAACAAGCTTAATATCGGCAAACGTGCTTATTCTGTAGCTACACCCACAATCTGGAATCAACTCCCTATCGCCTATCGCTTTAAATCATCTGAAACTATAAATTCCTTCCGTAAAAAACTAAAGACTTATTAATTTTAAATTGCATTCCCCTTAACCATCAGCGGTCCCTTGATCTAATGATGACTGTTGCTTGTCCCTGTTAACGATTTTGCCCAATGATTCTTGTATGTTGCGCCTCTGAGCTCAGATTCCTGGGGATTTAGGCGCTATAGAAGTTTGTCATTATTATTATTATTAAGTATAGGCATACAGTGAGGTCGTCGGTGTAATCGTTTGGAACTTAATCCTAACCATAAACAAATCCAGCTATTACCAACCCCAACCATAGCTGACTCCAACCACAACTAATCATAATAATAATCTTAACACTAATTAATAATGACATTTCTCACTAATTATTTATTCCCATCATCTGATTGGTTCCAGCTATTACCATATCCCCAATCATAACTGGCTCCAACCATAACTAATCATAATAATAATCTTAACACTAATTAATAATGGTATTTCACATTAACTATTTATTCTCGTTGTCTGATTGGTTCCAACAATTACCCTAACTCCATCCACAGGTAATGGTAATAACCTTAACCTAATTAATAAGGCCATTTCATGCTAACTATTTATTACCATCTGATTGATTATAACGATTATGCGATATATACAATATTATTCTAGCCATAACTGATTACAATAATAATCTTAATCCATATGAATAATGACATTTCACATTACCTATTTATTCCCATCTTGTGATTGGTTCCAACGATTACCTTATCCCCAATCATAACTGGCTCCAACCATAACTAATAATAATAATAATCTTAACCGTAATGAATAATGACATTTCACATAAACTGTTTATTTTCATCGTCTGATTTGTTATAATGACTATGCTATATATAATCCCAACCCACCACGATTGACAACAACCATAACTACTAATTATAATAATCTTAACAATGATGAATAATTATTTATTCCAGTCGTCTGATTATCACCTAACTATTTATTCCCGTCGTCTGACTAGTTCCAACGATTAAACTATAATTAACCTGAACCTTAACAAGATTTAACAAGATTGCCACCCAGAGAATTAACTCTAGGTGGCAGGTGGACAAGGAAGCCCTTTGGCTTATCGAGAGTCCGACCCTTTTATCTATGTGTATCCCGCCCGTCTGAGGTATGTGTCGATTTTATTTTTAAACATATTCACGCTACTAGCACCCACACAATCAGCAGGTAATCTGTTCCATTCATTTACAGTCCTTTGTGAAAATGAAAACTTTCTTATATCCAATCTACTCTGCTCCTTTGCCAATGTAAGTTCATGTCCTCTAGTCCCTCTATCTTTCTTAACTGAGAAAAAAATATTTCTATCAATATTTTCATAACCCTTCAATATTTTAAACACTTCTATCTGATCTCCTCTCAATCTCCTGGTCTCTAGTGTTGTTAAACCGCATTTTTTTAGGCGTATTTCGTAACTAAGATCCCTCAGTTTTGGTATCATTTTAGTTGCTCTCCTCTGCACTCTTTCTAGCATATCTATGTCCTTCCTGCGATATGGCCTCCACGCTTGAATACAATATTCTAAATGAGGCCTAACTATTGTTTTGTACAGCGGTATTATTAGCTCTTTTTCCTTATACGTTATGTTTCGCCTAATTAATCCAAGGATTTGATTTCCCTTTGAAGCTGCAATTCCGCACTGCTCTGAAACCTTCATATCAGCACTAATGGTTAACCCTAAGTCCTTTTCTTTTACAGTAGTACTTAGTACAGTACCCCCCATTGTATATTCTACTTCTTCGTTCCCATGTCCTGTGTGGAGGCATTTACATTTCCCAAAATTGAACAGCATTTGCCACTTTTCAGACCATTTGATCAACCTGTCAAGATCATCTTGTAAATGCTGTCTATCTCCATCACTTTTAATCCTTCTAAACACTTTTGTATCATCGCAAATTTCAACACCTTGCTTGTTATTTCATCATCCAAATCGTTGATATATATTAAGAATAATATAGGACCTAACACTGATCCCTGTGGTACCCCACTCAATACCGATTTCCAGTTTGAAGCCTCCCCATCAACTACTACACGTTGTCTTCTGTCAATCAGCCATTGTTCTATCCAGTTTATTATACCATTTCCTATGCCATGGGCCTTTAGTTTAAGCAGTAATCTTTGATGTGGTACTTTGTCGAAAGCTTTTTGAAAATCTAAGTAGACGATATCTACTGGTGATCCCTCATCTACCCACTTAGTGATGTCTTCCAAAAAACATAACATATTTGTTAAGCATGACCTCGCTTTAAAAAAACCATGTTGAGATGGGTTTATCAAGTTTTGTTTAACAAGAAAATCCACCATGTGATCTTTAATTAGTCTTTCTAATAATTTACAAATCACTGATGTTAAACTCACTGGTCTATAGTTCTCTGACTTGTTTCTCGAACCTTTTTTGAATAACGGTATAATGTTTGCTTCTTTCCATTCTAAAGGAACCACTCCCTCTTCTAATGACAAATTGAAAACTGTTGCAAGCGGTATGCTAATTTGTTCTACAATTTCCAATAGTAGTTTGGGTGGAATACCATCCACTCCAGGTGATTTATTATCCTTCATAGCCCTTATTTTCTTACCTACCATTTCCGGGGTTACAATTAATTGTCCTAAATAGTCTGAATCTGCCCCCTTGAACTTAGCCTCTGGTACTGGCAGTGAACTAATATCTTCCCTGGTAAACACTGAACTAAAGTACTCATTCAGGTCTTCTGCCATTAAGAATCCCTCTGATATTATATTTCCAGCACTATCTTCTAGAGGACCGACTTTATCTTGAACTTTCTGTTTGCTTCGAACATACGCATAAAAACTCTTGCTGTCATGTTTTATATTACTAGCTAATTGTTGTTCATAGCTTCTCTTTGAATTTCTAATTTCAGCTGTAGCTTGGTTAAGTGCTTCTTTATAACTGTTGTAGTCTTCATCATTTCCAGTACATCTATATGACTTCCACATCATTTGTTTATACTTAATTTTTCTAATGGCTTCTTTCGATAAGTGTTTCTTTTTGGACCGTTTTCCTTGTTTTTTGAAGGGTACAAATTTATCGACTATGCACTTAATTTCACTCTTTAATACATTCCAGCATTCTGTTGCCGTCTTATTTTTCAGTGTGTTATTCCAGTCTATCTTTGCTAAATATTTCCTCATGTCCTTATACCTTCCTTTGTGGAAATTTCTCCTATACTGCTTTTTACTATTCCTTTCTGATTTTACTTTGATGGTAAAATGTATCTGGTTGTGATCGCTACTCCCCAGTGGCTCACATATCTTGACATTGTCAACTAATTAATTCTGTGAGGACAAAACTATGTCTAACACATTCTCACCCCTGGTTGGTTCTAGCACATGTTGAGAAAGGAAAGTATCTTGAACTAAAACTAAAAACTTGTGGTCCTCACTCCCCATACTCTGTAGAGATTTCCATTGTATATGCCCGTGGTTAAAATCCCCCATAATAATACAGTCCCGTTTGCTTACTTCCCTTATAGCGTTTTGTATTTTTTCATTCTCTTCTATGCTTATGTTTGGACTTCGATAAACTAACCCAACTGTTAACGTTGAGTTTCCTGTAACTATGTTACACCAAACAGCTTCTTCGCAATCTGCTTCTCTTTCTAATTTTATTTCATAAGCCTGAATAGATTCTTTAATATATAAAATAACTCCACCTCCCTTTCTTCCTATTCTATCTTTTCTAAACATTACATATCCTTTCAGTCCCAATTCAGCATTTGATATATCGGTGGTGGTCCAGGATTCGGTTATACCTATTATATGAGGGTCAATATCTTCTACCATAATGTTTAGTTCATTTCTTTTGTTTACTATACTCCTTGCATTTAAACAAACACATTTATATCCAGCTTCAGAAGAGTTTTCCACACTGTTATTTGCTGATTTATTTGTGCTGTCTTTATCTATGCCTCCATTTTCAGGCTTTTCTGTGAGTCCCCCCTGCGAATCTAGTTTAAATAGATACAACCTGTCCCACTGTCAACAGATCGCAGCAAGTTCTCTGAGAAAACTGCTGCCCCCTTTCCACTAAGATGGAGGCCATCTCTCATGTACATATCTTCCCTCCCAACAAAGTATCCCCATAAATCTGTGAATCCCACTCCATCCCAACCTCAACGATAACTAACGCAAACCATAACTCATTACAATAATGGCTTTAAACTTAATAATTAATATTATGTCATTTACACTAACTATTTATTTCCGTTGTCTAATTGGCTCCAACGATTACGAACTCGACGCTAACCTAATGTAGAGGATGATTCTCAAAAGGTGTCTAATGTAATTGGCTTGTCAAATATATCGACGGTAGTGTTTTGAATTTGGGTAGTGTTTTGAGCGTGCGTGGGGGTAGTGTTTTGAACTTAACAGTAGTGTTTTGAGGGTACGTCCTACACCGGCATACAGTCGGCCAAGATCAACGTCTTGGGGGGAAGTGGTTCGGCCATGGCCGGTACTGTCCAGTCGTACGCCCATGCTGAATTCAACTCTACCACGACTAGGGCCTGTCGAAGGACGTGAACTTCACATTCTCTCCGACCTTCGTCATGTTGAACATACATGGAGTATCTGCGAGGGGGTTGTGTCGGTGATGTGTGCCATGCTTCGACAAATTGCGTGATCCTTGTATTGGAAATGTGTAACATGCTACTAGTGAACTGGTTAATCTGTCGGATAATTTTACAAGCGAAATGTGCCAGAGAGCTTGCTGGCATGTTCATACCAGATATTAAATTATTAAACATAATATAGAGGTTTAGTTCATTATTTGAATTGTGAGAGGTGTGAATTTAGAAGAATAATAATTTTTTTATTGATTTTGTTGTAGTAAACTTATTCTAAACGAATTGAGTTATGTTTGCAGGATAGCCCGCTGTTGCCACTAAGGAGTCGATGGATGTGTTCAGCGGAAGTGGAAACAAGTGGCGCCCCCTGGACCAAATACGTGGTCACGCATTGCGCGCTTTCCCGGTGTCACTGCTTATCTTCGTACAGGTGAGAGGTTGATTCGGAATAGAGCTAACAGCCTCCTTTGTTTGAAGGTGTCATTAACATCGTCCTACCCAGTAACAACACTAATTTGTTGGGTTTCAGTTGAAGGTCGCTTTTTTATTGATAAACCTAATATAAGTCAAAGTAGCAGTTCATATCTAGTAGTTAAATAGTAATACAGTAAAACCTGTCTTAACGGCCACCTGTCCATAACGATAACCTGGATATAACGGTCACTTTTGAAAGTCCCGAATGACTTCCTATTAGTTTGCACTGCCCACTACCTGTCCATGACGGTAACCTGTCTATTGCGTATAACGGTCAGTTAATTTGGACCGAACCATTCATAGTCATCCTGCCGCTTGCGGGCAGGTAGGTCAAAGGGAATCCATAATTTTCCTGAATAAAACGTAATCGCGTCGGTGTCAATACGTGTACGCGGGACTATAAAATTGCAGTCGAGTCACGCATGTGGTCATCAGCTTGTTGCAGCCGCTATGTGGCTCCTTTACTCCAGCAAAGAGGAGTGTAATCAGCTTTGTTGTCCAAAGTGAGCTCGGAGAAGCCATGAGCATGTAGCCACAGATGGAAGCGGGCCGTTGTAATATTTACCTAGGATCTAGGTGACTTGGCGTAGCTGGACCTGGAGATCGAGACTGCCTAGATAAATAATACAATGGCCCGTAGCTCAAACTGTATCGATTAGAGAAGCCATTGAAGCGGGCCGTTGTAATATTTACCTAGGCGGCTTAGCATAGCTGGAGAGTCTGCTTAGGTAAATATTAAAATGGCCCGTTACCTACCACTTGGGGTAGCTTAAATTGTATTGCTAATCCTCCTGAGCAAATCTGGGTCAACGCCTGCCTTGCACTCGTTCACACCCTCGTATTTCCTTTTGGACATCAAATCTTTTTTGTTCGCCTTTACTTGGAGGGCGTGATTGATTTCAACATGGCCCAAACTTCCTATATTTCCTATTGTTCATGATAGTACCAACTAGTGAACGTCAACGTAACCATCCATAACACCGTGACACTAGTGAATATCCAAATTATGAAACTCTCGATAACGGCAACCTGCCTATAACTGTAATTTTGCGCAGTCCCGACGATGACCGTTATGGACAGGTTTTACTGTAGTTAGATAGATAACTAACACTTAGGGTTAATCGCTAGTTGACAATATTTTCATTAGTAAGATTTTAATTTGGCAAGGTCACAAATGTCTGTTCTTCCGACTTGTTGCCTGTTGTAGTAGTTGTACAGTAGTAGTATATTATTTACAACACATCACAGTACACAGACTTATATGCTATAAAACAGGAGCACTAGAAAGAAACTGCAATCATCTTATTTCAATAGCGGACCTAAATATATATATATATATATATATATATATAATTATATACATATATCATCATCATCCTTTTGGCGGCCACAATCAACTTGCTGATTATTATGCCGCTCTTTGGGGGTTGCGAGGAGGTAGAATTTGATTTTGCCAAGAGAAGAATATCTAGAGTGACAGACCTATGGAGAACATTCGATCGCTATAAAAGTTTTAAATTAATAATAAAATAACCCCAAATAAAACAAATAAAAAAACCAAAAAAAAACAAACAAACCAACGCAAATAAAATCAAATGTAAAACAATTAAATAAATAATGAAATGAAAATTAAAATCCATACCCCTATACCTAGTCTAACTGTGTAATATCTAGTTTTGTGGCACCCTTGCTTTGAAAGTGTCAAGGGTGCTGGCAGCTACAGCTGTTTCAGGCAGATCGTTCCAGTCTTTGATGGTATTGGGGAGGAAAGAATGTTGTCTGTACTTGTCTGATCGGAGCAGGATGGTGTTTGGAGCGATCGACTACAGCTTGGTTCTTAATGATTTTATGTAACATGGTCAATCTTGCCACCTTTCTGCGGTACTGGAGGGAAGGCCATTTGAGTCTGTTGATCATTGTGGTGACACTAGATGTCTTCTGGTACTGGTTGACCACAAACCGAGCGGCTCTTCTCTGGACTGCCTCGATCTTTTCAATGTTGCGCTGTGTGTAAGGGTCCCAGACTGAGCAGGCATACTCCAGTGTGGGACGAACGAAGGTCTTGTATGCTGTCTCCTTCAGCTGGGTGGCGCTGATCTTGATGTTGCGACATAAGAAACCTAGGGTCTTGTTGGCTTTAGCACAGATGTTGTCAATGTGCTGATCCCAGCAGATGTCTCGGGTGATGGTAACGCCGAGGTACTTGGCAGAGGTGACCATTGCCAATGTACGACCATGAAGTAGGTATTGGCACTCCGCTATGGTCCTCTTGCGGGTGACAGGGAGAGTCATACATTTCCCCGGGTGGAAAGCCATGTCCCATCGTTGTTCCCAGTTTTCTAGTCGGTGGAGGTCGAGTTGTAGCTGGTGTTGGTCGTGGTCAGTGGAGGAGAGGCGATAGACAGCGGTGTCATCAGCAAATAGGCGTGTCCACGAAGTGAGTTGTTCTGGGAGGGCATTGATGTAGGCCAGGAATAGTGCTGGGCCGACAACTGATCCATGTACACCTGAGCGCACACTGACGTAGCCTGAGGTAGCATCGTTAACCACTACTGCTTGCCGCCGATTCCTGAGGAAAGCCCCGAGCCACTGGTTGCCTTGGACTCCATAGTGGTGTAGCTTATGTAGTAGGAGACTGTGGTTAACCCGGTCGAAGGCTTTCGCAAAGTCCATTATTATGATGTCGGCTTGGTGGCCTTGTTCCAAGTTCTCGCTGAGTTCTTCAGTGAAGTACAGTAGTTGTGTTTCACAGGATCTTAATTTGCGGAAGCCGTGTTGTTCTGGCCTGAGGATTCCATTGCTTTCGAGGTGATTCATCAGAGCGCTGACGATGACATGTTCTAGGATCTTGCACGGAACGCTTGTGATGGATACGGGGCGGTAGCTTGTTGGATCATAGTGCTCGCCTTTCTTAAAAACGGGCGTTATGTTGGCTTCTCTCCTGTGCTGATAGAGGACTGGAAGATAGTAGTCAAAATCGGGGCCGCTTCAGTTGCCAGTTGTCTGAGTACCCGTGGACTGATGTGGTCCGGGCCACAGGCCTTGTAGGGATCTAGTTTGGTGAGAATCTTGTGAATGCCCTCCTCTGAGATGACGAGGTCAGTCAGCGTGGATGAATGTTCACCATAACTCATCTGGCACCTGGCTGGGAATTCTTCATCAGTATACTCCGCCCCTTCACTGAAGACGGCCTGGAAGTGGTTGTTCAGAGCTTGTGCTTGGGCCATAGGGTCTGTTATGAGCTGTCCACTGACCTTCAAGGGGGAGATGCTAGCCTTGGAAGATCTCTGGTGTTTGATGAAGGTCCAAAAACGCTTCAGAGAGTGGGAGCCTTCTGCTGACTCGGGGTCAACTGTGATCGCATCATTGATGTATTCCCAGTAGGAGCGACGTATCTTGCGCTGGATCTGGCTGCGTAGGCTCCTAGACTCCTTGCTTAGTTCTTCCGAGCCCTGCTTCTTCATCATCTTGTACACCCGGTCGCGTCTCTTCACCAGTTTACGGATGTCTGGAGTGATCCATGGCTTGCTGATCTTTTGGCGTGCTTCCTTGTGTGGGACGAAGGATGATACTGCCTTAGTGAGGGTGGTATCTCTAAACCTACTCCACAATTCCTCTGTAGTGAGGCTGACTCTCTCTCTCTCTCTCTCTCTCTCTCTCTCTCTCTCTCTCTCTCTCTCTCTCTCTCTCTCTCTCTCGTTCAGCTTGAAGGTCCTTCAATGCCATCTTCATACTCTCCCAGTCGGCTTTCTTGTACAGTGGTATCTTCCGTGGAGATTGCCTGATTTTCTGTGTTGCAATATTGATTTCGCAGTATGGGATGTTGTGGTCTGATAGTCCTGGGATCACTTCGACTCTTGGGATCAGTTGTGGGCTGTTAGTCAGGAAGAGATCCAGGGTGTTTTTCCATGACAAGCTGTTCCAACCCATGGTCGTGGGTCATATCGATGAAACTGTTGTGGAGACGAGGATGGACAAGTTTAGGTTTCAGGAACATAGTAGCCCAATTCCAGTCGGAGAAGTTGAAATCCCCTCCAATGAGGAAGTGTGCATTCTGGAACTTTGTGGCTTTGTCACAAAGCCATGAAGCCACAAAGCAATATATATTTATCGGTGAGTCGCTTGACAAAGCCACATATATACATACATATATATAATACATAAATAGATAAATAAGTACAAGATACAATTCACATGAACATGTAAAAACCAGCTAAAATAAAAAACACTAAAATACAAATTCACTTTCTTCTTTCACTTTCGCTCGATTCTAAATATCACCCTTGTGTATTTGCATCGATGTTTATGTAGTGTGACAACTTACACGCATCTTCAGCAATGAATAAACGAGTCATAGAGCATAGTACTGTATAGATAGATACAATAAACTATAGCGTTGTCAAATGCTCGAGAAATGATGCAGGTTCAGTTCTCCTATAGTCCGCTAGGGGTACACTCCACTATGCCCCCAAGTCCTCGAGCCAGAGGGCTGACAGTGGAAGTGTGACCCTCTACATTTCCTCCACTAGTCTCCTTGGAGGTCGCCGGGTGCGACCGCCAAGTCGCCGAACAGCGGGTGTCGGAGCAGGGATCGGTTGCGGAACCTCAGCGGCCGGTGTGGGTGGGGGCGCGGCCAGCTGGAGCATCTCACGACTAGCACGAGGAGGCTGCCCGGCGCCGGACTCGGGCCTGACTGGGGTCGCTGGCACGGGTGTAGTCGGCTTGGGTAGAGGCGACACTGGGTCGGTGTCTCGGGTAGCATGGGCGACGGTGGCGTGGTCGTGGCGGGGGGAATGACAGATGGCGAGTTGATCAACGGGGCCCTGGCGATATGCGGCGTGTACAGGCGTAGGTGTTTCCTGTTACGGAGTGTGACACGCCTCGACCCGTCCACTCGTACGACATATTGGTCGTACTGTCGTACCTCAACTACGATTCCGGTGCGGTCCCACTTGGTTGGGTGCGGGCCAACCAGATTCTGCAGCCTTACGCAGTTGCCGATAGTGAGTGGAGGTAGGACACGTGTGTGCTCCGACAGTCGCTCATGTGCCCTCATGTGTCGGACACGTAGTGCGTCCTCTCTTGCTTGCAGTGGTTCGCGCCACGCCCAATGGGGTAGGTACTGTCCGGGCGGTACTGGGATGAAGTCCCGGATGCGGCGTCCAAAGATGATCTCGGCAGGACTGGACATCGGATCTGGCGTGTTTCTGTAGGCTAACATGGCCCGTTGGAATGCGTCGGTGTTCAGGGAACCACCTGGGCCCGTGCTGCCAACCAGCATCCGCTTGACCGTTTTCACCCCGACTTCCGCCATGCAGTTGATGTGTGGGTTTGCTACGCTGCTGATGCGGTGACGTATACCCCAGTTCTGGAGGAATGTCTTTGTAGCGCCTGCCTTGAACTCAGGTCCCCCGTCCGAGGAGAGCTCCTCGGCGATGCCGAAGGTCATGAACACTCTTCGGAGCGCGGCAATGAGGCCTTTGGAACCCTCTGCGTTCTCTTCTACGATAGGCCAATTAAAGTATCTGTCCACGGCGACGAGGTAGTGATGGCCGCCGTAGCTGAAGTAGTCAGCACATATCGCCTGGAAGGGGTAGACTGGTCGTGTTGGTGGTGTAGGCGGCGAATTTGGTTGTGACGGCGCCATGCGGTTGCACGCTGTACAGTGTGCACGTGTCTCTTCAATTGCCGAAGTCATACCTGACCAGAAGAATGACCCCTCTGCTCGCGACACCATCATCGAAATACCCTGGTGAGCCGAGTGGAGTGCCTGCAAGACACGTGCTCGGAGAGTGGGTGGTATGACGATTATGTCCTTGTAAAGGATGACGCCGTCGTACTCGATTAGCTTCTCCCGGTACTGGTGGTGCGTGCGGATGGCACTGAGCATGGCTGATGGCGTGTCAGGAAAGCCGTTGTGGATGACATCCTCTAGAGCGGACATGTCGGGGTCGCTCGCCGTGGCAGTGCGCACATCGTCCCATGTGACCGACTTGATGAGTTCCGTGGCCGTGGACGCGCAAGTCTGTGAGCAGCGAGGTGGCGCCGGATCGTCGCGGGATCGGAGGGCTGCGGGGGCTGCCGCGGCCACGTCATCGGGCAGGTCGGGAGTCTCGGCGTCGCCCACTGGGTGTCGTGATAGGGCGTCGGCGACGGTGTTGCGAACGCCGGGGATGTGGAGCACGCGGAACACGTACCGCAGCGACTTTTCCTTAATGTTCCGCAAGCGAGGGTTTGGGATGTCGTCGAGGGCGCGGTCACCCAGCACCTTGAGTAGTGGATTGTGGTCTACTGCTACCATGAGGTCCGAACATCCCAGGGTGAAATGTCGAGCCTTGTCAAGGACGTCTACAACTGCCAGCGCCTCGCCCTCGATGGGGGCATAACGTGACTCAGCGCCGTGTATGAAACGGCTGCCCATCAGCACTACTTTCCAGCCCAACTTGCAGCAGAACGGTCGGACACCAGCGCAGTCACAGTGTTTCTGAACTAGCCAGTACCCGAGCCCTTCCTTAGACCAGTCTGTGGCGAGGCACGTCGGGCGTGACTGGTCGAAGATCTCGACTCCTTGCCTGATCTGGTCGATGATCACGACTTTCGACTGCCTGAACAGGCGATCCAAATGTTCCGTCCAGGCGAACGGCTGATCTGGCTTCAGGAGGTCGCGGAATGGTTGCATGTGGTCCGCTACGGCGAAGGCATAAGCCACCTGGTTAACGAGGCCGAACCAGCTTCTGATGTCTGTGACATTCCTCGGTGTCGGGAAGTCCTTTATCAATTGCAACACCTTCGAGCATGGTTTCACTAACGTGGGTGATATCTCAAAGCCTGCAAACTCGACGGTGTCTTTACCGAACACAAACTTGTCCGGATTCTGCGTGATGCCATTGCGGCCACACGTGTCCAGCCACTGCACTGCCTGCCAAAAGGCCTGCTCGATGTTGTCCGCCCACAGTAGGGTATCGTCGATGCATTTTGTCTTGTTGGGTACGTGGGCGACGATCTCATCGAACCGCCGTGTGAAGCCATCGCCAGACGCCACATATCCTTGGGGTGCTGAGCAGTATCGATAGCGGCCCCAAGACGTTATGAACGTCGTGAGATGGCGGTCGTCGGGGTGGAGTGGGACAGCGTGGTAGCCGTTCCAGGCGTCACACACCGTTTTCTTTGTTCCATGAGGCACCGATCTCGCTTGGTGAAAGGGTCTCTGGGTGTGATGGGTCTCCCTGGTGGCACTAGCGTTAAGGGCCTGGATATCCACAGTCCGTCGAGGCTTCCCGTTCTTCTTTGCGCCGATAACCATGCGATGACACCAGGTGACAGGGGTGCCAGTTGGTACCTCCTCGATGACGCCCAAACTGCAGTATTGGTCGAGGCCGGCCTTCACGTCGCTTCGCCAGTGAATCGGGACGTCGATCGGTGTGTGGCAGGCGACAGGCTTGGCGTCTGGGTCAATCATTAGCCGGAGTGGCGGGTCCTCCATCGGGAGGAGAGGCTGGTGGTGACACGTGTTGAATGTGCTAGCCTTGTAGTGCGACAGCAACCACTGCTCCAGTTTTCTGCGGTTGTTCTCAATGGCTGGATAGGGCAGCTCTTGCGGAGGCAGTGGTGGAGGTTGACGGCGGGGGCACTCACAGGCCGCGGTCATCGACGACTCTGAGGCGGCGCTGCACGTGTTCACCTCCGCTGAGGGCTGTTTGATTTGGCCGACGTCAAGGAAGTTACGCGACACAATTCCTAGCGCCACACATGCTCCTCGAGACAATAAGAAGTCGCTCGTGTCTCGACATATGTAGACAATTTGGCGTGTTTCTGTGCCACCTGGAGAAGCGGAGTCTGATAGGCGCAGGGCGATCACCCCGATTATGTCCAGATTGTTTCCGTTGGCAGCTGACATCTGCAGACGTGTTTTGCTCAGGCATTGTTCGGTGAGTCCGAGCTTGGAGAGTAGATTCGTCCCAGCCAGGCACGATTGGCAGCCTGTATCAGCCACTACCGACACCAACGCAGCCTTAGTCGGGCGCCTCAGTGGCGTGCGGAGCCGAGAGCGCGAGTGTCGCACGGGTAGTGAGTGATGTATAACGACAGTGTAGGTTGTGGGGCCGAGGATTTCTTCACCCACGTGTCTTGAGTGGCGTCGTAAACGCAGTGTTCGAGTTTGAAGTCCCCGAGGTTGCAGACGATCTCGTTGTCGACAGGCGGCGCGTTCTCCACACTGCATAGTGACTGAAAGAGAGCTGTAGCGGTTTCCCTCTGCGGTGACCGGCGCGGGCGGCGTTGCACATAGAGTGTGCCGGCCGTCGACTTTTGCCTGCATACGGTCCCAAGTTGACCTTTCTTGCCGCATTTGGTGCAGGTTTGGCCGTATGCCGGGCAGTTGTCAGAGCGTTCGTTCCTGCTGCTACCATGGCCGATCTGGCCGCAGTGTGTGCACCGCGGAGTAGGCAGGGGTGTGGGTGGGGCACGTTGTTTGAAGACCGCTCTCTGCTGTTTCCGGAATGAGCTGATCTGGGCAGCCGCCTCGGATCCGTTGCTCAGCTGCTGGAGGGAAATCTTTCCCGATTCCTTGCCCTCAACAAACGCCTCAACCTCTTCGAGAGGTGTACTCGGTCCCTTCTCGGTCAGACAATCCAGTTTGATGTCATGATCGGCGCAGCCCAGGACGACCTGGTCCCGCACCACAATGTCGCTGTAATCTGCCCCAACGCATGCGTCGTGGTTCGGGCAGCTCGGGCACTGACACTTGACGACGAACTGGCAAACTCGCGCTTGCCCCTTGAGTCGAGCGCTGTAGGCGCGGACAGGTTCGTCTCGGTCCTGCCGCATCTTCGACAGCACGTCCCGGGCTACCATCGCGTACTCGGCGCGCACCGCCAACTTCTTAATGTTGGCCAGTAGGTCTCGTTCGCTGCAGGAGGCCAGCGCATCACGGTGAAGTCACGTAGTCCCTCGGGATTGCAGCAATCCAGAAGCTGGTAAGTGAGGTCGCAGCCGGCGACTCGCGTAGCGTCTTTATATTCACGCCAACGTTGCTAGAAATATAGCCAATCTTCCAGGGAGATCCCCTCATCAACGGTCGGGCGGCTAATTTTCTCCACCTTGGCCGTGGCGCAGACAGCGTGGCTGGGCGCGGGTGTGGCGACATGCTGACTCTGCGCTTGGATGGTGAGGAGTGTGGCTGCGAGCGTGGCGTCGGTGACATTCGGGCGGTATTCGCATCTGTCGACGGGACACTTTACATCTTCAGTGGGCGTGGCCAGATCCATGATCACAACGGTAGATTATGCACCAGGTGCGACCACCGTATTCGCGTATGCGGGCGTGAGCGATAACAGGCCGGATTGTCGACGAGTGCTTAATACAAAGCTGCAGATTGTTCGTTTATTCATAAATAACACCCTTGTGTATTTGCATCGATGTTTATGTAGTGTGACAACTTACATGCATCTTCAGCAATGAATAAACGAGTCATAAAGCATAGCACTGTATAGGTAGATACAATAAACTGTAGCGTTGTCAAATGCTCGAGAAATGACGCAGGTTGAGTTCTCCTATATCCGCTAGGGGTACACTCCACTAGATTCTTCAAACTGGTCTTACATTCTTTTTAAGCATATTTTTGTATTGTAAGGATTGCACTTTTAGTGGAATTTTATTCCATAATTTGATGCTATTATATTTATAATATTTGCTACCCAGGCCCTTGACATGAGGTACAACGTAAGAAGCAGTGCTTCCACGTGTGTCATATTGATGTATAATTCTATTTATATCACACATGTGCGAGGGGGCTGAATTATTGAAGACATTGTACATTAAAGTAAAAACTAGATAGTCGACTCTTCCTTTTCCATAATTTGATTTCTTAAAATCACTTAAACTTATATGTCGCCTACAATCATATTTAAAGAGATGCCTATTATGATTTTATTTTTAGCTGTGTGCAGTTTAGTTTTGACCTCTGCGTATAATCCCCTGTACCATGCATTGCAGGCATAATCAAAATGTGGCTGCAATAATGTTGAGGACAGCATTCTTCTCTCCTGTACAAGGGTGACTGGCAGATACTGCATTTTACCGCTCGTTCTGTTCTTTTTCTTCATTGTCTCCTATCAACAGCCCGCTGTCTTCGCGCAATCCTCCCATCTTGTATACATATATGAAAAACTACAAGATATTATACTTCTAGCGGATCAATTAATGCGCGTGCCTAGCATTGTATTTTCGGGGTCCGTTTCGTTATTCAAAAGTAGCATAACATTTATTCTGTTAATTTGTATAATATATTCATTTAATAAATGTTATATTGTTGAAAGCCTGTTATGAAGGCGTGATCCAAAACAAGACAAACGACGTTAGTATAAGACCTAGTGACCACAGCGCAGATGGGTACACATAGTGGAGATGAATTACATTTAAACAGTCTGTGCAAAAATATAGTGCGTTCATCCATCACCACTTTTTCATGTGTTCTGTTACTGCCAGTAAGTCGATATAACTAATGTTGTTTGGTCGTGCCGCCAGGTGTCACTGCTGGGTGTCCACGGTGGAGCCGTATTCGAGCTGAAGCTGGCTTCGTTCAGTAACCCTGGTGGGAAGACGTGGGCCTCCTTCCCGTGTCCGGGCAGTCATCGAGGTTACGGCAGTCGCCAGGAGGCGCACAGCTCATACAAGTTCCACTTCTGCGTCGATGACAAGAACGGGTGAGAAAATGATGCATGCCGCATCAATAAAGGGCAACTCTAGACACGCGTAAACAGTTCAAAGAGGTCCAGTTGATGTGTGGCACACCACTTTCATGTTTTAGTGAGTTTGTACAAAACATCAGCGTGTGTGCATGTTATTTCCTTCACACTTCACAGTCGACAAAATGGTGATCAACACCTACGATACGCATGCACCAACGCACGCATGCGCGCATCCACGCACACGCAAAATCACATGCGCGCATGCACATTCGCGCGCACGCATGCACGCACGGACACACACACACACACACACACACACACACACACACACACACACACACATATGCTATACATGTACTTAAGCCTACACGAAGTTAAAAGACATTACTATGTTCCCCCAGTCACGTCGCGACATGCCGTTATGGCCAGTGGGATACTGGGATATTCGAGACAGAAGCCGGCGTTGCTTTCGGAGCTGACATGAAAGGCGTGGCTAACCCGATTGTAAAGACAATGATGCGATGGCCGGTTAGTATATCATTCGCTTTGCAAACACTACATGTAATTCACACAGGAAATTTAAAAATTCTACGAAATAGCAAAATTTTTAAGAACTTTGTGAGTTGCGTTATTTGCATTGTTTTGTTTTCAAAATTGTGATTGTTATAATAACCATAAACCTATATAGTTGTATTAATCCCCTTGCCTAAGTTTAAAGATTTTTTCCATTGAATTGATCATGGTCTCCCTTTTCATTTTCTTAATTCACAATGTTGTATTAATGTATTTTCTTATTCTCATGTGCTGAGAAGACTTAAGGTGATTTATAAAGAAGTTTGTCAAGCAAATTCAGTAGAAAGTAAACTTTCTAAATAGCTTTCCAGTCAAGAGCAATAGGCATATGTCATTCCAGCTTGTTTTCAGCTAATTTGAACATCTTCTATTCGGAAGTTCTTCTGTTAACGCTCGAAATCTTCGCGCACTGATACTGCGAAATATCGAGCAATCACGATAGCACTATTCATGTCAGTTGTTGTCCTATATGTTTTTACAGGGCGATGTCAAACTGAAAGTGAAAGTCGTGTGCGTTGGTGCCCAGAGCAGTCACGAGATGGATTCATCCACCGAGAGCAACACTCAACTCGTCGACCTCATATCGACTGCGTTGAACAACACCCCGTCGACCCAGAAGCCCGACCTGACTCCGGTGACCGTGTCTGGCAGCAGGGCCAGGCGACCCGGCTCAGGCAGAAACACAAGGTAAGGTCTTATACAGCGCGGCATCCATTGCTTTAGACTGCTCAAGGCGTTTTATAGTTTACTCCTTGGGAGACCTGTTTAGTCGAACACCATCTCGACTTAAATAAAATAAATAAATAAATATACATATATAGCGCCAACTCTAGTTAGAAACTATTCAAGGCGCTTTACATGTAAAATAGTAATACATCAAAACAATAATTAATTATGTATAAAATATAAATACAGTCTAAAAATTATCTTTAAATATTAGTATTATCGCGTCATATAAACAAACGATAATCAATAAAAGCTTAATGCCAAGTCTAAAAGTCATTATAGCAATTAAAGTATTGATTAAAAGAGAGTGTTTAAAAGTGCTCTTAAAAGTTGTCTCACTTCTCTTAAAACTTGTCTCACTTCTCTAGAAGCATTTCGCCAAGCTGTAATTCGTGTTTATTTCTATACACTTTAATTACTCCCTGGGAGACATGTTTATTCGAACACCATCTCGACTTCTCTTGGAAGAATTCAGCCACGCTATAATTCGTGTACGAAAACTATTCGTACATAAACATCTACAACTGTCTATAGCCCCGTACACGTTTATTTATATATATATATATATATATGAGTGAACTGGAGCAGTGTGGAGTGAAATAACTTGCACAATGTTCAGACTTGTAACAAGGGGATTCGAACCCGGAATCTCTTGATTGGGTTGTGAAGCTCTAGATACTACGCCACCGATGCTCGCAGTTTGGCCACCGACGGCTAGACTAGAAATCCCCCCCACAGTTTCACATTGCATGGTCTCACGGGCTATGAGTTTTAGAAAATGAAAATTTGGGTTAAAGAAACCTGCTTCACGCAATTGTCTGCCGATATCACGAACAAGTTGTAAAGGGATAGAATACCTTACAGCGGCGTGCACGGACCAGCATTGGAGTTGCATCGCGATGAGTTTTGTGAACCATCTGAATGGAGTTTGAGATTAAACCTGAGGCGACTGAGAACTTACTAACATGAGATGAAATAAAAATGTTCACATCTTATTGCATTAATGTGTATTTATATTTATTAAGGGTTGATTATGGAAAAGCCCCTGTGCGGCATGTTATTATTTCCTATAATGATGTATTTGGGAGTATGCAAAACCGATGTATATGAGATATAGAACTAGCCTCATACGTGTTTGTTCTGGCACTGACTGTTGTAATATTAAATTTAGTCAGTGTGCAGTATATCTGCGTCAACGAACAACATTGTTCAGAGTATTGAATACAGCTATGTGTATAGCACCTCTATACAGCGCAATAAGTGGACACGGACAATTTATACAAGCTTATAAACTTGTTTACATTTTTTCCTTATTAATGTGGACATAACATATACCGTATGTTTTGTCTGAAATAAAAGATTGATGAAATGTCTTTCAGTCTGAGCTTCAGTTGGCGGGTGTACTGCGAGAGAGACTACTACACGACAGCGTGCGATCAGCACTGTCCAGCCCCCACGTCCACCGACCACTACCACTGCGACCAAACGGGAGCGAGACTCTGCAACGAAGGTGACTAAATTCTAATGCACCGACGTCACGGATTCCTAAGTACAATAATGTAGCAACGTCTCTAAGATTCTTGCTAGAAAATGTTCAACGTATACCAATGTATTTGGTGCATTAATTGTAATCCGTACCGTAGTATTTTCAAAGAAACAACAGCTAAAACTCGTCGGCATTGCGTGGGCTTATGAAATTACTGCATGATTTTGCCGCTTTCTGTACAATGTTCGTGGTGTGTTCCCATGGAGTTATAAATCACCATCACACACGCCAGTAGGCCTGCAGGCGTCGTGATGTGCGTAAACCACAAGGTTAAAAAGTCGAGTAGTTTTTACATGAAATCGTAATAAAGGTACACGATATAAATTGATGTTGTTACGTAGAAAACACATAGCTGTGGATTGCAGTCGTGCAAGCTCACACGTCGCTCACTGTTTACGCGTGCACTATTAAAAGTGACCCTCCGGCAGTATTAAAATGACCGGAAGTGATTCAATCAAGCGAAGTGCACTGTAGCCGGTTGGATGAAGGGAATTGTGACGTCATCTGTCTGACAGGCTGGACGGGCGACAGTTGCGACAGAGACACAGACGACTGCAAGAGCAGCCCGTGTCACCATGGCGGCGAGTGCGTCGACGGAGACCAGACGTACACGTGTGTATGTCGGGGCGACTTCACAGGTACGACACGTGTTTGTTTCTATACTCGACGTTGAGAGACAAATGTAGAAGTTTATTAATGTTAGAATTTATACAACCAGACGTCTCCTTGGGTCTTGTAAATAACGTTGTAGTTTCACAACTTTATATAATAAAATTGCATACAGTAGTTTGTTTGAATTTGGAATTGCAAACACGATACCTACAAGTTGTTTGGAATGTTCTTTGAATGTACAGCTAGGTAAGACTTAACCACTATTTGTAAAACTGCAAAATGCGTGTATGCCTCTGTCTATATAGCACCTATTTATATATTAATATAATAGGTTATTTAATCAATAAATATCTTTATTTATTTTCCTCTGCATCACCATTGATCTATTTTCCTGTTGTTTACACGCAGTGCCACCTATGGTCTGAAAACTGCAACGTATAAATAGAGAAGCTAAGACCCTACTTGATGTTTTCCAAATCACCGAGGTTGCGTCTAACTGCCTTCAAAGGAATATATTCTAAAGCGGTGAAGTATTGACCCTCCTATTCTAGGAGCGCAGTGGCACAGTGGTTAGAGCATCGGATTCTCAATCGAGAGAACCCGGATTCGAATCCTGTGCTGCGATGTCGAAACCTGGGCAAGTTCGTCCATTCTACGTTGCTCCAATTCACTCGATTGTATGAATGAGTACCTGACTATACACAGTGGTGGCTATTTTTGTACGAACATTCTTCGCGCATTAATTGCAGCGTGGCTGAATGCTTCCCAGAGAAGTCGAGATGGTGTACGATTGAACAAGTCTGCCAGGGACTGAAATGTAAAGCCCGCTGACCAGTCCTAAGAATTTACATGTATCGTTATTATTCTTGCATCATAAAACACGGTTTCCACGACAGGTACGAGATGTGAGACGTTTACAGACTCCTGCCGGAGTGGTCCGTGCCTTCACGGCGCCACGTGCCACCGCTCGGGGGATGGCACGTTCTGGTGCGAGTGCACGTCCCCGTACAAGGGCGTGCATTGCAAGACGCACAAATGCACGGGCGAACCGTGCGAGAACGGCGCCACGTGCGTCGTGCAGGACGGAGCTCCTCGCTGTCAGTGCACCGACGGCTTCGTCGGCGCCCAGTGCGATGTCGACACGTGTGCCTACATCGCGTGTGCCAACAACGGCACATGTGCGCGGGGTCGATGCAACTGTCCCCCCGGCTACACGGGCAAGCAGTGTGATCACCGTGAGGACCCGTGCGACGTGCACCCGTGCGTCGAACCTACCAATAGAAATAATGTCACTCCCACCTGGATAGAGGGGAGGACCGTGGAAGACCACACCGACGCAATCACCCCTGCCGCACACAGGGTGAAAATGAACGAGGTGAAGCGCCGGATACATGTAGGTACTTTTAAACGAAAACAATTGTCTGTGTTAAAATTCAGTTTAACTGTGCATTTTTTTATATAAATACAACCAGTGTTCACACTCACATAATCACGGGTGCCAAATCTACCGGTTTTTTCTTAATTTTTGTGATAAGTAAATATACCTTAAATAAAAAAAATCTCCGGCCACGAAGCGGTTCCCTTTCAAACGCACTTCCCTTCGCGACTGCAGCGTGAGGTTCGTGCACACGCGCACACGAACCCCCGCGAGCGCACGCACGCACGCACAGGCACACACACACACACACACACACACACACACACACACACACACACACACACACACACACACACACACACACACACACACACACACACACACACACACACACGAAGTCTTTATAATCGGCCAGATATGTACTGATATGATGTCAACTGTGATATTTAGAGATAGACCAGGACTGGCGACAGGTGCGCCTTGCTGTGTTGTAGAAAAACCCGACAGTCTGGATTCTCGTGTTGATTGTCATCGCTGTCGTTGTCGTACTCATCGTCGTCACCACCGTCGCCGCGTGGCTACTCCTGCGCGCCAACAGAAGGTGAGTGACACCAACGACACACTCATCGACATCATCCTGGTCCACGACGGTTTCATGTACCACACGGGTTGACGTTTGACTAAGTGCCGAACTGTGTTGGGTTTACTGTTTCTTATGTAAAGTTTGCTGTTTGTAAACTGGGTGATTTATCTTTCCTTTTATGAATAGTTTCACTATTAATAGTAGTCCACCACCGAATTCCTCCTATAAGTCAAAATCGTCTTACACTTTCTGTTGTTACCGATGCTGACCTTCTCATCACACTAACCTAACTCGTTATATTGTTATGGTTGCAGATTTCCTATATCGGGTTTATGTTATTACGTGACAGTATCTCGTGGCTGCGTGTGTTGTTGTTATTGATTGATTGATTGATATATTAATTGATTGATTATTTGAATGATTGGTTGGTTGATTGATTGAATGATTGACTGGTTGATTGACTGATTGATTGACTGACTGACAGTTTTATTTCTACTCGATGACATACTTAGTTTTCACTATTTTCGATGGCCGAGCTAATCATACACCATTTACATCAATCATACAACACGTGTTGATATATGTACAAAGGATACAAGTTATCATAGTTGTTCTTTTCTTTGTTGTTGAGTTAAACCATTTCTGTCAACGAAGATATCTGAATAGTTGTCTTTGTTGTTTACAGTTGTTTGCCCTTCAATACATCGTCGTTGATACATCTGATTGTTAACACTGTTAGTTTTTAGTTGTCTTCGCCAGTACTAAAGTCTAAATGCTATATATTGTCCAACTGTTTTTTCCAGAGAACTATGTCAATATTCTTGTACGTGTGTTATCCAGTGTTATCACAAATCCGAAGCCACGTGTTTGTTAAAGCATTGACAAAATTCGTCTTAAACGTGACCGGTCACAGTCCAAACCTGGAAATGCCTGTTTTTTGCAAATGTCGGAAGGCGCAGACATGTGACGTCACTCGTGGAACGGCCTACGCGTGGTCCAACGGTCTACGCGGCTAAATATGATATTCCATTATAATTATATTTCAACTGTTTTATCATTAACATGTATAATTGATGACGATATATGTTGTGGAAAACAGTGATAATTTGGATTCTACTGGACATTCGGTGCACATCTTCCCCAAAGACCCAATATGTCGGCAGAAAATGCAATTTAACATCAGCAGAAACAACAATAATCTCTCAGACGTCATCATCACTGTCTCCAAAATACAATTTATCATCGTATGCATCGGTCTCGGTAACAGGAGAAACACCGCTCTCGTTAACACGACGCGGGACGCGCGCGGGGCGGCTGTCAATCACTCAGGGCGGTCCAGGCAGGCGGCTATGTTCCAGTAGAGACGTCAAAATGTCTCACGCCGCTGCCAATCGGCTGTGTCCGTAAGACGGCAAATTTAGAGGTTTTTTATGTTGTACGCTCTTATGCGATTCATACACATATTTTCAATAGCATAATTTGAAAGTGCTCATCATGTGTTATTATTTAACAAGATTGCCACCCAGAGAATTAACTTTAGGTGGCAGGTGGACAAGGAAGCCCTTTGGCTTATCGAGAGTCCAAATTATGGAACATAGCACATTTTATCCCAGGATATGGCCTTTAATATTATTTGCTGGTCGACATTACTTGGTTAATATTACTTGTTGTTAATTAGTATCTGTTACTAAGTTCTTGTTCGCCACTACTTGTTAACTACTTCTTGTCGTTCTCAGCAACTTGTTGTTATCTGCCGTTTGATGTTTATCGCTGTGCATTATTCTCCACGTCTTCTTGTTCACCTTCTGTTCCTACCCAAATACGTACGCAAGGATAACTAACGAGGGGTAACTTTGACATTGACTTCAGGTTACTGGAGCAGAAAGCTCACTTGAGCTTGGTGCTGACCAACTCGAATTCCAGCACGGAGACAATGTCGGAGTACGACACCAGCACATCTGTTCATCGGTACGCTTCTCTCTCTCGCTACACGTCTCTGTTCGCCGGACACCATCCCGTCGCGCTGCCACCTTATGACTCGGTCTCGCACGCCTACACTGTCGGCTCCGGTGCCTACGAGAACCCCGACTACGTCGATGACCTGCAGCAGTCCTTCACAGACGCACAGGAAGAGACCGAAGACGCTAGGGTGACAAGCGACAACACCATTGGCGAGTGTGTCACTGCCGGCAACAACAGCGATGGCGAATCGTCACCAACGCAACCAGAAAACACCGAGCATGTTTATTTAGAGTTGATCTCGGACTAGGTCCAGTGGGCCTAACCAGATGCGTTTGTTGAAACAAAACGTTCGGCTGGCTATCCCCTGAACTGGCCTTCTTGTACGCCAGTAGTTATTACGTTCATGAAACTAATAACCACTTACGCCATATATTCATGGTATTTGTATTCATGCTATTGTGTGACAGTTTGGTTCAGTCTCGGTGCTGGCTTGCCGGTGTGTTGAACCAGCTGACAGTGTTCTTATTAGTGTCGTATTTGCTAAAGATGAGTGCGACAGCTATTGCGGCACCTCCACTGCCACCTACGTCCACAGCTAGTGGAGCAGTTAGTGACAAGACGACAAGCGACAAACACTGCCACCTACCTCCACATCTAACTGTCTTCTCTAGTCGCTCGCTCTAACTGCTTCTTTAACTGAGTAGACCACAGTTGTCGCACTTCATCTTACTTTATCGTCCAACAAGCCGCATTGCGCCGATACTAGGCAAGGAGCAATTAACGTATAACTGTTGAAAGGTACGTGAATGTGTTCAAGATGTAAAGGATATGATTATTTTGTTAATCGACATATATTTCGAGCATTTGCTAATTGAATATGTTATGTTAAGTGGGATACGACGCTGCACGACCAGTAATTTTGTTCTAACACCAGGTACAGCTGGTTCGCGACGAAACGTACTTTCTTAGCTGAACGTGCCTATCCAATTAAACGTAGAGTGGAATTTCGCTATTACGGCCATCCTCGGCCTGGATCATAGTGACCCCAAAAGTGAGGTGACCGCATTAGCAGGACTAATTTCCTGTTACAAAAATAAATTGACACTAACCCAGAGTGATCTTTATTGAGAGGTGGCTGTATTGTCGAGTCGTAAAGCGAGGTTCGACTGTGCTTATCAGACTAAACGTACTTTCTCAACTGAATGCAGTTGTCCAACAGAACCTTCAGCAAGAAGAATACAACAGTGGACGCTTGTGCAACATCGTTGCTTACGTACTAAGGTGGTTGTTTGTGACAACCCTGTCCCCATAGACAACGTGCGCACACACGCATGAATGCGCGCGCGCACACACACACGTGCAATAATACAACAACACCTGTGACAATTGTATGTATGTGCCTTATTATGTGTACGAATCCTGTACACGAATAAAGATATCATTGTTATTATTGAGAAAAAACAAGTCACCTTAGAAGCAATGTTTTTGGTCCTGGATGCCCTACTCTCGGCTTGTTATTACACCGGACCTTGTTGGGTTCATTCGCAGATAAACAACATATAATTACACACAAAGGCAAGGGCCTTAACTTGAAATTTGGTCGAGATATGCATTGTAGTATGTTATACATTGTGCAAATGGTTGCAAGTAAATCGAGGAAGAGACAGAGTACATGCAAGGATATGCGGGCATGTTAACGTTTTACTCTTATTAGACGGCTTGCATCAGGAGCGCCAAACTTTCAGGGATTAATCTACGGCCCCATGGGTTGAACTAAGACCTATTTATTTTGTTTCTCAAAATACGCCATATTTATAGAGTTATTGGTATTTAAGGGCAAATCTCATTTGTACAATCGAGATGCGTGCAAGTGTATTTTTAGGCCGGGATACATTGGTATTTTTTGCCCGACCAGACAATCATTTACACCGACCGACACCGACTGCGCTATACAGGAAGACGGTGTGACGTTATAATCACGTAAACTTGAAAGTCGGAGGGAGTTTAGTTTTGTCTGGTCTGGCCTGGTCTGATCTTCTTAATCTTAATAAATAATCCATAAATTCCCAGAAGGGACAACAAATCTAGTCTGGTCGGGCGAAAAGTGCCAGTGTATACTAGCCTTTACCGACGTAACCTTTGAGATTATTTCAACAAAATTCATTCTTCTATCGTTGCTAAATACAACTTACGTTAACACGGGCAAGTGTCCCCTCTAGTGTGAGATCATGGCTTTTTCAAGCGAGACGGTGATGCTACGACTTTTAGTGTGCAACGACTGGCAAGAGTTATCATAACGCACGATACACATAGAGTAGGCCTAGAAGGAGTGAACAGAAATGGTCGCAGTCCACCATCAGCATGTCGGCCCTCATAGACTCACGGCCACTGATAATCATCGGATAGACTGGGAGAACATAAATGTTAGGGAGTGCTACAAAAGTAGAGGACACGTGACAGAAGCGATGAAAAAGTGGCAGCGATCAACCGAGACGACGACAAATGATGGATCCGGTACATCGCGGTTTGTCTACGTCACAATCAAAATTATCACGTGACCTCCGTCAAGCTTTGTCTTTGCATCAACAATGTTGATAATGGCATTACATATGTGCATTACATTACTAAGGCGGCATGTCGTCTGCTAGATCATACAATCCTGCATACGTTCTCTTTAAAAGAATTGCCTTATATTGTGTCATAAAGAAACACTTCTGGGGACAGAATTTAAAAACAAATACACGACGGAAAGTCCAAACGCTACAGGTGTTCGTAATTCAGTTTTTGATAGCTTGGCGGACCTTTTGCTAGGCTACAGATCCAGAGGTGTCAACCTGGGACAACTCATATCTATAAGATCATGAGCAAAAATCCATAAGATCTGCAAAACATCCTTACAAATTTTCAATGCAAACATAAACATATTTATTTTTGTATATAGGGCATTATAGGCACTGCCATAATACATCCATAGACAATAATAACGAAATACAACTCGTTCTGACACAGATCATTTATTTCACACATGCTCCTTGTTGTAAGCGACAGTAGCTTGCTTCGCTTCGCACAGCATTGCTGGCGTCACTTCTAAATTGCAACAGGTTGCGTCGAAGTTCATCTTGCACTGCAAGAATGCTGTGATGGTGTCCGCGTTCAGAGATTTCCGGCATTCTGTGTGCACCTTGCGCACCATCGAGAACGCCCTCTCACAGTCAGCGTTGCTGTGAGGCAAGCTGACACGTCCCAAGAAGGGAAACCGAAGCACGCCCAGTGGCGTCTTCAGGGCGATCACGTCTCCCCAGACGGCGTCGAGACGGCGAGGCTGGCCATCCACCTCGAGGCTGATCATGTCATCCTCCGTCAGTTGGAGGTCCTCAAATTCATCTTTCAGCGTCTCCTCGTCGACATCTGGGGCAAACTGCGCAGCGAGACGAACAACTGAAAAATACAACCATTCTGTTAACTAAGGTGTCTATAAGTCTATGACTTCAGCCATGTCCTTTCAACAGCAGCAACACACCACATTGTGCATGTATTACATCGTTGTTGTTGAATAAACTTTCATTCATTCATTCAATCATGTTACTCCGCATTAAAACGTACTTGGTGCATATGTGAGGTCTGCTCGTTTAGTGAGGTCCATCACCACCAGATCCTTCAGTACTTCACTGTCAAAGGGGAACTTCGCCACCATCTTTCCAATCACCGAAGAGTAGAAGGCTCGCACTTCTCTGAAAACAATTATTCTGGTAAAAAATGTGACTTGAATAACCAAGTACATGCCAGAAATCCAGCCGGACCAACATGGACAAAATCGCATGGAAAAATTGATTGGAAAGAGATTCACCTTTATCCTCACAAACAAAATTTAGTTAGGCCCATATTGTACTAGTGGGTTATTATTTATTGGACATACTATTGTTTGGCTTTTCGAAGGAGCTTGATCAATGCAGATTTATTAATATTAGGCATGTTATCCTCAAATATTACTGCAATTACATTCAAGCATTTTACAAACCGAAAAAACTTGGTGGTCTGTGCAGGCTCCAAGTCCTCAGTAGCTAGGAATGCTCTCGCTGGCATGCCGATGGCGATGGTGTCGTCGGAGTGCTGGTTTTCCAGCAAGGTGAACTCCACCGTCCTCAGGTCTTGCTGTCCACGGATGAAGCGCAGTGGAACAAACTTCACCATCAGCTTTCGTAGCAGGCGGTCCATCTCTGGGAGGAGCACTCCCACCTTGGTCTCATCCGCCTGCAACACAACAGAATAATACTTGCATTGTAAAACACAATAACTTTTCCCCAGAATATACCCAAAACAATTACCACAACAATGCTTATTTTTTCTGTGAAATAGCTTGAATGTGCTGAAATATTTGAAAATCGGTGGAGATCACTTCACTCCTACTTTTAATCATTGCAATGACAGAAATTACATGTACCATAAATAGTGTCAAATGTGTAGCTAAAACATGACATGGTAACTAAATACCTGGAACAACTTGTTGAAGTCCACGAGGACCGGCAGAATGAAGCCCAGGAAGAGTAACGTCAGCTTAGTGGTCAGGTTGGTCAGGTGATCCACCACTCTCTTCACACGGCCAGGTTTCTCACCGTCTTCGTGGCTGGCGAAGTAGGCTGCCAGTGCAGGGTACTGGCCTAGCACCCTCTCGATCACCCGCAGTAGGGAGAGCCAGCGTGTCTGGCAGTGCTTCAGTAACTCCAGCTCCTCCACGTTAGCGAACTCTTGAAATTCACGGAAGAGTTTTCGCCTCTTGGCACTGAAAATGCACCCTCCATTTAACATGACATACATTCACAAATGGCAAAGTGTCAATACCTTAGGACTGTTCTTATCACAGGATTCTCGCGGTACCTCAATGGTCATATCTTCTTCTTCTTCAATTTCGTCTATGGGTTGACCATAATTTGTCAAGGTATTTTTTAAATGAATATATTGATCTAACTTGAATAAACCGTTTCTTGCAGTAATCTGGCTTTTGGCAATGAATCAGCTCAGCCAGGTTGGCAGTCTAAAACTGACTACAGGTTTGATTTTAAAAGAAATGTCTACAGTTGTACCAGTACTAGACGAAAGGCAGATGAGGGCTGCATTATAGTAGACGAGATGGTACACCTGCGGTCAAAGTGGAACCAGATGTCAATGAGCAGGTCATCAACGGGCAGTGACAGCTGCTTCATCCCAGCCTTCACACAGAGGTCTGCCAAGTGACAGATACAGCCCAGGCTGAACACACTGGGCTGAAGTTCGCGTACCCGCGACAACACCGAATTCCTGATCCCGATCATGGTGTTGCAGTTGTCGCTTGCAAAACCCACGCAGTTTGCCCAGTCGATCTCCCGTTTCCTACAGAGAACAGAGTTCACATTTAATTAATGTACCCAGCTACAAAAGAATAACCTAAAACTTTATTATGCCGTTGCATAAAATGTACTGCATTAGCATGGTTTATAGATATGTTCAATATTTACCACTAAATAAATTTTATAATGACGATAAAAATTATGTATAGTCATATTGTCATAATAATAATACATTTAAAAAATTATAATTCAAATCTTTTACAGGCTAAGTATTATATTTATAATCACCTTAGGACGCCGTCCAACGCATCGAATATCTCCTGCGCTGTTCCTCCGTTGCAAACGGGCATGTCCAGCAGACGAGTGTGCGCCCTGGCAGTCTTCGCGCCGAAATACCGCACAAGAACGGCAAGGCGCTTGTCGGTGTTGCGGTCGGTGCTCTCGTCAATCATGACGGAGAACGGGCCGCTCTGGCAACGGGCGATGACTGGGCCGGTCGCCTCTACGGCCAGGCATCGCTTGACGATCATAGTCGTTTTCGTTCTCCTGCACTTGAACGTTTTCGCTATGGCGCTGTCCGGGAACATGCGAGGGACCAAACTACAGAAGTGGTCAGCGATGGCTGTCGGCAAATTATGCTCGGCTACAAAATACGAAAACATCACCTCTGCTGTGGTCGTCGATTCCGGCGTCTCGGTTTTCGCCTTGAAAAAGGCGGTCATCGGCGCGTGTTGAAGAGCCAGCTTCGCGTTCTTCTCGTGCAGCTTCGATTTCACATGCATTCGAACGTCGTACACGCCTGATGCCGACACATTCACGTCGCGTGAACAAACGACGCACCAAGCATGGTGATCGCTTAACTTCGATGGTGCTATTGTTCCTTTAAAAATCCGTTTCCAGTCATCCTAGTAATGACCCGCATACTGTTTACGCTTCTTCGCGGGCGGCTCAACTATCGCATCCATCTCGTCTGAACTTCTGAATGTAAACTGGTACAGCGTGGTAGGATTCCAGTAACAAGTTTGAATCCGACTGAAAGTGTTCGGCGTATGCTCAGAATGGCAGGCTGGGATAAATCTCGTGCTTCGCGCATGCTCAGGAGAGCGTTTTCTTTACGCGCAGAGCCCAATGGGATGCAGTCGGTAAATCTCAAACTCGGTAAAGACGATAAAAATCGGCGCCATTAAAAAAAAATGGTTTGGTCAACATCATAAATATCCGTAAGGATTGCTTCGTACGCCCGTAAGCCCGTACAATTCGCAAAAATCCGTAAGGCTTACGGGTAAAACGTACAAGTTGACACCTCTGCAGATCACGTGATAGGTAGGTCAATATCGAGTTTCCGCACATCTATGATGACGTCATTCTACCAGAATAGCGTCCAGAAGACCAAGAAAGCGAGAGGTAACATTCACTTTTGGATACAAGAAGTATAATAAATGTTGATGTATAATAAGATCTGTGTGCATCAATGCAATAACCCGAGAATGCCACTGGAGTGCAACTGAGTGTACACACAATATACAGTTGGAGAAAGCAAACTCCAAAATGAAATCAGCCTCCCTACCAGGGTTACGGTCGTTTGTCGGCAGAACGGCGTACCGTCTACAGGTGTGTAGCGAATATCTACTATCAAGGCTAAGGACAGCAACGATGCTGGACTGAGGATTTCCTACTGGGTCAATGGCCAGGATCATCTACCAGTACCACAGTTAGTGAGGAACCGTGGGGAAAACCATACTGTTGTCAATCGTCACACCTTTTGTGCGTCATTGGGTCTTAACACTTAAAGGAGACAGTATGTTCCTAGTTTTTTATTTATTTATTTAATTAATTTATTTAATTATAATTTTACTTTAAAATAATGTTTTTAAGACTATACTAACAGAGTTGAATGTATACTGCCTACCAATTTATGTTTAGTAAAACCGTAACAACGTTCGTAATGTGTAAGACACGACCCCGGAGCATGGTCAAATAGTAAACCAAACATCCAGTTTCAAAACTAGCTTTGTTAGCATATTGCCAAGGTGGGTTGAAATAACCGCAATAACCTGTGACGTTCAACGATTTCCCATTCCCCACGATCAACAAAGCAGACGTCGTGTTACAAATTACTACGCTAACTAATTCCGGGTCGAGGAATAGAGTGCCCCCTATAAGGTCTAGAGGGAAGATGATGCGCAGTGAGTCGATGACCACATCATCGCAAGCGATTAGCGCGGGCAGAAGTGGTGAGTACGGAAAGTCTCATAGCGACGACATCAAATCAGTAACGAAACAGTCTATCGTTCCATCGTCCTGTCTAAACACACCATTCACACAACTCACAGGCTCTATTGTTGACACATCAAACAACTTACCAGGCGGCATGCGCGGCACCTGTGTAACATCTTGGTCATATCATGGGAAAATGTAATATCCAATGTTGTGTTTCTGCGGAGAGCAAACATAGTATTAAATGCTAGCGGCTTCACACCTACGCTGAACTGGTGATGAGTGTGTTTTACGGCGAATTGACTGAGGGAAAGAGGCGAGAGGCCAAATACTTCGCTACAACGATGTTCTCAAACGTCACCGAAAAGCTGCAAACACCCCAGTGCTGCAGCTGAACGTTGTGAATGGCGGTCAGCTATTAGCACCGGGGTAACTTCAACCGGACATCGGCTGTGAGACAAAGACACAAGACAGTCAGCGACGTCACAATCCGGTCAACAAACCACCAGTTACACATCACGGTTCAATTCAATTCAAATACCTTTATTGTCCCTCATGGGGAAATTCAATATTTGTGGAAGAGACTTCAACGCACGTGATATATCCGATATCGTACCAGCGATCCAAAAGTAAAATTTACCTTCATAGTAGCGACACCTAGCGACCACTGTCAAATACAATTTTGGTATGATAGCATTTTCAATGTTACTGCATTGATCAAGGCCATATGCGTCGCATCGACCTGAACTTGACATATATGCCGGGGGGCGTAAAGGGCCGGCACCTACTCGTCATCTGTCATCTCCACTTAACACAATAATACCGTCCTCAACCAGTAACATAGATAAAAGTGCGACAATGACACAGCACACCGGGGAGAGACATGCGGTGAAGGCGCTTCGTGACAAAAAGCCGAAGTGGGACCCTGATGACAGGAACTTTAAGTTATGGAGAACGAAGAGCCAGATGGTTGCAATCAAATCAACTTGGACCACGATCATGCGCAGAAAGACGAAAAGGTGTGTCCCACAAACCTTTCGGCCTCGACAAGGCCATAAACTCAAAACAAAAGAACCCGAAAGTCCATCCGATTAAATTCGGGGAACTGAAACAGTGAGTGCGATTTAATAATGCCGATGCTGCGAACAAGTCCAGCAAGACGGCCCGGCAAAATCGCACTCACCCACTGTGCACTGCAGAGCCTACCTGCGTCTGGTCTGGTCTTAAAAATAAATATCGTATATAGACTTCTTACTAGAAGTCTAGGCAAGGTGAACTTCTTGCATTAAGAACTTTTTCAAACAAAACAATGTCGGTTAACTGGATAAGATTGGATTTCGTCTATAGAGATTTTCCATGGTAGGTATGTAGTCTATATGATATTATATGGTTATTTGATCCCGTGCAACAGTTTATTTCACATATACTTTCCATTGTGGTAAGCCTAAATAGAACTTGACATAGCATTACTTACAACGTCGACAGTAGGGGAGACAGGGAACGATTGTCACACGTTTTTGTTTTCTTATTTTCTTCTTTGTAATAACAGTTCCCTAAGATTTGTTGTTGCGAAGATTAATATATGCATAAATAATGACCTATGACATGAAAAAAACGCCAACGCGTCAATATTGCGTCGCGGAACAATAAAGTACAAATAGGGGTTCGTGTCTACTAAACGGTCACTACACTGTCTACAGTGATATTCCCGAATGCTCTCGCCATTTATGGGAAACACTAGAGGGTTTGTGACAATCAACCCATGCCATGTGACAACCAACCCCGGTCTCCCCTATTGAATAGGTCGCCCCAAGTTCTTTGGATGATTTCCTTTGCTGCCCGCTGCGCCGTGCGGTCAGAATCCGGGTTAATCCAGAGAGATGTCCTTTCTATTGCAGAAGTGGGAAGAAATGGCGCTACGTGACAGAACGTTACTTCGTTTCCGTAATGCACAGCGCCACTGCTAACCGCCGCAGTTAATCAAGATCTAGTCTCGCATAACCGACTCTCGCCTGGCTGCGTGACTTCGCCAGGACGATAGTCTGACTCTGGATGGCCCTTCTGAAAGTTACGGCATGAGAGCTGCCACCTAGTGAATGTGCATGTGATTAAAAGGCATTAAACTACGAAAAAAGTTTAATGTCGGTTTATTTTGTGTGTGACATGTTTCAATATAAGTTTAATGTGAATAGTTGTTATAGTATAGTATTATCTGATAAAAGTGTATCCTTATCTAATTTGTTATTTCATAGTTGGCCTGAGAGCCAATCATCGTCTCTACCCGAATCTGGGGTAAAGCCCCCTACCGGTAACATTGGCTGGAGCAATAATCCAGGCCGTTGTGGTGGGACAATGCTGCGACCTCGCGGCGCCTGGATAATCGAGGCTAATCAAGATCTCTTCAAAAGCAGCGGCCCTGGTCGGAGCCTAGATTTCCAAGCGCCGTAAGGTGGCAGCACCCACATCTCTTCCTGGCGAAGTCACGCAGCCGGGCGGGAGTCGGTTAAGCGAGACTTCACTGACCTGATCACCGTGTCTTGATCACGGTGACGCCGGGAGGCCGACAGGTGGATTTACGCCACCTATGGTCAAGGCCAACGCCTAAATGTGTTGTCCACGCGGCACAGCCGACGGAATACAACACACAAACAACTGTGTAGATGGTGTAATGCATGAGAAGTCGTTAATGATTTCTCGAGCGCTAACACATGAGAGCAATAGGAGTTTCCACATCAACTTCTCCGTTGTAGTCCCTACTTTTGTAGAATCTGTGTTACCGCTTTAACACATTAGCAATGTTTTAGGCGAGTCGCATAATTTGTGGTTTCCTGTACATCATTTGCATGCACCTACGTTTGTGGTTGTTTCGAATAAGAAAAACGAACGCATTTTGTATATACAGCATCTCGTAGTAACAAACATGTGTGTCTATTTTTTATATTCTTTTAACGCTGACGATGCTGGTATTTGGTTGGAATATGCGCCTCACAAGTGGGACACACAGCAATGCGAGCGGTTGGAAAATGACGACCCGAGACACACACACACACACACACACACACACACACACACACACACACACACACACACACACACACACACACACAACCCATATACACACACCCACGCACGCACGCACGCACTCACACACACACACACACACACACACACACACACACACACACACACACACACACACACACACACACACACACACAACCCATATACACACACCCACGCACGCACGCACGCACTCACAACACACAAACACGCACAAAAGCGAGGCGCTGATTCTGGACTAGTACTACTAGAGGTGTCATTGCGAGCACACCTCTTGTTGGTCCTCCCCAGCATCGACCAGTGAGGTCGAGTACGGCGGACCAACTCCCGCCATCCACTCCTGTATCCGACTCGACTTCTCATCCGACATCAAATCGTTATCCTCGATGTATTGTTTTACGTCCTTATAGGCATCAGACTCGTTCACACTGCGCCAAGTTCTCCATGTTTTTGCAGAAAAGACGCGCATGCGCAGTTCTGACGGAACTTCGGCCGGTAGACTTTCCGGTCGCGATTCTTCACTGGCCGACGAGCCACTGTCGCGCGCACAAAATTCGAGTCCTTCTGGCATCGGGCTGCAATCTGCGTTTGCTGCTACTCGGTTCTCCGGCGACTTGTCAACACAAACCACTTGTGGGCGCGTGCGCACCACGTCATTACAATCGACGCTGCTGCCAACTGGTGGCAACCCCGTCACATTGTGTAGATTTTTAATAGAACGATGTGCTCTTTCTATATCTCTACTGCAGCCAGTTTGCTCGGCGATTTTCTCCATGCCTGTTGCCTTGACTACACCTGACCTGTCTAGGGCATGGTACACTGGGCACTTGGGACGTGTCGTCCTGCGCTGGACAATCTCTTTAGACACACCGGGACACTGGAGCCGCTCGTCTTGCCAGTGCCGCCCCTGACTCGTCACCTGCCTCACCTCGTGCAGCTGGCGGCGCTTCTGTTCGTCGTGCCACTCCCGGTAGCGTTCCATCTGGCGGCGAACCGACGCCTTCAAGTCGGTGATGTCGCCCAGTCTATCGCCCATGTCGTAACTGACCGCCTTGTGCACCGTGACGCTGTCGGCGCTACGATACGTCGAGGTGTGGCCGTGGGTTAGACGCCACCGAGACCTGGGTGCGTCTCGACCAGCATGTTCCAGTGAGCTGGCCACGTTACGGAGGCTGTACGAAGGAATACCGGGACCCACGCGCCGGCCGATGGCGGGCAGGTGGATGGGCTCACTCAGCACACGTTCCTGTCTCTTCAGGTTGTGCAGGCGTTGCATCTCCAGCGAGCTCCGCTTCTTCCGGTTGTACCCGCACCGGCTCTTGTTGAGCGGAGATATGTTTGCCGGATAGCGGGTGTATAGAGTTGTCCTCTCTCGCTGGTTCAAGGCGTACACCGCCCGGTCGTTTGTGAGTGCAGATAATTCGCTTGTGAGCGCGATGCGACGGAGTAGGTTTGTGGGCGGGCAATCGTGGTCATTGTTGATGTAAAGAACAGTCTTTTCCCTTGTCATCCTGTCACCAAGTTGTTACTTCTGAAACAGTTAGATATTCAATATGACAATAATGACAAGAAAGGGAATTGCCTCACAGAAGATTCTAAAACGTTGGACTCCGTGTGGCAGGGAGCTCTACAACCACAGTACTAGATTCAGCGGTGTTTAACTGTCCACCCTCCATCAACGAGGACGACTGTCCCATCCTTCGAGAAGTGGAGGCAGCAGTTAAATCAATCAAAAAAGGAAAATCAACTGGAGTTGACAACATACCAGCTGACTTGGTACAGTCTAGGGAAGAAACCATGACCAGCGCCCTCGCCACCATCTGCAGTAAGATATGACAGACAGGAGAATGGCCCACACCATGGATCCAGTCCTTAGTCATCACACTCCCCCAAGAAGACAACTTGCAGCTCTGCGAGAACTACCGCACAGTCAGCCTCATCTCTCTCACCAGCAAATTCAAATAGACAGAAGCCGCAGGTGGAAGCAATCATCGCCGAAGAACAGGCTAGATTTAGGGCAGGGAGGAGCACCACCGAACATACCTTCAGCCTCAGAAGTCTCTGTAAGAAGCACCTACAACACCAGCAAGATCTGTACCATATCTTCATAGACTTCAAGAAAGCTTTCGACAAGGTCTGGCACGCAGCCTTGTGGGCGACCATGACAAAATACAACATCAGTGCCAACCTTGTCAGGGTCATAGAACAGCTATATAACAAAGCCACCAGCACAGTCCTCGATCGCTAATGGCAAGACAGGCGAGAGGTACCGCACAACAGTCGGAGTCAGACAAGGCTAATAACAACAATAAAAGAAAATCTTTCCCATCTGCCCTAAAAATTAAGAGCATGTAACTGTACTACTAACAGGAAAATCAAATGAAAAATCAGTGAATACCGAACTTTCTTGACTCATCTTTACAGTGCATTTTCCGCACTGTTAAGCTTCCGTGAATCATCGACACGCACGGACGTAGGTCTACCGTTACACCCATCCTCGCAAGCCAGGGCTATTTGCCATGCAAAACTAGCCGTGGCTGATCCGCTACGCGAAGTGCGGAAGTTAGCCGAGTCAACCTAGTAATTGACTTCGCCAGTCGCGGCTGCATCACCCGTGAGAAGTGAGAACCGCGCAAATACCCGCCCCAATTTGAAGACGGATAAACGACTTCTAGGAATCCCAATATATAATGAACCATTCGCCCATTAGCACGAGCAGCTGAGCGGTATTGTGTATTTGAATAATTGCTTCTACTTCCTAAACATTGCATGTAACACGAGCGACGGTTGGTTTAAATTAGTTTTATTATGACCACCTGACCTGCCGACATCAACTGATCTAGTGAGGGATTTCATAGGCTGAACTTAAATTCAGAGTTTCACAAAGCGATCAGCCAGGGGGTACTGTTGGCTGGCACCGACGTAATCAGCAGCAGCGACCCCTGGCGCGCGAGGATGGTTACATCAGAAGTATCCATGTTGTTTTGTAGCGTTCTCTAACTGGTATCTAGTGAGGGTACACCGCTAGATTGGCAGCATGATCTATCTTGTACCTACGCATGGAAGACTGCCACTAAGACGCATCCGTTGCGTCGTGTCGTTGCACGAGGACGGTGGCCGACTTGTGGCGTGTTCGACTGTTGGGCTTCAGCTCTCGAAGCCACGGTCAGTCGGTAGTGATTAGTGTGGCCAACACTGGCCACAGATACACGACGTTAATAAGGCTTCGGATTAGCTAGGGCTGTTGTTGGTTTATGTCGATAACATCCTAGTTACGTTGTGTTCATGTCAACAAATAACCATTTCGTGGCACGGAAAATGTTCTAAACAGATATCATGTATTAAATCATATATTGGTAGCACGGTGTGTGTGTGTGTGTGTGTGTGTGTGTGTGTGTGTGTGTGTGTGTGTGTGTGTGTGTGTGTGTGTGTGTGTGTGTGTGTGTGTGTGTGTGTGTGTCTCTCTGTGTGTGTGTGTGTGTGTGTGTGTGTGTGTGTGTGTGTGTGTGTGTGTGTGTGTGTGTGTGTGTGTGTGTGTGTGTGTGTGTGTGTGTGTGTGTGTTGGTGCGTTAGTGTGTTGCGTGTATGCATGTATGCGTGTATTGTGCCATCGACATAAAGGTGGTAACTCAAGTTGTGACGTTTGTTCATTTCGGTAACGATGCCAATTCAGAAGCATATAAGTTATGTTCTGAATAGATTAAGTTTGGTCTTCTTGGTTCTCTCGAGAGCAACATTTCGAGTAAGAACATTTTATATAAACCTGAAGTTTCACTCACATCTTAGGCTTAGCACGCGTTGTTTCCGTATGTGGCGTTAAACACAGTTCAATGTTTCCGTCCTGACGCCAGCTTCACCCGTCGACGTGGCACGCCAACGCCTCATGTGGCGTAGACTAGTCCGCACGCAAGCCCCTCGGCACCAACGCATCGCGCTCTGTTTACCAAATACTTGCTTGAGTAAATCGCTAGTCTTCCGACACGTCTGCCAGCGAAGCCTGAGGAACCTTCGACGTGAGCACAAGACGTTCTGTATTGCTTCTCTTGTTTCCCGGGTCACAGTGTGCTCAATACCTACTCATCGACACAAGAACAGTTCGCAGTGTGAATAGCATTGCTTCGATTACTGCGCGTCATGGCAACGTGGCGGATTAGGCAGGCACTCGCAGAGCAATAAATCGCATACGGCAATAAATCTGCGGCAGGTGTCAGGCGCGAGACAATGTGACAAGTGTGTATTGACGGGCAGAAACGCGCTCAGTCGGCATGACTCAATGACGATGAAAGGTGCTTGGTGCCGACAGAAACACGGGAGTGGTTTCTTGTGGAGATGGACAAACAGACTTCTAGCCTGTAGATGGATTGATTGGTTCATTTCAAGTTTTGTAACACTCAGAATGTAAACAGCGAAATGTCTATCCAAAATTGCGATTTAGAAACTAATAAATGATCACAATTAGGCATGGGTTAGTGTTAATTGCAAATGTATTAACTTAATTAGCATTTCAATTAACTTAATTAGTATTTCCAGAAAGTATTGTTTAATTTTATTAATTAACGTTACCAGACGAGGCACACGTGTTTGATAATTTCAGAAAAAATCAAATAAATTCACTTTATTTTTTACTAATGTGCATTTCACTTCCATGATATCCAGATAAGATATTTTCTCCCATCTCCAGCATGCCTGCAGAAGGGGCATGTGTAATTGACAATTTCCCAAATAACTCTCAGATAAAAACTCACTTCAGTATTTTATTAATGAGTATTTCACTTCCATCTTATCCAGATAAGACCTTTCCTCCCATTTCCAGCAGACCTGCAGTCACTAGCCTAAGAGAGGTCCGTTTCAGACAATGTATGAATGGGAATGATTATAGCAGGGTCGTAGCCAGGTTTTTAGAGGAAGAGTTCGTATTTATGTTCTTCGATGTTCCCCGTTGTATAGGGATGAGGGTCAGGTACAGTTTTGTCGAACCACTCGTTATGTTCTTTCTTTCCATGGTCTTCTATCAACAAACTCCTCTTTTTTCATCTGTTATCCTCTCCCAGACTTCTCATATCTCTCCTCGCTCAGTCAGCTATGGCCTTTTCCCTTTCCTGCGTTCTTAATGTTTTCCGAAACTGCTCTCTTAGCATGTTTGTCTGCATCCACCCTTACCACGTGGTCTGTCCATCTTATCCAGCCTCTCACCTGTCTTCCCGTTAGGCTGCGTTGGTTCCCAACCTCTTTCCTCTGGTCGTTCATCCTTTTCTGTACACTTTCTTTGTTCTTGTTAATCTTCCAACTCAGCTGATCTCACAAACTTGTAGCTTCTGTTATTGTAGTTCTGTCAGTGCCACTGTCACCAGACCGTACAGCATGCCGATGTAATACACTCTCTCAGGACTTTCCCTGTCAGTTTGTTTTCGAAATATTTTTGTCCATCGTTTTATAAGCATTCGCTCCCGCTTGTGTCCGACGTCTCACCTCCGCCTCTGAATTCCCGTCCTACGTGACCATTCCTCCAAGGTACACAAAGCCGTCCACTTGCTTAATTTCCTTTCCATTTAAAATTATGTTCAACTCCTCTCGCTGGTGTCCAACCCACGTCATTTCTATCTTCTTTAGCCTCATTCTCAGGCTTCTTAAACACCTCCTTCCATTCCTCCAACATGTCTTGCCTTTTTTGTTTTCTCTCTGTTATTAGGCAAGATACGTCATCCTTCGTGAGCACTTACTTGTTTCAAATCGATTACTCTTCCGACACGCCATATCCTTTCAAATCATCCTTTTGTTCTCTCATATATTGTTTACACAATCCTGGCTTCTGCTTCTGGCAGTCCCATTCATCTCAGTGTTGTCATCGTCATCGTCATCTCTCAGACTCTTTGAACTATGTCATAGGCCTTATCCAGGTCCATAAATCCCACTGCCCTCCTCCCAAAAACATCAAGGACGCAGGAAAAGGCCACAGCTGAGATGGGACGACGGTGTCAGTTATTATTTATGGGGTTTTAGGAGGGGGAAGATATCCAGTGTGGGGATAGATGTCCTAGGGAATATTTCCACCAGGGGGAAAATACCCTAGAGTATCTTACATAAAATAATGTCTTGGCTCGACTGGTGACATCCCAAGACAGGGGGGGCGGTGCTGTGGAATCAGTCAGCAGATACGCTGATGGCTTGGGATTTGTCATCAGTGAAAGGAAGACAAAAAAACATGCTGAAAGGGTAGCATCATCCACCCACAGATGTTTTGATCAACCAGAAAAAAGTAGAAACAATCGAAAACTTTACGTACCTTGGCAGCTCCATCAACAACCAAGGAATTATCGATCATGAACTAAACTGCAGAGTGGGGAAAGCGTCAGCAGCCTTCAACCAACTGAGGACAATTTGGAACGACAAGAAATTTACTTTGAAATCTAAACTCCGCTTTTATAACTCAAACGTTATACCAACCTTCCAATATGGATATAAACATGGCAACTAAAACAAGCCAAGAGAACAAAACTGATGCATTCGACATTAAATACCTGCGAAAGATCATGGGCATACACTGGAGTAATAATGTGACCAACATAGATGTCCGGATGCAACCTTTGCTGTTGAACAATTTTCGCAAACTTCGGCGTAACTTAACCTTATTGTAATCTGAACGGGGGCACATTTCAAACGGACTATGTGGGCAACGGTCACGTGGGCCCATTCAAAAAGGTCTACGGCAGGCAAAATTACTAAGGTCTAGGGAGCACTTGCCCCCAGGCTTCCTGCATGGATCTGCCTATGTCTATTGTGGAACTATTGTTTCGTGTATCTGATCTGACTGTTCACGTGATCACATGTGTTGAACTGGATTGCGTTAATGTCGGAGTGGATGTCTACGTCTGAAATGACAGATTTCTAGCGGGAGAATAAAACACAATAATTTACAGCTTGATAAAGCGAGAGAGTGTTTACACAAAATGACACCTAGGAAGAATGGATGCGCAAAACGACTGCCCTGTAACGGGATATGGAATGCACAAAAATTATGTTCTCTGACGAGAGATAAAATAGACAAAAAGTTCGTGGTGGGAATACGCAAAACTCTGCTCTCTAGCGGGAGAAGGAATACAATGCTCTCAAAGTCTCTGTCCTTTATCCAGCGTTTTCGTGACGTCGAAACTTCTCAAAAAACCTATAATATGAACTACGAATGCAGAGTGTATCATGACAACAGCAGAGTAGGCATACGAACAATGTAGGCCCTACGAAAAAAATGCCGCATTTCAACATATACTCGTCTGCAGTGTGAATTTTGTTCCCCTTTTGTTTGGTCGCAATCTTCAGTGGGCAGACCCTCGTACACAAGTAGTCGCGACGTTAAGCTTCCAATTAGAGTCACCGGGCTAGTCCCCATCAACTTGGCGCATAAGCCACTCTGCATAATAGGCGTTCTTAATCGGTTTCCGAAACTCGGTAGATGATATTAAGTAGCCAGTAGGAACAGTATTGTATGTGGCAGTTAGCAAATGTCCTTAAAAGGCTGTTTTGATTAGTAAGCCGTTTTCTGAAATTTAGGCCAAGCAGCCGCCTTGATGTATTGAAAAGCGGTGGCAGGGCGTCGTCTTCGAAGCAGTCAGTGGTCGGTAACTAATGGAGTGGGCGGCGTTGCATTTATCTTGGTAATGAGGCCATCAGTTTGGTGGTGTGCCAAACTCATAGATGATGTAATGTAATTGGCTTAACATTGCTCTAGTAATTTTCACGTATTGAACATCCACAGTCTGTCTTTTTTGTCATTTTCACACATTGAACGTCCATAGTCTATCTTTTTTGTTGTTGTAATTTTCACGTATTGAACGTCCGTAGTCTGTCTTCATTCTATCCAAGTCCCGGCTCCTTAACGTTGTCTTCCGGTGTAGTCAACGCTGTCTTCCGGTTTAGCCGCAGTGCCCATGCAGGCGAGAAGATTGTTATGTAGCGGGAGTAACCGTTAAACGTAGTAGCGATATTACAATCTGTGAACGTAGAGGCGGATCCAGAAAGTGAGTCTAGCAGGTGGACACAAAAACCTTCGCGGCCGAACCAAATGGTGTAGAAAGTGTGTCGCTGCCGTGCCGCAATAACTTCACCTTCACGACTGGCTCGACTGTGACATCGGAAGACGAGGGTAGCAGATGCGGTGATGTTGAACATTTTCTGCCGCCGTATTTTCAGCTCTTCTTTAGCTTCTCCGCAGGCTCGCGGCTAGCTAGAGACTGTGGTATTGAAGACGGCGGGGGGGGGGTCTAAATCCATCCATAGAACGTGTGTACATTGTCATTCTGACACATTCCAACATAAACACATTTAATTCACAGTGATCATGTTTCATTCTCGTTAGCCGTCAATTTGTCGTTGTCAGAGTTTGACGATTCTGTTTGACGTCACTCACTGCCGCATTATGGGAAACACAACGTGACAACGAAGACTGGACTGACTTCTTCTCGCCTCTGTCTACATCCTAGACTTGCAGTGTGTTGTCGAGCAGCCACTCGCGGGTCGCAAGGTCCAGCTCTGAGATGCCAGTCTCTCCGTTTGGAGGACCATAGAGAAGGCAGTGGCTGATAACGGGGTCTGCTGACTGTTGATCCGCATCATATTCACATGCAGCGCTTTCACGTAGTCCCCAACTATACATAGATGATTTGAATCGTCCAACTCCCGTTCGCAGGCGGTTCAGCTTCGTCCACGCCTTTCGCTGGAGGTCGAAACCAGCACAGTGCACATATGGAACCTATGTAGAGAAGTTGGTTTTGACAGCCACTCGTCTCTCCATTTTGCTAATATACAGTGGGCTGTTGTTTCACCTGGGCCCAGACATTCCATAAGTTCGTGTACCTGGCTGTTAAAAGGGCTTAATGCGCTGTTCCCTAGCACGAATATGTTTAATACAAGTAAACACCTGCTGTCAAACCTGTCAAAGTACCTTCAACCTAACCCTAACCTAACTTTTAACCTAACCATTTTTGCACACCAGACCAACCATAAAAGGGCACTTGTACGTGGAGCTCTCCTTTCTCCTCAGTATACAGTCATTTGCAAAAGTTTAAGACCAGGCACGATTTTTAAGCATTTTATGGTATGGCATCAGATTGCATTAGATAATGTCTGTATTGCATCATCCTATTTGGGCATTGAAGCAATACGCCTAGTCAGTACTTCCAGGTCATTTGTTTGCTGCTGTCAGTATCGATTAGGTGTTTTTCAGTTTTGTCTTCATCCCTGAAATGGGCAAAAAATCGTCTTTGACAGAGGTTCTAAGGGCACAAATAGTGACTCTACATGGAGAAGGATATACGGAAAGAGACATTAGTGCTAAATTACGTTATTCCAAGACAGCCGTGCACAACGCCATCGTCAAATTCAATACTGATGGCACTTTTCGTGACAGTAAAAGGAGTGGTCGTCCACGGAAAAGTACGCTCAGGGATGACCACGCAATGAGACGCATCGTGATGTGCTCGCCAATGAGCTCGTGCAAGAAAATTCGGGCTGCTTTACGCTTAAAAGGTACGGAAATAAGTCTCAGTACTGTTTCGAGACGTCTCAGCAAGGAATTTGGGCTCAAGTCCTGCAAGCCGGCCCGGAAGCCACGCCTGACACCTGTGATGAAAAAAAGAGACTGGAGATTGCCAGACGACATCGCCACTGGACTCCCGCGCAGTGGAAGAAAATGTTGTTCTCAGATGAATCGACCATGCAACAGTTTATACCTCGCAAGAGGCACGTTAGGCGGCCAGTAGGTAAGCGATTTGATGAGAAATATACAGCAGCCACAATGAAGCACCCGCCAAGTCAGATGATTTGGGGTGCCATGTCATGTTTTGGCCCTTCTGGTCTGTATTCCACCTAACACCACTATGAATGGACCTAGGTACGTCGAGTTGCTGAAGGAGAAGCTGAAACTGCATATGAACATCCACAAATGTACGATTTCCATGCAAGATGGTGCTCCTTGTCACCGATCCAAGGTAGCCACTGATTTCCTCAAGAAGAACAACATCTCCGTGCTGGAATGGCCTGGGAACAGCCCACTTCTAAATCCCATCGAGAACCTGTGGACTATAATGAAGGATAAGGTGGCAGACAAACAACCATCAAGCGCTCAAAACTTGAAACAAGCTATCAAGGACGTTTGGGTCACCGAAATCACCCAGGAGTACTGCGAATCTCTGGTTTCTAGCATGCCATATCGCATCCAGGCGGTCATTGACAGCAAAGGAGACCACATTAAATACTGAAAAGTAGAGACACTGACACTTTTGGACGACATAAAGTTTCATATTATGTTGTACTACGTTTATTTTGCGAAATAAACTGATATAATGTTATGTGAAGGAAAAAAAATCATAGTTTTGTCAAATTTCTTCAAAAATTCGTGCCTGGTCTTAAACTTTTGGAAATGACTGTATATTGCTAGACACATGGACGACAGTGTGTATCTCACCGGCAGATACATTATAAATTGCAATGCAATTACCAGTTCGGGAAGACTGACAACAGCAACAGGAGAGACGGTGTTGTACTCTTGATGAGACGACAACCAGCATCGCGAAGGTGTAGCAGTTCTCCTGAAAAGAGGGGTGGAAAAATCACTGCTGGAGTGGAAACCTGACAGCAGTCGTCTGATAAGAGTTCGACTGAAGGGGAGACATGGAAACATCTCCCCCCCCCCCCCAGTGCTATGCACCGGTCACTGATGGAGAGGGCGAGGACAAGGACGTTTTCTATCAAAGCCTCCAAGCAGAAGTGGACAGATCACCATGCCTTGACGTCACAATTGTCATGTGAGACCTGAATGCAAAAGTTGTAAGTGACAACACCCACAACGATAGGGTCATGGGAAGGAACGGGTGTGGCAGCATGGACAACAATGGTGACAGACTGGTGAACTTTTGTGGCATGAACACTCTTATCTTATCATTGGAGGGACCTTTTTCCAACACCCGGACACCCACAAACTTACTTGGTACTCACCAAAAAGAAGGGACCGTAATCAGATTGACCATCTGATGATCAACGGCAAGTGGCGCCACTCTTTATTAGACGTGGTAGTGAAGCGAGGAGCAGATGTCGGAAGTGACCATCATCTGGTCACAGCTTACATCAAGCTAAAACTGAAAAGTACAGGACACCAAACAATGGGTAAAAAGATATGATGTTGAGAAACTTGGGACCCCATCAGTGAAGAAAAGCTTCATTCTGATGTGAAAAACAGATTTCGAATTCTGAGCGGCCTTGAAGACAAAGACACAACCTCAAGCCATATAGCCTCCTTCTCCACCAAGAGCAGCAAAGTCAGCCTAGGACACAGGCAGAGGGAGGAAGAGAACATACTGAATAACATCAACAACATTGGAAGCCATCAGCAATAGAAGAGCAACAAAGAAGAACCTACTGGAAGCAAAATCAGAAAGACTAAAAGAAACATACCAAGAGCAATATAGAGAAGAACATTGGGAGGTAAAAAATCGTGTGCGAGCAGACATGCGAGCTTACATGGAAGATCTGGCAAAACGGGCGGAAGAATGGGCCGAGAGAAATTAACAAGGAACCCTGTACAAAATAACCAAGATCATTAGCATGAAATGTCGTACCACTTCCAATACCCAAATTAAAGATAAGCAATGAAATCTCCTCACGACAGAGAGGGAGCAAGAAACTCGATGAACAGAACATTTTAGTGAAGTATTAAACAGGCCACCACCAGAAGAGGAAGCTATTATAGAAGAAACAGAAGCAGAAGCAGATCTGGAGATAAATACATATGCTCCCCAGAGAGAAATCATTGCAGTCATCAGGACATTAAAGAATGGAACGGCACCTGGGCATGATAACCTCAATGCTGAACTGTTCTTGCAGCTAAGATCTTGGAACCCTTGTTCACAGTCATCTGGGAAGGTACCAACAGAATGGACCAAGGGAGTGATCGCCATGATACCTAAGAAGGGGGTCCTTAGCGACTGTAACAACTGACGAGGGATCACCCTTCTGTCAGTACCAAGCAAGATCCTGTGCAAGATCATCATGCAGCGGATCACAGAGGCCGTAGATGCAACGCTACGGAAGGAACAGGCTGGGTTTCACAGAGGAAGGGGATGCTCTGACCATATTTTTACGTTGAGGAACATCATCGAGCAGTGTTCAGAGTGGCAAAGACAGTCACACACAAGCCTTACAGATTTTGAGAAAGCCTTTGACAGCATCCACAGAGACTGCTTCTGGCGCATTCTCAGATCATACGGAATGCCACAACGCATCGTCAACATCATCAAAGCTTTCTACACCAACTTCACCTGCAATGTTGGAACCAGTGATGTATATGTCACCTGTCCTTTTTAATGTTGTCATCGACTGAGTCATGAGACGAGTGACAGAAGATTTACCAAGAGGGCTTCGCTGGACTTTTCTGCACTAGAGGATCTGGAGTTTGCCGTTGATCTTGCTCTCCTGTTCCACATTCACAAACACATCCAGGATAAGACAACCCGCTTTAGCAGATTTGGCCGTCAGGTTTGTTTGCAAATCAGCCAGAAGATGAAAGTCATGACCTTGAATGTTAACACACCAGCCTCAGTGAAGATGGACAACACGGATCTTTCCAGCACTGAAACATGCATTTGCCTTGGAAGTGTCATTAGCCAATATGGAGGAGATGGCATAGACATCTGCAACAGACTATACAAGGCACGGAATGCCTTCATGAGTCTACTTGCACAGTGCAGCACAAAACTCAGAATTGTCCAGAGTTGCGTGCTGTCAACATTGCTGTATGGGGCGGAGTGCTGAAGAATGACGGAGCTGGACCTATCAAGACTACTCACCTACCACACGACCTGCCTCAGAAAAATCCTCAGAATCTTCTGGCCAAAAACCATATCCAACCAGGAGTTGCTTGCCCAATGCCAGCAAGAGGACATACCCACCATCACTCAACGAAGACGCTGGAGGTGGATTGGATATGGCCTTCGTATGGGTGCAGACGCCATCACAAATACACCTGTCCGGTGGACACCAAAAGGAAAGCGAAAACGTGGGCGCCCAAAAGCAACATGATGGAGAAAAGTGGAGGCGGAGCCGAGAGAAATGAACCACAGCGAATGGCCGGAGACAGAGGTGGAGGAACTTCGTCGCTACCTTAAACGCCAGGGGGCGTAACGGGTATTAAGTAAGTATAAATTGTTTCTGTCTGTGGGAAGCAAACCTTTTTATAATTTATGTATATATATATATACATATAAATAAATATATATATAAACATACATAACGCCCGGCTAAATGTAAGCGCCACAGTCTTAATTTGTGCTAAATGTATTCCCCTAGATACGCGCACGCGCAGAAACGTCACCTGGATGTTACATAACGCCCGGATAAATGTAAGCGCGACAACGTAAGCAATGAGCATGCTTTTGTGGAATGTTACATTCGCGGCAGACAACACAGGCCCTATTCAGTTTTGTAATAGTCGACTACTTTCCATGATTCTCAAACCCCTAAACACAACAATGCATGTACGTGTAGTTTTTATATAAATGATATGTTTTATTGTTATTAAAAACATTAGTATGAAACATACATAGTGAAGCACCAATACGGTGAATCAACGAATCATTCCAAGCGATAACCAGAGGCAGAACTATCGGATCATGACATAAGGGGTCAGGACACTGTTAGACTTCCTAGTTGGTTAGAGACGAAAAAAAGTGCAATTGATTTTTGAGAAATTATTTTTTTACAAAATTCACCTGACTTTTCCCGGTGTGATTGTAGAAGCTGTTGACAGTAAAATGGTGCATTGGTAGCTGATTTTACTAAGCGGAAGGGTATTTGGCAGCAATTTGGCTAGTTGACTCTTTAGCAGGATTACTGCCTGCATCCATTCGTAAATATTGACGGGTGTCACACATACAGGCATTTTACGGGAGCTAGAAATATTAGATTTTGACTAAGCTCGACCAGCATGTTAACAAGATGATAATAACAGCAGGTGAGAAGTTTAAGAAACTTTGTAGGTCACGTTTTCTTATAATCACACGAAACGTTAACATGGTCGCCAGTGGGAAAACTAACAGTATGTTGAGCCCATAAGGATGCACACCACTGACCACAGCTGTCTGATCACAACGATGTGACATAATTTACATCTATATAACTTATATCAATCATATACAGTTGTCATCAATGACATGATCACCTATCAACACATATCTTGTGCTACGCTATACTGCTTCCACAAGCTAGATCAAATAGGCATCACGGAATAATTATATTGCACTACTTTAAGACAAAATAAAGACCCACAATGGGATAATCACACTGCACTTCTTTAAAAACAAAATAACATAGTCACCATGGAATAATCACACTGACATCTTTAAAGACAAGATAAAGACCCACCATGGAATAATGACACTACACTTCTTTAAAGTGAAAATAAAAACAAGCAAAAGCAAATGTGCATCAGAACAAATATCAACATCAACTTTTTAGTGCATGAAATAATAATGTATATAATATTAAATATATTAAGTGTCACTTCTCACAATAAACATCAACATATTTGTGTTTAATGCTATATAATAATGAAGCTGATATTTGTTATGCACCGCCATAAAATATACTTTAAAACATAAGAATCTTTTCTATATACAGGCTTACAGAATTCCAAAGGAACAAACCATATGTGACACTACAATACACAGAACTTATACGATGTATACACAACATGCTATGTAGTTTTACTACATTTACTGTTAATTCCATGTGTTTCAACATTATTAGGTGACACTTTGTACACGTTACTTTTTAAACAAGTGACATTTGAGCCTTTTGAGGTAGGTTTACCTGGAAGCATCACCATTTCACAAGACCTTCTAATGCCTACAGTGGTACCAAACTGTATACCTGGTACTTTCAAATAATAGCAAAATGAACTTTTCAAGAAGGGAAGATGTAAACCTTAGAATATATGTGATGCGCCACAGCAAACCAGATATTACGTCGCATAGACCCATTTTGCAAAAATAGCTGTCTCAGTCATGTCCCATACATTTTTGCAGAAATGCATACCTGATTATCTAATCTTTTTGCTTTTTTCCTTAATAAATAATCAAAAAGTACTGAAAACATACTTTTATGAACCTACATATTAAAAAACAATTCACAGTACGACTAAAATTGACTTCTTTTCTTTGCCAGGTGTCGTTCAAAGTGTGCGACTTATCACTGCTCTGAATGCTTGCTTGGAATGTGTAACTCTTCGAGAATCTAATTATAATAATTATGACATCTTTGTCATCTAATGAAATGAACTTTAACAACGTTTTTAGATGTACACAAATAAATATTGGTGCTATGCGGGCAACGTTTCCACACCACTTATTGGTTGAAATGGGTCATGTGATCCAAACGTCTCAATGTTATAATGGGCGCCATTAACAAGTTGACGAGATCCTTTGCTCGCTGACTGAACATAAAACTGGCAAGATGTTCAATGCATTAGTTAGTCTACTAGACACTGTATGTGTTTAGGCATTTATATTATTTAGCTTAGTGATGCGTAGCTTATTAGCAGACATGTAGACTTATTTAAGTTATTATTCCGGAAAATGTCAGAGAGAGCTGCAAAACCGTCAATGCTCCGAGTGCATGCATCTTGCACGGCGTAAACAATTCTAGACAGGAGCAGGCTCCTTGAAGTTGCGCTAGATTATTTTATTCTTGATGAATCGGACCTTTAAGTGCGTTCACTGGTATGTACAAATATTTAATTAATATAGTAATTTGTGAAATTAGTTCTCAATAATTGTATCATATTACGGTTGTCTACTTTCCAGCTGGGTTTACATGCTACTATCATACTGGACTATTTTCCATGCGGCTTATGAAAACTATATTAGTAGTTTCTCAGTTTGATGCCGATAATAATCCTTAATCCACTTTGTCCTGTCCAGGACATACAGCTACTATCATAGAGGACAACTTTTCGTGTGTCTTATGGAAACTACATACAATTTTATTTGCAGCTGTGATGGTAATAACTTGAATGTATTTTATTTATCTTATTGCAAAAAAATCAGCATTGGAAACACAGTCCCAGTGCATTCATAAACTGAAATTGTGCGAATATGTTGTGATGCATACATAGAATAAACCTACAAAGTTTGGTGCATGTAGCTCAATGTTAAATGTGTTGTTGCTATGGACATTAGTTTTTCACATTGCCCAATCTTTAAACCTATTTTTCTCTAAATGTCGCTTTTATAAAGTTTGCTTAATTTTTGAGATTGAAAATGTACTGAATTAAATATTGACACGTTGATTGCATGTAGATGCTGGAATGGAACGATAATCAGCAGAGAAGTGTAACTACATAACGTGTGTTATGTCAGGGAAGCTAAAAGAGGTGTCGTCTCTGACTCTAGTTGTTGTTCTGATGTGAAAGCCGTATCCTTTGTGTTGCTGTCGAGATCGTTTTGGACGGAATGTTTTGCATTGTGGGACGATGTTTCACATGTCCTCTCATACACACAGAGAAGACACAGCAACAGGGCCTGAAACAGACCACCAGAAAATGTTCTGCACACAACCGACACCATGCGACAAAGTCCATGAGAGAACATTCTAAACACAACCAACACCATACAGCAGAGTCCATGAGAGAACATTCTAAATACAACTAACACCATACAGCAGAGTCGATGAGAGAACATTCTAAATACAACCAACACCATACAGTAGAGACCATGAGAGAACATTCTAAACACAACCAACACCATACAGCAGAGTCCATGAGAGATCATTCTAAACACAACCAACACCATACAGCAGAGTCGATGAGAGAACATTCTAAATACAACTAACACCATACAGCAGAGTCCATGAGAGATCATTCTAAATACAACTAACACCATACAGCAGAGTCCATGAGAGATCATTCTAAATACAACTAACACCATACAGCAGAGTCCATGAGAGATCATTCTAAATACAACTAACACCATACAGCAGAGTCCATGAGAGATCATTCTAAATACAACTAACACCATACAGCAGAGTCCATGAGAGATCATTCTAAATACAACTAACACCATACAGCAGAGTCCATGAGAGATCATTCTAAATACAACTAACACCATACAGCAGAGTCCATGAGAGATCATTCTAAATACAACCAACACCATACAGCAGAGTCGATGAGAGAACATTCTAAATACAACTAACACCATACAGCAGAGTCGATGAGAGAACATTCTAAATACAACCAACACCATACAGCAGAGTCGATGAGAGAACATTCTAAATACAACCAACACCATACAGCAGAGTCGATGAGAGAACATTCTAAATACAACCAACACCATACAGCAGAGACCATGAGAGATCATTCTAAATACAACTAACACCATACAGCAGAGTCCATGAGAGAACATTCTAAATACAACTAACACCATACAGCAGAGTCCATGAGAGAACATTCTAAATACAACTAACACCATACAGCAGAGACCATGAGAGATCATTCTAAATACAACCAACACCATACAGCAGAGTCGATGAGAGAACATTCTAAATACAACCAACACCATACAGCAGAGACCATGAGAGATCATTCTAAATACAACTAAGACCATACAGCAGAGTCCATGAGAGAACATTCTAAATACAACTAACACCATACAGCAGAGACCATGAGAGATCATTCTAAATACAACCAACACCATACAGCAGAGACCATGAGAGATCATTCTAAATACAACCAACACAATACAGCAGAGACCATGAGAGAACATTCTAAATACAGCCAACACCATACAGCAGAGTCCATGAGAGATCATTCTAAATACAACCAACACCATACAGCAGAGACCATGAGAGATCATTCTAAACACAACTAACACCATACAGTAGAGACCATGAGAGAACAGTCTAAACACAACCAACACCATACAGCAGAGACCATGAGAGAACATTCTAAACACAACCAACACCATACAGCAGAGACCATGAGAGATCATTCTAAACACAACTAACACCATACAGCAGAGACCATGAGAGATCATTCTAAACACAACCAACACCATACAGCAGAGACCATGAGAGAACATTCTAAACACAACCAACACCATACAGCAGAGACCATGAGAGATCATTCTAAACACAACCAACACCATACAGCAGAGACCATGAGAGAACATTCTAAACACAACCAACACCATACAGCAGAGACCATGAGAGATCATTCTAAACACAACTAACACCATACAGCAGAGCCCATGAGAGAACATTCTAAACACAACCAACACCATACAGCAGAGACCATGAGAGATCATTCTAAACACAACTAACACCATACAGCAGAGACCATGAGAGAACATTCTAAACACAACCAACACCTTACAGCAGAGACCATGAGAGATCATTCTAAATACAACCAACACCATACAGCAGAGACCATGAGAGAACATTCTAAACACAACCAACACCATACAGCAGAGACCATGAGAGAACATTCTAAATACAACCAACACCATACAGCAGAGACCATGAGAGATCATTCTAAATACAACCAACACCATACAGCAGAACAATGAGAGAACATTCTAAACACAACCAACACCATACAGCAGAGACCATGAGAGAACATTCTAAACACAACCAACACCATACAGCAGAGACCATGAGAGAACATTCTAAATACAACCAACACCATACACCAGACACCATGAGAGATCATTCTAAATACAACCAACACTATACAGCAGAACAATGAGAGAACATTCTAAACACAACCAACACCATACAGCAGAGACCATGAGAGAACATTCTAAACACAACTAACACCATACAGCAGAGACCATGAGAGAATATTCTAAACACAACCAACACCATACAGCAGAGACCATGAGAGATCATTCTAAACAGAACCAACACCATACAGCAGAGACCATGAGAGAACATTCTAAACACAACCAACACCATACAGCAGAGACCATGAGAGAACATTCTAAACACAACCAACACCATACAGCAGAGACCATGAGAGAACATTCTAAACACAACTAACACCATACAGCAGATACCATGAGAGAACATTCTAAATACAACCACCACCATACAGCAGAGACCATGAGAGAACATTCTAAACACAACCAACACCATACAGCAGAGACCATGAGAGAACATTCTAAACACAACTAACACCATACAGCAGAGACCATTCTAAACACAACCAACACCATACAGCAGATACCATGAGAGAACATTCTAAATACAACCAACACCATACAGCAGATACCATGAGAGAACATTCTAAATACAACCAACACCATACAGCAGAGACAATAAGAGAACGTTCTAAACACAACTTGCAGGGGTAGAATTTAATTTTTTTCAGGGCAAGGCCATTTTGGCGTTGGTATCTGGAAAATTTGGGGGACACCAAGGCCAGTGGGCAGGGCACCAAGGCCAACTTTTCTTTCGAAGGCAGGGCACAAAGGCCACTTTTTGTCAGGTTTTCACTGACGCTTTTTCGTTTTCTTGTTGGCATGACTTTTGGGTATTACTGACTTTTGTATGTCGTGATAAACGTGATTTTAATGGCGCGATTGGGCGTGATTCGATCAGACCTATTCGCATAACCTCCTGAATGGAGGAATGGCTAATTAACATAATACTGACCTTGACCTGGCGTGATTTTCACTGCTCAGAACAGTCTTTATAGAGCGACTGCGCAGTTACAGCCTTCTAAGTTAACATTTTTGTCTAGGAGCCAAGTAATTGTGAGCGCGTAAGTATGTAATTGTGTTTTCAGTACTTATTGATCAGTACTGTACTTGGGGGTGAACCACTGATAAGTATTGTACTTCTGTTCACCCACTTTCCACATACAACATTGTACTTATCATATTGTGACATGTAATGTTGAATAGTATTGGAAATAAATGAGTTACTTACTTACTAGCATACCTGTCAAGTACTACGGTTTAGCCGTAGGCACTACGGTTTTATTGATAAAATGAAAATTTTAAGCTTGAATTGCTTGTATTGTCACCTGTTTGTCACCTACAGGTGACAATACATCTTTAACCAATAGACACCACAGTCACATCATTTTATAATAATTAAATGAACATCAAAATAAACACAACTTGCAATTATAGAAAGTGAGTAGTTTTGAAGATACAGTTTAAAAGCTGCAGGCAACTGTTCAGTTTAACAGGGGTCAAATGTGTCTGCTATGCCTGTGACCAATTAAAGATTAGTCAAGGTCTCAATGGAACAATGCAGAGTGGAGTGAGGCTGGGCACTGTTTCTGGCAAAATCTACTGATGGGGGTGGTCTCAAGGGCCTTTCTCAAAACAACATCACTAGATAATGTAAAACTTTTGCACTTTGGGGGCCCCTAAGGTGCCCTTAGAATGAGTCAATCAAATACATATTATCTGTATATAGTGGCAGCACAATAAGATACACCCATGCAAAATTATAGAAAAAATGTGATAAATTACAATTTTGTTGGGCCCTTGGGGGCCCTAAGAATGATTAAATCAAATACAGATTTCTCGTGCATAGTGGCAGTACCCTAAGATATGTCTATGCAAAATTAGAGAAAAAGTTACCGAACGGTTTCTGAGATATGGCAGCTAATGGCGGACGGCGGACGCAGAGTGATGGCAATAGTCCCTTCGACCTTCAGCCCAAAGGACTAAAAACAGTTGCATACGCGACCAATTCAGTCGCAACTTAGAGGGCTTGGCGCAGTTAGTTCTCGGATATGTAGCTTGTAAACGACAACAATATGGCTGCACCCATTAAAATTATGTGAGAGTCAGCAATGACATCTTTGAATTTCTGTTCTAATGGACGGATACACAGCAAGTGACAAATGCTGCCAAGTCCCGTTTACTTGGTACCAGGCATGGGAAGGGCACTAGACCATACAGGGAGGGCAACCTCGGCTATGTATGGCCATGGCTACAGTCCAATTTATTGGGGCACCACGGCAAGGAACAAGGGCAACTACGGCTAAATTCGATCCCTGCACAACCAACACAAACACAACCAACACAAACACAACCAACACAACCAACACAAACACAACCAACACCATACAGCAGAGACCATCAGAAAACATTCTGAACACAACCAACACCATACAGCAGAGACCATAAAAGAACATTCTAAACACAACCAACACCATACAGCAGAGACCATAAGAGAACATTCTAAACACAACCAACACCATACAGCAGAGACCATAAAAGAACATTCTAAACACAACCAACACCATACAGCAGAGACCATAAGAGAACATTCTAAACACAACCAACACCATACAGCAGAGACCATAAGAGAACATTCTAAACACAACCATCACACAATAGTTTATCTATTGAAAACCCATGGCAGAATTGTAGTGGAAATTACCACCATATACTATATGAATATTTATAATGCATCATGATGTGTTTGCTAATGGTCTTGGCCATACGGCAGGCGGATGTAACCAAAAAAACAACAACACGTTTTTTAACCAAAATTATAGAAAAAAATGGTTTTAAAACATGTACTTTAAACCATGATGTTTACAGTATGACTACTAATATAACATTATCTTATATATTTACCTCTCAAGTTTTTTTCTTCAATTTGTATATTTTGACCACAATGTGCAGTCTTCATAAAAGTACTAATATAACAGTATTGTAAAGACTGTACAATTACCATTCTTAATAAAGATTTTATTATAATAGTTTGTAGTTACCATGACGAAGCAAGCAATGGCTACATAGGTGACGGTCCATGCAAATCCCACGATGTCAAACAACACGCCGCCAACGGTTGGTCCCAGGAAGTCTCTGTAAGGACACATCATGTCACGTTTACGGCATAATGTACAGGCCACATAATGAGAAAGCAATAGTTAGAACATCTTGTAACAACAGAAAAGATCCAGGGGAAATTGCAAAGGATGTCAGAGAATAAAAATACTGAATAGTCTGTTAACCATTTCAGTACTACAGCCCTGACCATTTGTGACCACTGAATACTGCATTCCCAGTGAATATGCAAGACAATGGACTACCTCACTTCAAGTCAAGATTTGAGCAACAAAAATGCATTCATGAATAGGAATGTTATATATTTTTCAGAAAGTATAATAATCAGCGAGTAAAATGAGCCATATCATTTTACATGCCGTTGTCATGGTAACCAGCAATCCAAGATGGCTGCCAAGATTTCAAAATTTTTTCAGTAGCCGAACACAGTTGTATACTAAGTTCGCCGACATCGTTATTGTGTCGATCGTCAACATCCGACAAAGATTCTTTGCTAAAATCATCAAATAATCTGTCCAAAACATACGGTGGTAAATCGCTAGTTGAAGATTTTGATAATCCATCATTAAAATTAAATAAATTGTTATTGAGCGATAATAAACAATGACCACTGTTGAATAGCTAATTTATTCACCTTGACAACCGTACACAACGAGTGGCTCCACGTAGTGAATAATTATGAGTAAAAACGATTTGAATAGCAGACACCGTCAATGCCGAATAACCGGCCTATCATACTGAAATGGTTATCTTGGTTTGGAAGGAGCATAGGAGAGCTGCTACAAAAGACAAATAACTGAGTTTGAAGGGTCATGATCGCCAATACCTGTGACAGACATGGCACCTAGAAGAAGAATGTATGAGAAAAGATTCAATAGACTGGATACCTGGATCATTCAAACTGTTATTCTTTTTATTTATTTCTCAATCTATACTTTTTTGTTATGCTTAGTTAGCTATTAGCAAACGTCTTTAGATGACTACCGCTAGATGGCAACATGGAAGGCCAATGACAAGAGATATTCCGAAGAGTGCCACAACCAGCTCTTACACAACTACGACATCTCCTAAGGTGACCCAGGACAGTCACTGTGCAGAAGGACTACTGTGTCATCATCTAGCAGTAATCATCTGAGGAAGTTCACTAAATGTGAATGAAACATAGCAGTGAGTGCACCTTGAAGACTGGCCTGAGAAGGCTGTCTGCACAGTTACATTGTGGAGTAGATGAAGACAGCAGGATGCTATGGTAGAACATGACAGGGAGGGGCAGAGAAGAGAGAGGGTAGAGAGAAGGGGAGACAGAGAGAGAAAAGGGAGGGGTGGCAGAGAAGGGGAGGGAGGTAAGGAGAGAATGGAAGAGGGAGTGAAGTGAGGAAGGGAGAAGCGTGAGTGAGCCTACCCTAGAGCGTACATGGATCCCCAGAGCCCTGCAGTGCAGGAGTAGAGAGACATGCCATCATCCAGTCCTGCCTTCCTACAACACAGCAACACAAGGTCTAAGGGCTCATTTCGGTTGGCATTTGTAATGTATCACAGGAATAATATCGACTATCTGATGATGCACATATAACTTGAACCACTCATAAGAAACACTAAAGTCTTCATCACTGACTAGTTTGTATTAACTCATTTGGATGCCAAACACCAAAATGTTTCCTTTTGTTGAATGAAGCTCACAACTATTGTGTCTGAATTCCTACTTTAAGGTGTTTGTGTCCAAGAGCCAACAGAAGCTTCTTGGACTATGTCCACATTAAAAGGAGGCCGTCTGTTCCTAGTTTTTCATTTATTAATTACTATAATGTTCTTAAGACTATACTAACTATGTTGAAGGTATACTGCCCACCAAATTGTGTTTAGTAAGCCCGTAACAACGTTCACAATTTGGAAGATACACCCCTGAGCACGTTCAAATGGTAAACAAAACACCCAATTTCAAAACAAGCTTTATTGGCAATAATACTGAGCCAGGCTGAGTTAACCACAATACCCTTTGATGTTCAACAATTTCCCATCTTCGCACGTTCAACAGGGCAGACTTCCTGTTAGAAATTACTACGGCAGTTAATTCAGGGCAGAGGAACAGACCGCCTCCCTTTACTACTGATAAATGTTAAAAAAATTAAACACTTAAAAAGTTCTATATGATTTCATGAGCAGGGTAATGAGAGACTGCAGTCTGAAGTGGGCTGTCAGTGAAGCAGGACTTACCTAGCGGCACTGATGATCTTCACAAACGTTGGAACCACAGCAAGACTGACAGAAACACCCAGAAGGACGAGTGCCAGAACATTCAGCCAGAGCTCACTGGAACGTGGCAGCACATACATCACAACATACATTACAACAAACATCACAACATACATCACAACATACATCACAACATACACCACAACATACATCACAACATACACCACAACAAACATCACAACATACATCACAACATACATTACAACAAACACCACAACATACATCACAACATACACCACAACAAACATCACAACATACATCACAACAAACATCACAACATACATTACAACATACATCACAACATACATCACAACATACATCACAACAAACATCGCAACATACATCACAACATACACCACAACAAACATCACAACATACATCACAACATACATCACAACATACATCACAAAATACATCACAACATACATCACAACATACATCACAACATACATCACAACATACACCACAACATACATCACAACAAACATCACAACATACATCACAACATACATTACAACAAACACCACAACATACATCACAACATACACCACAACATACATCACAACATACATCACAAAATACATCACAAAATACATCACAACAAACATCACAACATACACCACAACATACATCACAACATACATCACAACATACATCACAAAATACATCACAAAATACATCACAACAAACATCACAACATACATCACAAAATACATCACAACATACATCACAAAATACATCACAACATACATCACAACAAACATCACAACAAACATCACAACATACATCACAACATACATCACAAAATACATCACAACATACATCACAACAAACATCACAACATACATCACAAAATACATCACAACAAACATCACAAAATAGATCACAACATACATCACAAAATACATCACAACATACATCACAACAAACATCACAACATACATCACAACATACATCACACAGGACAGACAGCAGACAGGACAGAACAATGAACATCACACAGAAAGCAGACATTACAAGCACAAAACAACCAACATCATCCATCATAGAATAACAAACATCACATGTTCAAAATGCACAGAACAAGATTTTACACTGCACAGAACAAATTACATTGAACAACAAACATTACATGCCAAATGACAATAGACATCACACACCACAGAACAGCTGACATGACACGGTATACAGAACAATCAACATTGCACATTGCAGATGAACCAACATCAAACAGAACTCAGAACAGCACCAGACGTCAAATTATAGGTCTAACCTATTTGTGTAGTTGGTCTCCACTGGTGTCACCACTTACTTGTAAAGTGGGTCAAACCCAAAGAGAGGCGACGGCCCCAGCAGAAGCAAGCCCAGCCCAGAAAATAGAAAGCCAAACACGAGCATGATAGCTGCATCAGCCTACAACATCAGGTGCTTGTGTAGTTGTGTTGAATCAACAACTGCATCATTTGTTCAATGCAACAACACAACACAAGACAATATGTTATATAAAACAATCAAAGATTATGAAAACATTGCGAATGTGAAAGTCATCACAGAGAGAACGAATACAAAGGATAACACACGAGAGAACCAGCTTATGGCTCACCTCACAAACCAATTTCTGTAGCCTGCATAATTTACAAAAAAGTAATCAATATAAATCATTGACAAGACATGTCAATATATGACATACACATGAGTAGTGTAGGTGTGCACACCTGTACTACTCATGTAAAATATTTGACAGTTATTAAGAAGTGACACATATTATTATTGTCAAGAGATGGCAGATATCTGAAGTATATGAGTCATTAAGAAATGTGTTAGTGATGCGTGTTAGTATTGTCAAGATATCACAGATATTAAAACTAAATGACACCCATTGAAAAGTGTGTTAATGATACACATTAGTATTGTCAAAGGTGACATGTATCTGAAGTATATAACAATCACTGACAAATGTGTTAGTGGCATGCCTTAGAACTGCCAAGATATCACGTGTGTTAGTGACATGTGTCAATACTGTCCAGAGATTACTGAGTGACAGGGTGAGCAACACTCACCAGTTTATCTGCGACATAGCCCCACAAGGGTGATGAGACAGCATAGAAGGCAGCCATTAGGAGGAAGATGAGGCCGAGGTACATGGGACTGAGGTCAAACTGCAACAACAAACACAGGTACATGGGACTGAGGTCAAACTGCAACAACAAACACAGGTACATGGGACTGAGGTCAAACTGCAACAACAAACACAGGTACACGGGACTGAGGTCAAACTGCAACAACAAACACATGTACATGGGATTGAGGTCAAACTGCAACAACAAACACAGGTACATGGGACTGAGGTCAAACTGCAACAACAAACACAGGTACATGGGACTGTGGTCAAACTAGAACAAGAAACCCCCAGGTACATGGGGCTGAGGCTTACCACAGCAGACAACATGAATACTCCACTATGACAGACCTACCAGGGCAAAAAACTCGGCCAGAGTTTATATACTTCAGTAACCATACAATTTATGCTCTTTCCATGTTTTCTTTAAAACTCCATGCCAAAACCGACTTACATGTATGCATAATAATTACACTAAACATACATTTTAAGAATAATTACACTATACCTGTACTAGCTTAACGAACCCATGAAAAAAATCAAGGGCAGCAGTTATAATCCACCATTACAGTATTTTTTATCTTTTAAAACTTGATTCTACAGTGGCACCCTCCATAGGCAGAGTACTGAATTTTATGGAATTTCAGGCTTTTCCGTGCCATTTAGAAAATTGCAGGCCTTGATTTTTAACTAATGAAATTCCATGCTATTCAAGAATTTCCCTCCCCTGTACGAACCTTGTTGGCTGATAATGAAAAGTCTACTCACCACCACCAGGTGGGGCTCCAGTATTGGTTCAATGACGGACCACACGAGGGCGCCAAGTGTGACTGCAAGGCACACAACGAGGACCGCGGGAACCCGCAGGAGACTGGGCAGACGCACTGTGGCCAGACTGTGGATGTCTCCTGGGGAAACATAGTGCAACCACCGACAGTGAACACGCACAATATGTCTGCTTTCACAAATGCGTGATTAGTTGTGCATGTTTACATGTATTTCTGTAGATACACAATCAAGTTCAGTGGAATATGCTAACAATGTCCATGTTTTATCCTCTATCCACTATGCATGGTTGTACAAGAGGTTTGGGAAAGGTGTTCTCTGTATGTAATTATCTAACTGTTGGTGCTGGTGACATCAAGCACAAACATGCACACCCGCATGTGCCTGTGCGCACACACACAAACACTCATACACACACACACACACATGCACGCGCACACACACCACAAGTGCATGTAGCAACATAAACTAACCAAACTGTTGTTGCTGGAGACACAACGCACACACAGGCGTAGACAACATCATGAGAGCCCCCAGACACACGAAAGGCAGCGCAAACCCGGAGATCTGAAAATGGAAGTAAGGTTTCACAAAATCTAAATTAAACCAATCCACTGGTTGATGGGTGTTTCTGATTATAGAGTTCATTTGGCTCCTCAATAATGTGATTATACATCTTCTTCATCTTCTATTACAGTCTTCAACATGCAGTTCAGATATTCAGTAGTATTTCAACATCACATGATAAAGTCTTGCTTGACAAGTATTTGTCAAGATTTTTTTAAACAGGCTAATTGATACAACATTACAAGTTATAACATACATCAACTGGGTTAACCCGTCTAGAGACACAAAGGTAACTGGATGCTGTGCTTCAATGATTAGATGGACATTTAGTGGATACCTAAAATGTGACAGTGGATATGCAGTCACAACCAACTTCATGCGTCACTGGGCACCTAGCTGTACATGATGTAAAGATACATGTTTATAAAAGCTGGTTCACTTATAAAATTGCTGGACCCACCTGAAAGAGGACACCTCCTACACCTGGTCCAATCATGAAGCCGAGACCAGCAGCCATCTCCAGAATCCCAAAGACAGTGGCAACGTTATTGGGGAAGGCTTTGGCTGTGATTACGAAGCTGGCGGTGTTGGACGCTGAACATCCAGTCGCAGCAAAGCACCGCACCACAAAACACATGACGGTAAACAGTGTTGTGTTCTCATCGCTGCTGGGAATGTAATCTAGGGTACTGCAAGCCACAACATTCACGTTAACATGTAAACACATTGACGCTAGCAGAGCTGTACCGAGATTCACTGCCTGCCTTACCTGTAAATGGAAATATCCTTCGATCAAAATGTCTAACAACAAAATGGCTGTCATCAGTGTGTTCAATTGTGTTTTCACTGTTGAATTAAATGTTAAATTAATGCAATGGATTAATACCTCTGTTGAGCGAATCATTAAATTGTTTTGTAATTTCTAATGTTTTGCCCATTCAAAGGTTATTTCCATTTTAAACTGGTCACCATAAGGTATGAAGGACAGAATCACCCTTGTCACAACTTGTCATAGTCAAAACGTGTCATATACACAACCTGCTCACTTAGGCTAAGTGGAAGACACATCCACCACCAAAGAACTGGTAAATACTACCAGCTGAGGACAAGACTGGTGTCACTTACGCAAAGTGGAAGACACATCCACCACAAAAGAACTGGTAAATACTACCAGCTGAGGACAAGACTGGTGTCACTTACGCAAAGTGGAAAACACATCCACCACCAAAGAACTGGTAAATACTACCAGCTGAGGACAAGACTTGTGTCACATACCCAAAGAGAAGTATGCATCCATCACCAAAGAACTGGTAAATACAACCAGCTGAGGACAAGACTGGTGTCACTTACCCAAAGAAAAGTATGCATCCATCACCAAAGAACTGGTAAATACTACCACCTGAAGACTACACTGGTGTCACTTACCCAAAGAAAAGTATAATAGGTAAATACTACTACCTGAGGACTAGACTGCAGTCACTTACCCAAATAGAAGTATGCATCCACCTCCAAAGAACTGGTAAATACTACCATTTGAGGACTAGACTGATGTCACTTACCCATAGAGAAATGTGCATCCACCACCAAAGAACTGGTAAATACTACCACCCGAGGACTAGACTGGTGTCACTTACCTAAATAGAAGTATGCATCCACCTCCAAAGAACTGGTAAATACTACCACCTGAGGACTAGACTGATGTCACTTACCCAAAGAGAAGTATGCATCCACCTCCAAAGAACTGGTAAATACTACCACCTGAGGACTAGACTGATGTCACTTACCCAAAGAGAAATGTGAATCCACCACCAAAGAACTGGTAAATACTTTCACCTGAGGACTAGACTGGTGTCACTTACCCAAATAGAAGTATGCATCCACCTCCAAAGAACTGGTAAATACTACCATCTGAGGACTAGACTGGTGTCACTTACCCAAATAGAAGTATGCATCCACCACCAAAGAACTGGTAAATACTACCAACTGAGGACTAGACTGGTGTCACCTACCCAAATAGAACTATGCATCCACCACCAAAGAACTGGTAAATCCTACCACCTGACGACTAGACTGGTGTTACTTACCCAAAGAAAACTATGCATCCACCACCAAAGAACTGGTAAATACTACCACCTGAGGACTAGACTGGTGTCATTTATCCAAAGAAAAGTATGCATCCATCACCAAAGAACTGGTAAATACTACCACCTGAAGACTAGACTGGTGTCACTTACCCAAAGAGAAGTATAATAGGTAAATACTACCACCTGAGGACTAGACTGGTGTCACTTATCCAAAGAAAAGTATGCATCCATCACCAAAGAACTGGTAAATACTACCACCTGAAGACTAGACTGGTGTCACTTACCCAAAGAAAAGTATAATAGGTAAATACTACCACCTGAGGACTAGACTGGTGTCACTTACTCAAATAGAAGTATGCATCCACCTCCAAAGAACTGGTAAATACTACCATTTGAGGACTAGACTGATGTCACTTACCCAAAGAGAAATGTGCATCCACCTCCAAAGAACTGGTAAATACTACCACCTGAGGACTAGACTGGTGTTACTTACCCAAATAGAAGTATGGATCCACCTCCAAAGAACTGGTAAATACTACCATCTGAGGTCTAGACTGATGTCACCCAAAGAGAAGTATGCATCCACCTCCAAAGAACTGGTAAATACTACCACCTGAGGACTAGACTGGTGTCACTTACCCAAATAGAAGTATGCATCCACCTCCAAAGAACTGGTAAATACTACCACCTGACGACTACACTGATGTCACTTACCCAAAGAGAAATGTGCATCCACCACCAAAGAACTGGTAAATACTATCACCTGAGGAGTAGACTGGTGTCACTTACTCAAATAGAAGTATGCATCCACCTCCAAAGAACTGGTAAATACTACCATCAGAGGACTAGACTGGTGTCACTTACCCAAATAGAAGTATGCATCCACCTCCAAAAAACTGGTAAATACTACCATCTGAGGACTAGACTGATGTCACCCAAAGAGAAGTATGCATCCACCTCCAAAGAACTGGTAAAAACTACCACCTGAGGACTAGACTTGTGTCACTTACCCAAATAGAAGTATGCATCCACCTCCAAAGAACTGGTAAATACTACCACCTGAGGACTAGACTGATGTCACTTACCCAAAGAGAAGTATGCATCCACCTCCAAAGAACTGGTAAATACTATCACCTGAGGACTAGACTGGTGTCACTTACCCAAATAGAAGTATGCATCCACCTCCAAAGAACTGGTAAATACTACCATCTGAGGACTAGACTGATGTCACTTACCCAAAGAGAAATGTGCATCCACCATCAAAGAACTGATAAATACTACCACCTGAGGACTAGACTGGTGTCACTTACCCAAATAGAAGTATGCATCCACCTCCAAAGACTGGTAAATACTACCACCTGAGGACTAGACTGATGTCACTTACCCAAAGAGAAGTATGCATCCACCTCCAAAGAATTGGCCGGCGAGAAGAAGGAATCTTGCTCCAACAATAGGCAGCTGAAAGGAATGTCACAATACGTTACTTTCCCCGACAGTCCCCAAGTCTGCCAAACCCAGTAAACAATAGCTATGTCATGCCACATAATCAAGTCTTGGCCTCCTGTAGGTAGTTTTAGAAAATATTATCTGAGCTTGGTTTCCGAGGATTTAAGCGCAAAAGAAATTACATTATTATATTAAACATATTTTATTAATGTAGCATCACACTGACGCTAAATTGTTTTTTAAATCTGGTCAGGATTTGCATGGGGAAACAGGACTTTAAAAAAATGGCTTAGGTTAAAGGGTTACTGATAGTCAACTAGTAGGGTCAGTGTTCTCCATGAGGGATATTAAAGGGATTTTAATAAATCAATATTTGTTAGCACCAATCTTTTTGTTTTTTCATATTCCATTTCATAACATTAGCAAATTAATTCATTAAATGCAGCATAACTTAAAATAATCAGTTTTTTATCACTAATAAACATCTTACCAGTTTGCTAAAGATTGGAGATGTGATGAACTGAACTAGGGCAAACACCCCAAATATCACCCCACTCGTAGTGTCACTAACCCCCTTCTTGGCTGCCTGGAAGCAAACAATATCTTCACATTCAACACAAAGGGGCGTGTACTGCGTACGTCAGTAAATATTACAATGATGTAATGCGTAAATATGAGTATTTTTCAAGAAACAAAATTGAACATATCCACTACAAGTCTAACACGTGGTACTTCATTTCTACAATTTCTCGTTTTGCTGATCTGGTGACGTCATCAGACAAACTACACATTGATCTGGTGATGTCATCAGACAAACTACACATTTCGTTATCGGGTTCAATCAAAATCGTGTGAAAGCTCTAGATGTTTAGCATACAGGTATTCGGACTTTTAATAGTTACTCAGTCTAACAATCAAAGTAAATGAAGTTATTTCACAAAAGGATGCACTTTATAATTAAACTATCAGTGGTTTACTATAAAGTGATAAAGAGATGATACATCGTCATCAAGAATGGAGCAGACACACAAAAGAGATGGTACCTTGCTAAGATAAAAGGAGACAGACACATGTTTGATGTGCTCAAGGTGGTTTACTATAAAGTGATAAAGAGATGGTACCTCGTCAGGGAAGAACGGAGCGAGCACGGACAGACACATGTTTGACGTGAGGTCAACAAGTGCAAGGGCAAGCAACAACAACTTCTGTCTCGTTGACGAGTTCCACAGTGAGAACGGAGACACCGTGCTGACATCTGGAGGCATCAATACTTCTCGGTCTGTTGGTGCATCATATGAAAGTGAGTCTTTCTGCGGCAGTGACACAGTGCTGCCATCTGTTGGCAGTGTAATGGAGTTGTGTCGTTGACTGGAAGAAATGAAGTCCTCCTTAAGCTGGGTATCATGTGGAATGGCTGCGATGGCACCAAACAACCTGTCATCGTCTTTCTGTGGCATGCCAGCTGATGACGTCACTCTGACACATGACGTCAGTCATGTGACCACCTCTGAAACAGCAAACTTCTCATATGTGACCTGCCACAGCAAGGTGGGTAGAAAGTTGAAATCTGTGAAATGTAGTTTTGTACCTTTTTGGATCCCACTGATATACCTAATTTGTAGAAATATCTTCTATAGTTTTTATTTATTGTTAAATATGAGGCAGACTACACCCGGGGCATTGCCTGGTTACTCTTCTACTAGTAACACTGTTTTAAAAGACGCAACCGATGAATTTGTGCCATCTGTAAATCTAAACACAACTGTGTTAGATCCAAGGTTTGCGCAGCACAACCCAGCACATCTGCAGATTGCGCAGATCTAGTAACTGCGCCCAACATATTGATGGAACACAAATTCGAATTCAACTGTCAAGCTTTGTCAGAGAATGAGCATGAATTTGTCAACGACAAGAGGAAGGGATATAATCAAATATAATAATGTCCGCGTATGTGTGTTACTGGTGACAATGGTGTCCGTGTAGTCACCGGAACAATTTAAAACTACTATGTTGTCGATAAATAGATAAAAGCTGCCAGATGAAAACAACACCAAATAAACCTTGATATCACGAATACATGTCCACTGTATGTCCAAGGTGCAGATCATAAAATTTAATGTTATAAAAAAATCACAACATTTAGGGGTCATTCCGACCATGGTTGCTCAGTGGGATGTACACTGTGTTATAAAAACATATTTTAATGTTAGTTTTAAAACAATACTCATCGCTGACCAGTTAAGGCCATATATATATATATATGCGTAAAATATGCTGTTTTCAACAATAAATCACTCGCACTGTTAATGTATATTGGTCTTGTCGCCGATCGTGTCAATAACATAAACATGCCGTTTTCATAAAACTGTGAAGAAATTTTTGTGAAAGATATCCACATTTAACTCCTGATCACTTATTTGTGTCAAATAAATTGTCAGAAAAGTTGGTTTTAATTAAATACTTAGTTTCCGTACGAAAACACAACGGCATATGAAAAGTTTGGTAATAGCGTTTACTGTGCTAGCGGTTATAATCAATGAAAAAGATATGTTGATGCAAATTACGTAATTGCTTTGGGAAGTCACGCTCAATTCTCGTTAGTCATACACAGAGATCAGCGGCTACATCTTGCGAGATTTTATAGCACTCTTTCTGCAGTGAGTCGAACAGCGACCCGGTACATGTTGTCGATTTCATTTTACTCAAGTTCTTGACATTGCCAAAACTACCTTACATGGCTGAACATGACCGGATAGATATCCACGGCCGTAGTTGACTTCTGCATACGAATTGGGAACAAAAGTTAAACGCGAATAGCTATCCGCGGATAGCGGCTATCCGAGTTTAACTTTATCCGGTCAACATGCATACAGGCCTGAAGAAAAAATGCAGGGCACCACCTCGTCATAATATATTATTGGGGTAAGACCACATTTAGATTTTACATAGATGGTCATTATAATGTTTCCTTCATTTCCTGCAAAATTTTTCATACGATTTTTTTGAAAATTTCACAGCATATTTAACCTCCATTGACACAAGTGCTGTGGAAAATTCATGAAATTTTCATACCTCATTTTTCAGAAAAATCCACCCAAACCTGACACCCCTCAATTTCGCCCCAATCTGGTGACAAATTTAGAAATGTTGGTGTGTTCTGCAAAATAGCTACAGTGCGAATACGCAAGCGACTACCATATATTTATTGCTACCACGTGAAAGATCTAATGCAGTAGTACATTCAGTATTCACTGGACTAACATGTTCCATGTCAAAGTGCTTGAAAAAATTCACACATTACACCAAAACAGTATTTTCAAGGGCACTTTTTCGGTAATGGCGGACAAATCCTTAATGTGGTCTTACCCCTATTGTCTAAATCCTAGTAAACCTATACGTCGTAAATTACTGCGCTGTAGCCGGTACCCATACCATAGACATAGTTATAACAGCTCAGGCACAGCCACAGGTGACAGGGTCGGGGTGGCACAATTGACCAGTGTCACTGTCAGTGACTTCTTACCTACGACCATCAGCCATCATGAACCTTTCATTCAGCACACCCAATCACCTTAACTTCCCTTAAATAATTTTTTCATTTAAGCAACTCACAGCGCATATGCACAAACACCACAAACTCCTGCGTTAGCCCAAGATTGGGCTGTTTGGAGTTCACCGGAGACGGAGTACCCGACCTAGGTCAAGCCAAGGCTAAGACCATTTAGAGTAGTGAATAACCGTATGCTTCTTCCAATACACGCCTAGCCTCAACCAGTGAATCCCGAAGGAGTGATCCAGCCAGCAGCATTTAATATGTCAATTTACAAGTATAACAGTTAGGGCTTTGCAGAGTGAAACTCATGCAAGACAACTGGTCATAAATCCAGTCTAGTGGATATATGCTGAAGGTTCCTATGAAATCATTCTGTCTGGAATGATTCATCTCCTACCCAATTCCTGTCTTCCATGTCACAAGATTAATTGCATTATAACAGCGTCATATTGTCAATATTTCCATCAACAACACATATATTGGCTCTATAAATGGTTGTGTTATGCAAGACACTTTGGTCCCGTACATTCAAGTTGGTCGACCTCTTACAAACAGGATAAAGTGGTTATTAAAATGTCTGTATTGATCAACTGTAACATGCAACATCTATGAATGTTATTCAGTGAACGTGTCCACCTTGTTCTGTTCTTTTGTCTCTTCTCGTACCACATCTACCCCTGATATATGTTCTGGAAACAAACTGTTGACATATCTGATGCATATTAGATTTGCTACCCATGTTCCAAAACATGAATATTTTCCTAATGTTTATTATATTTCATACGTTGGAAAGAGTGTAAATTATTTACAGAAAGAGCAAAACTAAATAAAAAAAACGGTGGGGCGATTGAACCAAGGAATAACTACTCTACCTGAGTCAGTACTTATTTTGGTACATGTGTCATTTTACAATGCATTACTGGATCGATCAACTCAATAATACTAGTGATCCAAGTTCGTGCATCGCGTAATTCCGTGACAAGGCTGTGTTGTCGCTGTTTTTCTAAAACCTAAGACGTTTACATTGAATTATGACATGCCAACCACCTTTACTCATTGCTACTGTCGGCTTAACATGAACCTTAATCGATGCAATAAAACAGAAAATAACAAATGACACAAAAGATTACGCCTACGGAATTTAGGATATGTAACCCACACAAATTACAATAGCAATAGTCAAGACGAACGATGAACTTGACACATCACTAATACTAACTGTTAGAACCGGTTCAAATTATGTTCAATGCATGTATACGGAATGTTTAATTAAGTAATTAGCATGTATCGTTATAACAGAAAGACATAATCTCAAATGTTTTGGTTAGTGTGCACTCCCCGATTGCATCCATTCCGTTTCCGTGCGCGGCAGTACGTCTTCTTCTTCCTCTTCCAATACACGCCTACCCTCAACATGCAGAGGATACAGGCGGTGCGTGGCATGGCAGGCGAACAGGAAATTTTTTGTTTGTTTTTAGAGTGCAATATATAAGAACACAAATTATTGTGTAAATAAACAGAAATACGTGCAGAAGAACTTGTTAACATCTAAAACATGGGGTAGTGCAAAGTCTGGATGTTGCTTTTAAACGCATCCAGGCTTTTTTGATTTACAATATATTGAGTGAGGGAATTCCAAAGTCGAATGGTACTGGGGAAAAAAGAATACAAGTGGTAGTTGCATCTGGAGTGAGGGATAAGGTAAGATAAGGAATGTTGTTTTCTAGTGACTATATTTACAGGAATAAGGTATTGGTTTGCTGGTATACCAATTACCCACTAGGCCATTTGCTATCTTGTACATCATACATAGTTTTGCATCGGTTCTTCTGTCTGATAGGATCTCCATCCTAATGTCTGGAGCATGTCTGTTACACTGGAGGTATTGTGGTGGCGATATAAGACATATATCGGGCTGCACGGCGTTGAATCATTTCTAGTTTGTTTATTTGTGTAAGGGTATAGGGATCCCAGACAGTACAGCTGTTCTCCATGATGGGTCTGACAAAGGTGAAGTAGGCCAGTTTTTATTTGAATTGACAGAACTTTGAGATTTCTGCGGAGGAAGCCTAGTGATCTATTTGCTTTTAGACAAATGTTATTTATGTGGGCATTCCACCGGAGATCTGAGGTTATGGTTACACCAAGATATGCTACCTGTGAAACAGTTTCTAGTGTTTGACCATGGAGCATGTATTGATTGTTAATGACAGTTTTGTTTCTTGTTACAGGTATGACATGGCATTTTTGAAGATTGAATTCCATGTTCCAGGTTATGGCCCATTTTCCAAGTTTGTGAAGATCTTCCTGGAGCACAGCTGTATTTGTCTTAGGCTTAAGGGCTATATACATTATGGTGTCATCAGCAAAAAGTCTAACTGTAGATGTAATATTGTCTGGGATGTCATTTATATAAAAGAGGAATAGACAAGGGCCAAGTACAGAGCCTTGTGGTACTCCTGATGTTACGGGTACCTCAGAGGAGGCTTCGCCCTCTATTATGACTCTGAGTTTTGTCTGTTAAAAATGATCAAATCCAGGAATTTGTTTTGCCTTGGATGCCATAGTGATGGAGTTTGTAAATCAGTTTTTTTATGGCTGACCTTATCAAATGCTTTAGAGAAATCCATCACTATGACATCCGTTTGCGTGCCAGATTGCATATGGGTAATTAAGTCATGTATGAACTGAATAAGCTGTGTCTCGCAAGATACTTAGGAGTGAAAGCCATGTTGAAGATGATAAAGAATGTTGTGTGAATGTGCATGTTTCATTATACTACTAACCAAGATATGTTCCATTAGTTTTGATGCTATGCATGTCAGGGAAATGGGCCTATAATTTGAAGCTATGTATTTTGACCATTCTTGAAATAAATAGGTGAGACATTTGCTTTTAGCCAGTCTATGCCGTGGTGACTTCTCCTGTAGGCAATGACTTCTACGTAGCGTAGCTGTAGACGCGTTTACATGTTTCTGATTTGCCTTTATTTATACTTAGATCATGCTGTATTACTATTAGTACTATGCCAACCTACCAATAACTGACATCGAGCCACTTTCAAGAAATTAGTTTAAACTCGGCATGCTCCGCGTATTTACAAAACCCGGCCTTTACGGAAACGTCAAGCCGAACCATGTGACTCCTGCCTGGTCATGTGATTTTTGTGACGACCTTTAGTCTGCGCGTTTCGTGCGTCTCCTCCACGCTCAAATTGTTGTTCGACCATTCGTTAGGTGGCGCTACCTTTACCGCTGAGACCATTAGTCATTTATACTAGGAGACAAGTGCCCCAGTAGACACTCACTATACGGGGTTAGGACACTGTTAGACTTCCTGCTTGGGTACAGACAAAAAAAAGTGCAGTATATTTTTGAGAAATGACTTTTTACAATATTCACTTGCTCTGACATAAGTGCATTTGAGTAGTCAGATTTCTAGATGTGATTGTAGAAGCTGTTGACAGTAAAATGGTGTCTTTTTAGCTGATTTTACTAAGCGGAAGGATATTTGGCAGCAATTTGGCTAGTTGACACTTTAGCCGGATTACTGCCTGCATCCATTTGTAAATATTGACGGGTGTCATACATACAGGCATTTTGTAACTGCTATAAATATTAGATTTTGACTAAACTCGACCAGCATGTCAACAAGATGATAATAACAGCAGATGAGAAGTTTAAGAAACTTTGTAGGTCACGTTTTCTTATAATCACACGAAACGTTAACATGGTCGCCAGTGGGAAAACTAACAGTATGTTGAGCCCATAAGGATGCACACCACTGACCACAGCTGTCTGATCACAACGATGTGACATAATTTACATCTATATAACTTATAATATCAATACATAGCTTGTGCTTCCACAAGCTAGATCAAATAGGCATCACGGAATAATTATATTGCACTACTTTAAAGACAAGATAAAGACCTACCATGAAATAATCACACTGCACTTCTTTAAAGTGAAAATAAAAACAAGCAAAAGAAAATGTGCATCAGAAAAAATATCAACATCAACTTTTTAGTGCATGAAATAATAATGCATATAATATTAAATTTATCAAGTGTCACCTCTCACAATAAACATCAACATATTTGTGTTTAATGCTATACAATAATGAAGCCGATATTTGTCATGCACCGCCATAAAATGTACTTTAAAACATAAAAATCTGTTCTATATACAGGCTTACAGAATTCCGAAGGAACAAACCATATGTGACACTACAATACACAGAACTTATACGATGTATACACAACATGCTATGTAGTTTTACTACATTTACTGTTAATTCCATGTGTTTCAACATTATTAGGCGACACTTTGTACACGTTACATTTTAAACAAGTGACATTTGAGGTAGGTTTACCTGGAAGCATCACCATTTCTCAAGACCTTCTAATGCCTATAGTGGTCCAAACTGTATACCTGGTACGTTTCAAATAATAGCAAAATGAACTTTTCAAGAACAAAAGATGTAAACCTTAGAATATATGTGACCCACCACTGCAAACCAGATATTATGTCGCACAGATCTATTTTGCAAAAATAGCTCTCTCAGTCCTGTCCCATAAATTTTTTGATTTTTGCAGAAATGCATACCTTTTTATCTAATCTTTTGATGTGCAGATTATTTTCCTCGACAAATAATCAAAATGTACTAAAAACAAACTTTTATAAAGATATTAAAAAACAATTCACAACACCACTAAAATTTACCTGTTTTCTTTGCCAAGTGCTCGACATAACATCGCTCAGCGCATACCGCTGGAATGCGTAACTCTTTGAGATTCTAATTATAATAATTATGACATCTTTGTTATCTAATGAAATTAACTTTAACAACGTTTTTAGATGTACACAAATAAATCTTGTTGCTATGCGGGCAACGTTTTCACACCCCTTATTGGTTGAAATGGGTCATCTGATCCAAACGTCTCAATGTTATAATGGGCGCCATTAACAAGTTGACGAGATCCTCTGCTCGCCGACTGAACATAAGACTGGCAAGATGTTCAATGCACTAGTTAGTTTACTATATACTCTATGTGCTTAAACATTCATATCATTTAGATTAGTGATGCATAGCTTATTAGCAGACAAGTAGACTTATGTAAGTTGTTATTCCGGAAAATGTCAGAGAGAGCAGCAAAAGCCACCAATGCACCGAGTGCGTGCACCTTGTATGGCGTGAACAATTCTACAGACAGGAGCAGGCTCATTGAAGTTGCGCTAGATTATTTTATTCTTGATGAATCGGACCTTTAAGTACGTTCACTGGTATGTACACATTTAATTAATACAGTTATTCCACAAGCTAGATGAAATAGGCATCACAGAATAATTATATTGCACTACTTTAAGACAAAATAAAGACCCATCGTGGAATAATCACACTGCGCTTCTTTAAAAACAAAATAATATAGTCACCATGGAATAATCACATTGACATTTTTAAAGTCAAGACCCACCATGAAATAATCACACTACTCTTCTTTAAAGTGAAAATAAAAACAAGCAAAAGCAAATGTGCATCAGAACAAATATCAACATTAACTTTTTAGTGCATAAAATAATAATGCATATAATATTAAATTTATTAAGTGTCACCTCTCACAATAAACATCAACACATTTGTGTTTAATGCTATACAATAATGGAGCTAATATTTGTCATTCACTGCCATAACATGTATTTAAAACATAAAAATCTTTTCTATATACAGGCTTACAGAATTCCGAAGGAACAAACCATATGTGACACTACAATACACAGAACTTATACGATGTATACACAACATGCTATGTAGTTTTACTACATTTACTGTTAATTCCATGTGTTTCAACATTATTAGGTGACACTTTGTACACGTTACTTTTTAAACAAGTGACATTTGAGGTAGGTTTACCTGGAAGCATCACCATTTCACAAGACCTTCTAATGCCTACAGTGGTACCAAACTGTATACCTGGTACTTTCAAATAATAGCAAAATGAACTTTTCAAGAACAGAAGATGTAAACCTTAGAATATGTGACCCGTCACTGTGAACCAGATATTATGTCGCAGACCTATTTTGAAAAAATAGCTGTCTCAGTCGTGTCCCATCAATTTTGTGATTTTTGCAGAAATGCATACCTTATTATCTAATCTTTTGGTGTGCGGATTATTTTCCTCGACAAATAATCAAAAAGTACTAAAAACATACTTTTATGAAGATATTAAAAAACAATTCACAATACAACTAAAATGTACCTGTTTTCTTTGCCAAGTGCCGTGCAAAGTGCTCGACATGACATCGCTCAGCGCATACCGCTGGAATGTGTAACTCTTCGAGAATCTAATTATAATAATTATGACATCTTTATCTAATGAAATGAACTTTAACAACGTTTTTAGATGTACACAAATAAATCTTGTTGCTATGCGGGCAACGTTTCCACACCACTTATTGGTTGAAATGGGTCATGTGATCCAAACGTCTCGATGTTATAATGGGCGCCATTGACAAATTTACAAGATCCTCTGCTCGCTGACTGAACATAAAACTGGCAAGATGTTCAATGCATTAGTTAGTTTACTAGACACTGTATGTGTTTAGGCATTCATATTATTTAGATTAGTGATGCTTAGCTTATTAGTAACAAGTAGACTTATTTAAGTTATTATTCCGGAAAATGTGAGAGAGAGCAGCAAAAGCCGCCAATGCACTGAGTGCGTGCACCTTGCACGGCGTGAACAATTCTACAGACAGGAGCAGGCTCCTTGAAGTTGCGCTAGATTATTTTACTCTTGATGAATCGGACCTTTGAGTACGTTCACTGGTATTTACAAATTTAATTAATACAGTAATTTGTTAAATTAGTTCTCAATAATTGTATGCATGTTGTCTACTCTCCAGCTGGGTTTACATGCTACTACCATACTGGATTATTTTCCATGCAGCTTATGAAAACTATATTAGTAGTTTCTCAGTTTGATGCCGATGGACTATCTTTTTTAAGTGTAACATACACTTATGTTTTACAATCATTAAACCTCTTATGTTTTACAATCATTAAATCCCTTAATCCACCAGTAGACATACAGCTATTATCATACAAGACAACTTTTCTTGTGTCTTATGGAAACTACATACAATTATATTTACAGCTTGATGGTAATAACTTGAATTTATTTTATTTATGTTATTGCAAAAAAATCAGCATTGGAAACACTTTCCCAGTGCACTCATCAACTGAAATTGTGCGAACACGTTGTGATCCATACATAGAATAAACCTACAAAGTTTGGTGCATGTAGCTCAATATTAAATGTGTTGTTGCTATGGACATTGGTTTTTTTACATTGCCCAATCTTTAAGCCTGTTTTTTTTCTCAAAACATCGCTTTTAGAAAGTTTGCTTAATTTTTAGCAATAAATAAAAAAGTACTGAATAAATTTCAACAAATGAGGTATGATTTTTAAGCTCATGGTCTGTGGAATCAAAAAAGGAACGAAACACAATTTCTTAATTTTGTGACTTAATACCCACTTCGCTGCGGCAGGCCACACGTGTGATCCTCTACAGCAATGTTGCAAAATTGTGAAACAGTTTTCTTTTTTGGATTGAACAGGTTATAAGCTTTATAATGACACATCATTTGTTGAAATATATTCAGTAGTTTTTCATTTATTGCTCAAATTCAATGCAAACTTTAAAAAAAAACATTTTGAGAAAATTACTTAAAAAAATTAGGCTACCAGGAATGTGAAAAACCATTGCCTATAGCAACTATACATTTAGTATTTTATTAGTTTTGGACTACTATATGTCGAGGAGAAAGAAACATACAATGAAAGGTGAGATTAAAAGGGAAGTAATTATGCCAAAATCACAAAATTGATGGAACATGACCTAAACAGCTAGTTTTGGCTCAAGTGCAAAATATGCATCTTAACACCCAGTTCCCTGTGGCAGGTCATGTATAGGTGAGTTCGAAAATGTACTGAATTAAATACTGACACGTTGATTGCATGTAGAAGCTGGATTGGAACGATAATCAGCAGAGAAGTGTAACTACATAACGTGTGCTATGTCAGGAAAACTAAAAGAGGTGTCGTCTCTGACTCTAGTTGTTGTTCTGATGTGAAAGACGTATCTTTTGTGTTACTGTCGAGACCGTTTTGGACGGAATGTTTTGCCTTGTGGGACGATGTTCCACATGTCCTCTCATACACACAGAGAAGACACAGCAACAGGGCCTGAAACAGACCACCAGAAAATGTTCTGCACACAACCGACACCATGCGACAAAGTCCGTGAGAGAACATTCTAAACACAACCAACACCATACAGCAGAGACCATGAGAGAACATTCTAAACGCAATCAATACCATACAGCAGAGACCATGAGAGAACATTCTAAACACAACCAACACCATACAGCAGAGACCATGAGAGAACATTCTAAACACAATCAATACCATACAGCAGAGACCATGAGAGAACAGTCTAAACACAACCAATACCATACAGCAGAGACCATGAGAGAACATTCTAAACACAACCAACACCATACAGCAGAGACCATGAGAGAACATTCTAAACACAATCAATACCATACAGCAGAGACCATGAGAGAACATTCTAAACACAACCAACACCATACAGCAGAGACCATGAGAGAACATTCTAAACACAATCAATACCATACAGCAGAGACCATGAGAGAACATTCTAAACACAACCAATACCATACAGCAGAGACCATGAGAGAACATTCTAAACACAACCAACACCATACAGCAGAGACCATGAGAGAACATTCTAAACACAACCAACACCATACAGCAGAGACCATGAGAGAACATTCTAAACACAATCAATACCATACAGCAGAGACCATGAGAGAACATTCTAAACACAATCAATACCATACAGCAGAGACCATGAGAGAACATTCTAAACACAACCAACACCATACAGCAGAGACCATGAGAGAACATTCTAAACACAATCAATACCATACAGTAGAGACCATGAGAGAACATTCTAAACACAACCAACACCATACAGCCGGACCATGAGAGAACATTCTAAACACAACCAACACCATACATCAGAGACCATAAGAGAACATTCTAAACACAACCAACACCATACATCAGAGACCATAAGAGAACATTCTAAACACAACCAACACTATACAACAGAGACCATGAGAGAACATTCTAAACACAATCAATACCATACAGCAGAGACCATGAGAGAACATTCTAAACACAACCAACACCATACAGCAGAGACCATGAGAGAACATTCTAAACACAATCAATACCATACAGCAGAGACCATGAGAGAACATTCTAAACACAATCAATACCATACAGCAGAGACCATGAGAGAACATTCTAAACATAACCAACAACATACAGCAGAGACCATGAGAGAACATTCTAAACACAATCAATACCATACAGCAGAGACCATGAGAGAACATTCTAAACACAACCAACACCATACAGCAGAGACCATGAGAGAACATTCTAAACACAATCAATACCATACAGCAGAGACCATGAGAGAACATTCTAAACACAACCAACACCATACATCAGAGACCATAAGAGAACATTCTAAACACAACTTGCAGGGGTAGCATTTAATTTTTTTTCAGGGCAAGGCCATTTTGGCATTGGTATCTGGAAAATTTGGGGTGCACCAAGGCCAGTGGGCAGGGCATCAAGGCCAACTTTTCTTTTGAGGGCAGGGCACCAAGGCCACTTTTTGTCAAGTTTTCACTAATGCTTTTTCGTTTTCTTGTTGGCATGACTTTTGGGTATTACCGACTTTTGTATGCCGTGATAAACGTGATTTTAACTGCGTGATTCGATCAAACCTATTCGCATAACCTCCTGAATGGAGGAATGGCTAATTAACATAATACTGACCTTGACCTGGCTGGATTTTCCCTGCCCAGAACAGTCTTTATAGAGCGACTGCACAGTTATAGCCCTCTAAGTTAATTTCTTTTGTCTAGGAGCCAAGTAATTGTGTGTGCGTATGTATGTAATTGTGTTTTCAGTACTTATTAAAGGAAAACAAAAGGGAACGTTTTGGTGTTAAGCATCTAAAAGAGTTAATACAAACTAACAATTTCCAACTACAATCAAATTTTTAACGTCAGCGGTTTACCAGGAAAACATTTTTGAACACACAACTACCGAATTTCTATGGACTACGCCACTGTTAGAAGAAAGTGACATCACATTGTCGTAATTTTTCTGCGTACTATTTGTTCCCAACTCCGTTAGGTGGCGCTATGGTAAGTTTACCAATTAAACTATGTGCGCATGCACTGTGACTGTGTAAATAAGATGGCTTTCCAATTCTTCGGAAGACAACGAAAACCAAATCGATTTCGAAGCAGCTGGTTACCGGTTTGAACCACAAAAACAAGGGCTTGTATTGGAAGATAGGGCAAAGGCGGGTGCCGGTGGGCACGAACAGGAAGGCCCACGGGCAGTGGAAATGTCGAGGCGCATACCATGCCGAGATGAAATTGACTGGTGTCGGTGTGGAAAATGCTGCAGCGATCTCCTTGTTCAGGAACAAGAACTGAATATGTCTGCTGCCAGGAGGCGGTTGCTACTCGACAGCAATGCTGTTGGTGAAGGTAATTATTAATATGTTTAGTTTATTGTTTAAATAACCAATGAGCCTAAGTTGCGGGCTGCGTATGAACAGCGAGAGATGATTACTCGGGCCGGGACACGTCACTTGTCTTACATTTGGGACTGGTTGACATTTAACTTAGTTAGATCTCACTCTCAGTGCCACTGGACTCGGTGTTTGAACTTTGACATGTCCATTTTCGAATACCACCCATGGCTGTACCTTCACTTTTTAAAAGAAATGTAGTTGAATGGTTCCATGATTCATGTGAACCAAAATTGTACAGGGCAGAGCTATGATAGAGTATGAACAATATGTACTACTTTTTAAACACATGGCAGGTAGATAGATTATTTTTAACTTGATGCATACTGCAATTTTTCTGCCCAAAGTTTACATTGGCTCTTATGAATAAAATATACCTTGAACATTTTTCAGCCAGAGCCCCCATTTGTTTTGGTGACAAACAAAATGACCACCGTTTTGTGCAAAAACGGCCTTCCTTAAGCTGCATGATATTTCTATGGACCCAGGTATAATACTGGGATGAATACAGTTAGAGGATCGTGATGCATTCTTTGTGAAATTTGTTCAGAATAATAATTCATGTTTGCTTAACAACATTCGTGTAAAACTATTATTTAAAAGCTTAATTCTTCGTTTCAGGTGGACTGCTGTGCATTACAAACAGCAGGGGGTTTAGAATTCTTTGTTTGGAGCAGGTGATGCTGCAGAATGGGAATTACGCCGTCCAACATACAAGTACGTATATATGTGCATGCATTGTTACAAGACCAGTGAAATGTGTTGTTAAATATTTACTGAAATGAATTAATAATGAACACAAAACAACATCATAGTACACGTAGTACTAGCAATACAAATATATATAGATAATTTTATTAGCAATCTCATGCCTGATGCCCAAATTATTAACAATCTTCCAGGGAAATTACTTAGTGGACTTACCATACGTCATCTACCATCCACATGCTAAGCAAATTCACATCATTGAACTGACTACCTAGTGAACCTAACATCAAGAAAGATCATGTATTCAAAACTAACAAATATGTCGCACTAATCCATGATGTAAACAATAACGGAATAAAATCAGAATTAACATGCATTGAAATAGGTTGCAGAGGCTATGTATCTGAACCCAACAAATCTAAGACTGACAACCTCCTTAAAATCTCTTGGAATAAAACCACCAACAAAACAACTAATTCAATCGTATGCTTGTCTAAACTAGCCCTGCTAACGCCATTCACCCGTTCTAAATGTAAAGATGAACCACACTGGTTTGACCCAAGACTAATTTAAATATGATGACCATCACCCTAATATGACAATAATTACAAAATAAAATTAAAAAAATATCAATATTTGCCTTATTCCAGATGAACACATGTTTAATGGTAAACAATTTATATAAAGGAATGGTGTCATTATAGAACCGATTTTTATATGTCATTTATTTACAATGTCAGATGTTTATTTGAGCCTAATTTATTTCAGGTCTCTCAGGTGGGCTGCATACAGACAATTTACCTGGTGGATCCATGGCAAGCTGGGACGAAGGGTACAGAGAGTTCTACCAGCATGCGCCAGTCATGGAATAAGATCAAGGTTCCCTGCCCCCGATGGGGGACAACACGAGGGATACCACCCTGGACTTGAAAACTAAACTAGACAATGTACATGTGACCTATGAAGGTGTAGGTGGGTGGTGGCAGTATTTACTGTTTCTTTACAAATTGACTGACTCTTGCTGCCAGCAGATCCTCCTTCTCTGGTTTTGGGACATCTGCCCCAGTGATTGTGATCGCATGCACTGTGAAATTTCTTTATAAACACATCTGTCACTCGATCCGTGAGCATTTTTAGGTGGATACGTGGGTTCACCTGCTGTGGTCTGTTATGCAGCACCCATTGCTTGCGTCTTTTGGACCACATGACACCAGTCTCAACAGGTTTGTCTGGGCTGGGACGTGGTTGGTAGTTCCACACCAGAGCAGGCAGCATCAATCTAGCTTTCATTCCTACAGTGAAGAATAGTGCATGCAGTATTCTAATAAAATGTCTGCAAACAACTGGTGTATCACACCAGTCTATATGTTGTTAGTAAGCTGCTGTTATTTACCTTATGACTATAGCATTCAGTGAACTTTAAAGTGCTTTTCCTGTGTAAAGTGTTGGTTGTTTTTAGTAACTATACAATGGCCAATCATGGTAATCATACTGGTACATTAGTAAACCGATATTGATCCTTACAAATAAGGCATTCCATCATCACATTCCTTCACATAATTTATTATAACTTGTTTTTTCTTCTTAATTTCTGTATCTACTGTATATACACTCACTGTATTTTGATATCATGTTTTGATTTTATATTTCTTTAATAAAATTGGTGATAATGACACAAGTGCTCTTATTTATTTCATTACAGACAATTGCATTCTGGAATGTAATTATTACAGAGATGTAATTTATTACACTCAAGTGCTGTACTCATAAATGTACACAGCAACTGATTACAAGGAATAGCCCCCTCACATCTGAGTAACTAAACTACTGAAAAGTTGGTCATCAGGAACTTTGACTATGTAACATTTTTGGTCCCATACATAAGTCGGTGGTCCACATATTAACACATAACATGTAAACAGCATTTACATTATCAGTTTTGGAAGTCTGAATAAACACATTTACTGATAAGGTAGTAGTCATGCTGGCTGGTACTTTTGAGTAGCCATCCTGAAAAAAACGAGTTGGATGCCTATGAAATGCAGTAATTTCGAAAACTTATTATAATGTTAGTTATGCACAGGAGCTAATTTAGTGTATTTGGGATTCAAGTTGGTGACTGGAATTCACCTTACACTACTTGGGTCGTGGTCCCTACTCATCGTCTACTGATTGCAAATCTAAAGGTTACTTGTTGCTTTGGACATGTCTCAGGTATAAAATGAATACATATCAAGTTTGGTACTTACTCCAGCAACTGTGCGTCACCGTTGCATGTTGCACAACACCACCACAGATGATTTGATACATTCTGTATCCAATGAAGGAGGTCCTCGCATCCCTTGCCTTGGGCCTTCGCAGTAAACTTGCGGTTGATGACTTTCCCCATGTGCCATATCATGTTGGTGATCAAGCTGAAATGCAAATTACAATTATTTATATTTTTGATCCAAATTCAAGATATTTTCACAACAGCTGTTACCTGTTTTTGCTGTTAGTGTGCAAAAAACAAGTTAGTGAAGATGTGTGCACATGGTATATTATTAACGATACTTCAACAATATATGATTATTGAGTGATGCCAGTATTTTTATAATACAAACGTGTATCTGGTGAGCTCATTGATAACAATATTTGGATCACATAATTACTCCCAGAGATATCCTTCCAAATGCAGAATTTAAATGTTTTTTTAAGAAAATGGCCATCAAATGTGGCATAATGGATAAAAATTACTTGATATTGACACCCTTATTCCATAGATAAGAGTGGTTTAAAGGTATGTAATTGTTATAAAATGATATCTATTCACAGTAAACATAATAAGCTATCATAATCTGGCATAAAAAACATTTTAGTATTTTTTTCTAAAAAAAACACTTTCACCTGGGTTGTATCCCCTTAACTAAAATTGAGTAACATTATGTAATTTTACTAAATACAAATGAAGCCATTTTAAATGTTTTATAATAGAGTATATAGTGATATTCTTCGTCACATAAACCATAGTCACACATAATTATATACAAAGTCCAATTATATAACATCATGACATAAATAATAGGCCAAACATTTCGATATATGACAATGTCTAATGCAATATTATTGAATGCAGAACGTATTTTTTGTTCATTTAACACAAAATACAGTAAGTTTGGTAGTGTTATTATAAACGACAATCATTCCAGCCCATGTTAATCCGTTAATGTAATATCGCTCACGCGACTTGATTGCCGTTAAGTTTTGCTATTCGGCTATCTTCTAAAGACTAAAGTCTAAACTCTTTGTGGTGCAATATAGTACATTCTGGTACTGTTCTGGCTTGCCTCCAGCATATCTTGCATCTCAAATGTCAACAGATTTTAATTGGATACCAAGTAACTCGGTACTAACCTTCTTGCGATCGATTTCGCGGCGGCGGCACGTTTGACCGAAAATATGCGTCGCTTCGAGTCCGACAGCTGAAGTCTGTGACTAAATATCGTAGGCACTGCACCTGGCTTCAAACATCAACGTCAGCGACGTTTTGTCGGATCTTGTGTCATTAACTGACGATATGGATTTCCTTCGAAGCACGTTTCTTCAAAATGATCTGAACACAGTGCGTTGTATTTCGAAGGCTTCCAACCAGCCCGTCCACAGTTTTGAATCCACTATTTCAATTCTGGTTGTTTCAAAGGGAAACAAAAAAGACAGCTCATTATCCTTCGCTGTACTATTGTTACAACCGTATGTAGAGCAGTGTGGCATATTGCAAGTCACGTTTTCACTGTAAGCTCAACTTATACTAATATAACGAACCGCATCCGATGAACATGAACCAACTATGCGAACTACACAAGACAGTGTGTCGTACACATCAAAAATAATGCTGCTCGTTTATTGGTTGCTTTCGGCCAAATGAACGCGTCATCAGTAAGATGGCAGTCTACATGTTATCGCAGATTTCATTAGAATCTTCCACTTTAAGACTACATTCCGAGTAAACCACTGAATTGAATTTTTTTTATTGTAGATGCAAATGGTTAGTTTGTGCTAACTCTTTTAGGTGCTAAACACCACAACGTTACCTTTTGTTTTCCTTTAATAAGTACTGTACTTCTGTTCACCCACTTTCCATATACAACATTGTATTTATCATATTGTGACGTGTAATGTTGAATAGTATTGGAAATAAATGATTTATTTACTTACTAGCATTCCTGTCATAGTCGGTTTAGTCATAGTCACTATGGTTTTATTTACAAAATGAAAATTTTAAGCTTGAATTGCTTGTATTGTCACCTGTTTGTTACCTACAGGTCACCTGTATGTAACAAATACATCTTTAACCAATAGACACCACAGTCACATATTTATAATAATTAAACGAACATCAAAATAAACACAACTTGCAATTATAGAAAGTCGGTAGTTTTGAAGATACAGTTTAAAAGCTGCAGACAACTGTTCAGTTTAACAGGGGTCAAATGTGTCTGCTCTGCCGGTGACCAATTAAAGGTTAGTCAAGGTCTCAATGGAACAATGCAGAGTGGAGTGAGGCTGGGCACTTTTTCTGGCAAAATCTACTGATGGGGGTGGTCTCAAGGGCCTTTCTCAAAACCACATCATTAGATAATGTAAAACTTTTGCACTTTGGGGGCTCCTGAGGTGCCCTTAGAATGATTCAATCAAATACAGATTTTTTGGTATATAGTGGCAGCACCCTAAGATACACCTATACAAAATTAGAGAAAAAGTTACTGAACAGTTTTTGAAAAAATATACAAAATTTGACAAATTACCAGGTTTTTGGGCCCTTGGGGGCCCTAAGAATGATTCAATCAAATACAGATTTCTCATGCATAGTGGCAGTACCCTAAGATGTCTACGCAAAATTAGAGAAAAAGTTACAGAACGGTTTCTGAGATACGGCAGCTAATGGCGGACGGTGGATGCAGAGTGATGGCGATAGTCCCTTGGACCTTCGGCCCAAATGACTAAAAACAGTTGCATATGCGACCAATTCAGTCGCAACTTAGAGGGCTGGGCGCAGTTAGTTCTCGGATATGTAGCTTGTAAACGACAACAATATGGTTACGCCCATTAAAACTATGTGAGAGTCGGCAATGACTTCTTTGAATTTCTGTTCTAATGGACGGATACACAACAAGTGACAAATGCTGCCAAGTTCAGTTTACTTGGTACCAGGCATGGGAAGGGCACTAGACCATACAGGGAGGGCAACCTCGGCTATTTATGGCCGTGGCTACAGTCCAATTTATTGGGGCACCACGGCAAGGAACAAGGGCAACTACGGCTAAATTTGATCCCTGCACAACCAACACAAACACAACCAACACAAACACAACCAACACAAACACAACCTACACCATACAGCAGAGACCATCAGAAAACATTCTGAACACAACCAACACCATACAGCAGAGACCATCAGAAAACATTCTAAACACAACCAACACCATACAGCAGAGACCATAAGAGAACATTCTGAACACAACCAACACCATACAGCAGAGACCATCAGAAAACATTCTGAACACAACCAACACCATACAGCAGAGACCATCAGAAAACATTCTAAACACAACCAACACCATACAGCAGAGACCATCAGAAAACATTCTAAATACAACCAACACCATACAGCAGAGACCGTGAGAGAACATTCTAAACACAAATAACCTACAGCAGAGAACATGAGAGAAAATTCTAAACACAACCAACACCATACAGCAGAGACCATAAGAGAACATTCTAAACACAACCAACACCATACAGCAGAGACCATAAGAGAACATTCTAAACACAACCAACACCATACAGCAGAGACCATAAGAGAACATTCTAAACACAACCAACACCATACAGCAGAGACCATAAAAGAACATTCTAAACACAACCAACACCATACAGCAGAGACCATAAGAGAACATTCTAAACACAACCATCACACAATAGTTTATCTATTGAAAACCCATGGTAGAATTGTAGTGGAAATTACCACCATATACTATATGAATATTTATAATGCATCATGATGTGTTTGCTAATGGTCTTGGCCATACGGCAGGCGGATGTAACCAAAAAACAACAACACATGTTTTAACCAAAATTATAGAAAAAAATGGTTTTAAAACATGTACTTTAAACCATGATGTTTACAGTATGACTACTAATATAACATTATCTTATATATTTACCTCTCAAGTTTTTTTCTTCAATTTGTATATTTTGACCACAATGTGCAGTCTTCATAAAAGTACTAATATAACAGTATTATAAAGACTGTACAATTACCATTCTTAATAAAGATTTTATTATAATAGTTTGTAGTTACCATGACGAAGCAAGCAATGGCTACATAGGTGACGGTCCATGCAAATCCCACGATGTCAAACAACACGCCGCCAATGGTTGGTCCCAGGAAGTCTCTGTAAGGACACATCATGTCACGTGTATGGCATAATGTACAGGCCACATAATGAAAAAGCAATAGTTAGAACATCTTGTAACAACAGGAAAGATCCAGGGGAAATTACAAAGAATGTCAGAGAATAAAAATACTGAATAGTCTGTTAACATGGTTTGGAAGGAGCGTAGGAGAGCTGCTACAAAAGACAAACAACTGAGTAGTTTGAAGGGCCATGATCGCCAATACCTGTGACAGACATGGCACCTAGAAGAAAAATGTATGAGAAAAGATTCATTAGACTGGAAGACTGGATCATTGAAACTGTTATTCTTTTTATTTGTTTCTCAATTTATATTTTTGTCTTGTTGCATTTAGCTAGCTATTAGCAAACTTCTTTAGATGACTACCGCTAGATTGTGATTTGGAAGGCCAATGTCAAGAGAAATTCAAATTCATGACAGGGCAAGATGCTATAGTAGAACATGACAGGGCAGGATGCCATGGTAGAACATGACAGGGCAGGGTGCCATGGTAGAACATGACAGGGCAGGGTGCCATGGTAGAACATGACAGGGCAGGATGCCATGGTAGAACATGACAGGGCAGAATGCAATGGTAGCACATGACAGGGCAGGGTGCCATGGTAGAACATGACAGGGCAGGATGCCATGGTAGAACATGACAGGGCAGGATGCCATGGTAGAACATGACAGGGCAGGGTGCAATGGTAGAACATGACAGGGCAGGATGACATGGTAGAACATGACAGGGCAGGGTGCCATGGTAGAACATGACAGCGCAGGATGCCATGGTAGAACATGACAGAGCTGGGTGCCATGGTAGAACATGACAGGGCAGGATGCCATGGTAGAACATGACAGGGCAGGATGCCATGGTAGAACATGACAGGGCAGGGTGCCATGGTAGAACATGGCAGGGCAGGGTGCCATGGTAGAACATGACAGGGCAGGATGCCATGGTAGAACATGACAGGACAGGGTGCCATGGTAGAACATGACAGGGCAGGGTGCCATGGTAGAACATGACAGGGCAGGATGCCATGGTAGAACATGACAGGGCAGGGTGGCATGGTAGAACATGACAGGGCAGCATGCCATGGTAGAACATGACAGGGCAGGGTGCCATGGTAGAACATGACAGGGCTGGGTGCCATGGTATAACATGACAGGGCAGGGTGCTATGGTAGAACATGACAGGGATGGGGCAGAGAAGAGAGAGGGTAGAGAGAGGGGGAGAGGGTGGAGAGAGAGAAATGGGAGGAGAGATGGAGGGAGATAGAGAGAAGGGGGAGTGACGGAGGAACGGACAGAGGGTAGAGATGGGTAGAGAGAGAAGGTGGAGAGTAGATAAGGGAAGAGAGGGAAGGAGATAGAGGAATGAGTATAGAGCGAGAGAGATGCAAAATTGAAGCAGGGAAAGGGAGGGGAGAGAGAGAGAAAAGGGAGGGGAGGGAGAGAGAAAAGAGAGGGGTGGCAGAGATTGGGAGGGAGAGAGAAAAGGGAGGGGTGGCAGAGATTGGGAGGGAGAGAGAAAAGGGAGGGGTGGCAGAGATTGGGAGGGAGAGAGAAAAGGGAGGGGTGGCAGAGATTAGGAGGGAGAGAGAAAAGGGAGGGGTGGCAGAGATTGGGAGGGAGAGAGAAAAGGGAGAGGTGGCAGAGATTGGGTGGGAGTGAGAAAAGGGAGAGGTGGCAGAGATGGGGAGGGAGAGAGAAAAGGGAGGAGTGGCAGAGATGGGGAGAGAGAGAAAAAAGGGAGGGGTGTCAGAGATGGGGAGATAGAGAGAAAAGGGAGGGGTGGCAGAGATGGGGAGAGAGAAAAGGGAGGGGTGGCAGAGAAGGGGAGGGAGAGAGAAAAGGGAGGGGTGGCAGAGATTGGGAGGGTGAGAGAAAAGGGAGGGGTGGCAGAGAAGGGGAGGGAGAGAAAAGGGAAGGGTGGCAGAGATGGGGAGGGAGAGAGAAAAGGGTGGCAGAGAAGGCGAGGGAGAGAGAAAGGGGAAGGGTGGCAGAGATGGGGAGGGAGAGAGAAAAGGGAGGGGTGGCAGAGAAGGGGAGGGGAAGCAGAGAAGGGGAGGGAGAGAGAAAAGGGAAGGGTGGCAGAGATGGGGAGAGAGAGAGAAAAGGGAAGGGTGGCAGAGATGGGGAGGGAGAGAGAAAAGGGACGGGTGGCAGAGATGGGGAGGGAGAGAGGAAAGGGAAGGGTGGCAGAGATGGGGAGGGAGGTAAGGAGAGAATAGAAGAGGGAGGGGGAGTGAAGTGAGACGTGTGAGTGAGCCTACCCTAGAGCGTACATGGATCCCCAGAGCCCTGCAATGCTGGAGTAGAGAGACATACCATCATCCAGTCCTGCCTTCCTACAACACAGCAACACACACAATGAACACAGGTCTAAGGGCTCATTTCGGTTGGCATTTGTAATGTATCACAGGAATAATATCGACTATCTGATGATGCACATATAACTTGAAACACTCTGTCACAAAGTGGTTTGTATAGAATTTAATCAGGCTTTAGAACAGTGGTTTTGTATACATAGTATGGTTGATGGGATGGTGCTGCCATCTCTGGTATGTATTGTCGCGGAGGTATACGCTTGTGCCCTCTGGCGATTAAGGCGTGTAACGTTTTAACTGCCGACGAGTCAGATTTAATTTATTTCATTTGTAGCGTACACCATTAATTCTACGGTTACGTATACCAAATTTGGTACCTGTAGAAATTATTTAACATGACTGGTAATATGGTGACCTGTCAAACTACTTATGTTGTGGTTATAAAAAGATTATATTATGAACTTATAAAAGTTGTTTACAGAAATGTAGGTGTGAAAAACACTAGGGTCACACGGAGCTTATGAATAGTGCGTTTTATTAAAATTATGGATTAATTCATGAGAGTTGGAATGTACGATGAATATTGTGGTATCCGGCTCGATACAGGGAATCCAGTGATATTAATTATGTAAGTAATTCATGTAAGTTAAAGATTGAATGAGCACTTATATAGCCATACGTTTAGTTCGCAAAATATATTTTAAACTCAGCGAGTTGAATGGATTGCTTCGAAGTGTGAATGGTTTCGGGAGCCAGTTTTTGAAGCGACTTTAATTTGTATTAAGTGTTGTAATTGGTCAGACTAACTTCCGGCCATCAAGCTATATAAGGGCAGGACGGCCATTCGAGGCCAGACGAACATTTGAGCAGAAGAAAGTGATGCACTCTCGTCTCCAGGAATTGGGCTGAAACGTGTGTCCACCCAACGCCTGTAGTAAATACTTCTACGATTTCAACAGTACTGATTAGTTGTGAGATGCAGCACTTCTGACGCGTTGAAGAAGACAGCGATAACCGACTGCAGTTCCGTTTTTGACGTGATCTTCGAATGCGAGGCCACCACCGTTTCGTCTGCTGGTTGTCGTAACACAGACTCCGTGACAGACCTTCTCGACATCGCCGATGTCGTGACATCGTTTTCGTGTTGTCGCCTGGTGATTCGCGTGGGATCGACAAAGCAAATCTACCGTCTACTTGATTGCCCGAGTCGCCTGCTTTCATCTACGTGAATTCGTTCGCCGAACGCTGAGCAACTTTCGACTTCGTCCTGACATCTCGTCGAACGCGACCAATGGCGATGCGAACGTAGACATTCGCACATCACGAGACATTCATTGGATACAGTTCATAGACTTACAACGGTGTATACCCGTCTTCATGTAAGTGACCAGCTGTTTAAATTGTCTCCCATGTAATTTCGTATTTGGATGCATACTCGTTGAGTACAATGTATAGTGTTATAAATATAATGTCAGCATAGTAACGGTTGGTCAACTATCACTGAACCGCTTTTGTTTATTATTGTTGATGTATTAAATGGGAATGCCAGTTGGCTTCTCATACATACATATCGGATGTCACGTTATGTCTCTCGTTCACTCCAAATCCTAGTGCACCTGAACCTATAACTTGCTATGTCAAATCGGGTACCGCCAATTTATTAATTTATTAATACTTACACTCGATTTTGTGACACACTCAGTATCTTTTTTGTTGAATGAAGCTCACAACTATTGTGTCTGAATTCCTACTTTAAGGTGTTTGTGTCCAAGAGCCAACAGAAGCTTCCTGGACTATGTCCACATTAAAAGGAGGCAGTCTGTCCTAGTTTTTCATTTATTAATTACTATAATGTTCTTAAGACTATAATAACTATGTTGAAGGTATACTGCCCACCAAATTGTGTTTAGTAAGCCCGTAACAACGTTCACAATTTGGAAGATACACCCCTGAGCACTTTCAAATGGTAAACAAAACATCCAATTTCAAAACAAGCTTCATTGGCAATAATACTGAGGCGGGCTGAGTTAACCGCAAAAACCCTTTGATGTTCAACAATTTCCCCGCGTTTAACAGGGCAGACTTCCTGTTACAAATTACTACGGCGGCTAATTCAGGGCAGAGGAACAGACCGCCTCCCTTTACTACTGATAAATGTTTAAAAAAATGAAACAGTTAAAAAGTTCTATGTGATTTAATGAGCAGGGTAATGAGAGACTGCAGTCTGAAGTGGGCTGTCAGTGAAGAAGGAATTACCTGGCAGCACTGATGATCTTCACAAACGTTGGAACCACAGCAAGACTGACAGAAACACCCAGAACGACGAGTGCCAGCATATTCAGCCAGAGCTCACTGGAACATGGCAGCACATACATCACAACAAACATCACAACATACATAACAACATACATCACCACATACATCACAACATACATCTCAACATACATCACAACACACATCAAAACATACATCTCAACAAACATCACAACATACATCACAACATACATCAAAACATACATCTCAACAAACATCAGAACAAACATCACCACATACATCACAACATACATCACAACAAACATCACAACATACATCACAACATACATCACAAAATACATCACAACATACATCACACAGGACAGACAGCACACAGGACAACAAACATCACAGAAGACAACATCACACAGGACAGAACAATGAACATCACACAGAAAGCAGACATTACAAGCACAAAACGACCAACATAATCCATCATAGAATAACAAACATCACATAACATACATCACATAACATACATCACATAACATGCATCACATGTTCAAAGTGCACAGAACAATATATTACACTGCACAGAACAAGTTATTCTCTGCACAGAACAAAATACATCAAAATACATTGAACAACAAACATCACATGCCACAGGACAACAGACATCACACACCACAGAACAGCTGACATGACACAGTACAGAACAATCAACATCGCACATTGCAGATGAACTGACATCACACAGAACAACACCAGACGTCACATAATTGGTCTAACCTATTTGTGTAGTTGGTCTCCACTGGTGTCACCACTTACTTGTAAAGTGGGTCAAACCCAAAGAGAGGCGACGGCCCCAGCAGAAGCAGGCCCAGCCCAGAAAATAGAAAGCCAAACACGAGCATGATAGCTGCATCAGCCTACAACATCAGGTGCTTGTGTAGTTGTGTTGAATCAACAACTGCATCATTTGTTCAATGCAACAACACAACACAAGACAATACGTTATACCAAACAATCAAAGATTATGAAAACATTGCGAATGTGAAAGTCATCACAGAGAGAACGAATACAAAGGATAACACACGAGAGAACCAACTTATGGCTCACCTCTCAAATCAATTTCTGTAGCCTGCGTAATTTATAAATCAGCAATAAATATAAATCATTGATAAGTGTATTAGTGACATGTCAATAGATGACATACATATATGTATGGTAGGTGTGCACACCTGTACTACTCATGTAAAATATTTGACAGTTATTATGAAGTGTGTTGGTGACACATATTAGTATTGTCAAGAGATGGCAGATATCTGAAGTATATGAGTAATTAAGAAATGTGTTAGTGATGCGTGTTAGTGCTGTCAAGATATCACAGATATTAAAAGTAAACAACAGCCATTGAAAAGTGTGTCAATGACACGTTAGTATTGTCAAAGGTGACATATATCTGAAGTATATAACAATCACTGACAAATGTGTTAGTGGCATGCCTTAGAACTGGCAAGATATCACGTGTGTTAGTGACATGTGTCAATACTGTCCAGAGATTACTGAGTGACCGGGTGAGCAACTCTCACCAGTTTATCTGCGACATAGCCCCACAAGGGCGATGAGAAAGCATAGAAGGCAGCCATTAGGAGGAAGATGAGGCCAAGGTACATGGGACTGAGGTCAAACTGCAACAACAAACACAGGTACATGGGAACGAGATCAAACTGCAACAACAAACACAGGTACATGGGACTGAGGTCAAACTGCAACAACAAACACAGGTACATGGGACTGAGGTTAAACTGCAACAACAAATACAGGTACATGGAACTGAGGTCAAACTGCAACAACAAACACAGGTACATGGGACTGAGGTCAAACTGCAACAACAAACACAGGTACATGGGACTGAGGTCAAACTGCAACAACAAACACAGGTACATGGGACTGAGGTCACACTGCAACATCAAACACAGGTACATGGGACTGACGTTAAACTGCAACAACAAATACAGGTACATGGAACTGAGGTTAAACTGCAACAACAAACACAGGTACATGGGACTGAGTTCAAACTAGAACAAGAAACCCCCAGGTACATGGGGCTGAGGTTTACCACAGCAGACAACATGAATACTCCACTATGACAGATCTACCAGGGCAAAAAACTCGGCCAGAGTTTATATACTTCAGTAACTATAAAATTTATGCTCTTTCCATGCTTTCTTTAAAAATCCATGTCAAAACCAACTTACATTTATGCATAATAATTACACTAAACATACATTTTAAGAATAATTACACTATAGCTGTACTAGCTTAACCCAACCATGGAATAAATCAACTGCAGCAGTTATAATCCACCATTACAGTATTTGTTATCTTTTAAAACTTGTTTCCACAGTGGCACCTCCATAGGCAGAGAACTGAATATTATGGAATTTCAGGCTTTTCCGTGCCATTTAGAAAATTGCAGGCCTCGGTTTTTAAGTAATGAAATTTCACGCTATTCAAGAATTTCCATGCCCTGTACGAACCTTGTTGGCTGATAATGAAAAGTCTACTCACCACCACCAGGTGGGGCTCCAGTATTGGTTCAATGACGGACCACACGAGGGCGCCAAGCATGACTGCGAGACACACAATGAGGACCGCGGGAATCCGCAGGAGACTGGGCAGAGGCACTGTGGCCAGACTGTGGATGTCTCCTGGGGAAACATAGCACAATTACTGACAGTGAACACGCACAATCTGTCTGCTTTCACAAATGCGTGATTAGTTGTGCATTTTTACATGTATTTCTGTAGATACACAATCAAGGTCAGTGGAATATGCTAACAATGTCCATGTTTTATCCTCTATCCACTATGCATGGTTGTACAAGAGGTTTGGGAAAGGTGTTCTCTGTATGTAATTTTCTAACTGTTGGTGCTGGTGACATCAAGCACAAACATGCACACCCGCATGTGCCTGTGCGCACACACACAAACACTCATACACACACACACATGCACGCGCACACACACACACACACACACCACAAGTGCATGTAGCAACATAAACTAACCAAACTGTTGTTGCTGGAGACACAACGCACACACAGGCGTAGACAACATCATGAGAGCCCCCAGACACACGAAAGGCAGCGCAAACCCGGAGATCTGAAAATGGAAGTAAGGTTTCACAAAATCTAAATTAAACCAATCCACTGGTTGATGGGTGTTTCTGATTATAGAGTTCATTTGGCTCCTCAATAATGTGATTATACATCTTCTTCATCTTCTATTACAGTCTTCAACATGCAGTTCAGATATTCAGTAGTATTTCAACATCACATGATAAAGTCTTGCTTGACCAGTATTTGTCTTGATTTGTTTAAACAGGCTAATTGATACAACATTACAAGTTATAACATACATCAACTGGGGTAACCCGTCTAGAGACACAAAGGTAACTGGATGCTGTGCTTCAATGATTAGATGGACATTTAGTGGATACCTAAAAGGTGACAGTGGGCATGCAGTCACAACCAACTTCACGCATCACTGGGCAGCTGTACATGACGTAAAGATATGTTTATAAAAACTGGTTCACTTATTAAATTGCTGCACCCACCTGAAAGAGGACGCCTCCTATACCTGGTCCAATCGTGAAGCCAAGACCACCAGCCATCTCCAGAATCCCAAAGACAGTGGCAACGTTATTGGGGAAGGCTTTGGCTGTGATTACGAAGCTGGCAGTGTTGGACGCTGAAAATCCGGTCGCAGCAAAGCCCCTCACCACAAAACACATGACGGTAAACAGTGTTGTGTTCTCATCGCTGCTGGGAATATAGTCTAGGGGACTGCAAGCCACAACCTTCACGTTAGCATGTAAACATATTGACTCTAGCAGAGCTGTACCAAGATTCACTGCCTGTCCTACCAGTAAATGGAAACATCCTTCGATCAAAATGTCTAACAACAAAATGGCTGTCATCGGTGTGTTCAATTATATGTACATTGTTGAATTAAATGTTAAATTAATGCAATTAATTAATGCCTCTGTTGAGCGAATCAACAAATTGTTTTGTAATTTGTAATGTTTTGCCAAATTCAAAGGTTATTTCGGTTTTAAACTGGTCACCATAAGGTATGGAGGAGAGAATCACGCTTGTCACAACTTGTCATAGTCAAAACGTGCCATATAGACAACCTGCTCACTTAGGCAAAGTGGAAGACACATCCACCACCAAAGAACTGGTAAATACTACCAGCTGAGGACAAGACTGGTGTCACTTACCCAAAGAGAAGTATGCATCCACCACCAAAGAACTGGTAAATACTACTAGGTGAGGACAAGACTGGTGTCACTTACGCAAAGTGGAAGACACATCCACCACCAAAGAACTGGTAAATACTACCAGCTGAGGACAAGACTGGTGTCACTTACGCAAAGAGAAGTATGCATCCACCACCAAAGAACTGGTAAATACTACCAGCTGAGGACAAGACTGGTGTCACTTACCCAAAGAGAAGTATGCATCCACCATCAAAGAACTGGTAAATACTACCAGCTGAGGACAAGACTGGTGTCCCTTACCCAAAGAGAAGTATGTATCCGCCACCAAAGAACTGGTAAATAATACCAGTTGAGGACTAGACTGGTGTTACTTACCCAAAGAGAAGTATGTATTTACCACCAAAGAACTGGTAAATACTACCAACTGAGGACTAGATTGGGGTCACTTACCCAAAGAGAACTATGCATTTACCACCAAAGAACTGGTAAATAATACCAGTTGAGGACTAGACTGGTGTTACTTACCCAAAGAGAAGTATGTATTTACCACCAAAGAACTGTTAAATACTACCAACTGAGGACTAGATTGGGGTCACTTACCCAAAGAGAACTATGCATTTACCACCAAAGAACTGGTAAATACTACCAGCTGAGGACTAGACTGGTGTCACTTACCCAAATAGAAGTATGCATCCACTTCCAAAGAACTGGTAAATACTACCACCTGAGGACTAGACTGATTTACTTACCCAAATAGAAGTATTGCATCCACCTCCAAAGAACTGGTAAATACTACCACCTGAGGACTAGACTGATGTCACTTACCCAAAGAGAAGTATGTATCCACCTCCAAAGAACTGGTAAATACTATCACCTAAGGACTAGACTGATGTCACTTACCCAAATAGAAGTATTGCATCCACCTCCAAAGAACTGGTAAATACTACCACCTGAGGACTAGACTGATGTCACTTACCCAAAGAGAAGTATGCATCCACCTCCAAAGAATTGGCCGGCGAGAAGAAGGAATCTTGCTCCAACAATAGGCAGTTGAAAGGAATGTCACAATGTGTTACTTTCCCTGACAGTCACCAAGTCTGCCAAACCCAGTAGACAATAGCTATGTCATGCCACATAACAAGTCTTGGCCTCTTGTAGGTAGTCTTAGAAAATATTATCTGAGCTTGGTTTCCGAGGATTTAAGCGCAAAAGAAATTACATTATTATTCAACATCATTAATGAATGTAGCATCATACCGACGGTAAATTGTTTCTTAAACCTGGTCACGTACTGCATGGGGAAACAGGGCTTTAAAGAAATGGCTTAGGTTAAAGGGTTACTGGTAGTCAATTAGTAGGGTCAGTGTTCTCCATCTTCTTCTTCTTCTTCCTCTTCATCTTTGTCCCACTTTTATGTGGGGTCGATGTATGATGACATTCGCCTCCATGTCGCTCGGTCGTACACTTCCTCCCCCGACAGTCCCTTCTCCCTGAGATCTGCCCTCACACTGTCTAACCACCTCCTCTTCGGCCTTCCTCTCCTCCTCTTCCCTTGCACGTCCATTCCCATCGCTCTCCTTCCTACATAATCCTCCTCTCTTCTCATCACGTGTCCATACCATCTCAACCTACTTTTTTGGACTTTCTTTGATATTTCCCCCACTTTCGTTTTCCCTCTGATTCTTTCGTTTCTTATCTTTTCAATCTTTGTGACTCCGCACATCCATCGTAGCATTCGCAATTCTGCGACATCCAACTTCTTTTCCTGTGTCTTCTTTGCCGCCCATGTCTCCGCCCCGTACATCAGTGCTGGCCTTACCACTGTCCTGTAACCTTTTCCCTTGATCTTCACGTTCATTTTTCTGTCACACAGCACTCCAGATACTCTCTTCCAGTTCTTCCACCTGCTCTGCACTCTATGAGTGACTTCCGCATCAAATTCTCCATCATCTGCCAATGTTGATCCTAGATATTTGAATGTCTTCACTCTTTTCACTGTCTCGCCCTGTAACCGGATCTCTAGGTCATAGTTTTTGTTGCACCTCAGGTATTCCATCTTCTTCCTACTAATCTTTAGTCCTCGCTCTTCCATTGCACTTCTCCATTCCTCGAGCTTCCTTTCCACCTCCTCTCTTCTGGTACTGCACAGCACGATGTCGTCTGCAAACAGCATACACCAGGGGGGCTGTTCTTTGATGCCCCGGCCCAACACATCCATAATCAAGTCAAACAGGTAAGGACTCAGTGAGGACCCCTGGTGCAGCCCCACTCTAACGGTGGTCTTGCCTGTCAGTCCTACACTGCTCTTGACTTGCGTCCTTGCGTCTTCATATGTGTCTTTTACAAGACGTACATACTTTTCAGTCACGCCCTGCTCCCGCATACACCTCCAAACATCCTGTCGTGGCACTCTATCATATGCCTTCTCTAAATCAATGAAGACCATGTGCAGTTCCTTCTGCATCTCCCAGTGTTTCTCCATCAACTGCCTTGCTGCAAATATGGCGTCCGTTGTTCTTTTGCCCGGCATAAAACCGAACTGCTCCTCACCTATGCTTGTCTCTTCCCTCAGCCTTCTGTCAATTACCCTTTCCCAAACCTTCATGGTGTGCGACATCAACTTGATGCCCCTGTAATTGCCACAATCCTGGATGTCTCCCTTCTCCTTGAAGATAGGCACGATGACACTGTCTCTCCATTCCTCTGGCATTTTCTCTTGTACGTATATCTTCTGCATCAGATTCCACAGCATATCGACCCCCTCTTCTCCCAAACTCTTCCAGACCTCCACTGGAATTTCGTCTGGTCACATCGCCTTCCCAGTTTTCATCCTTTTCAGTGCCACCTCTACTTCCTCCCTGATAATTCCTGGTGTTAAGCCTTCATTTGGCACTCCATCGTCAAAGACTGCACTCGGGTTCTCTACGTTTAGCAGATTTTCGAAATATCCTTTCCACCGATCCTTGATCTTGTCCTGTTCCCATAGAACCACTCCTTGTCCATCCTTTATCCGTCTTATCTGTGTGAAATCTTTGGTCGATTTGTCGCGAGCCTTTGCTATTCTATAAATCTTTCTTTCTCCCTCCGGTGTTCCCAGCTCCCCGTACAACTCGTCCATTGCCTGTGTCTTTGATCTTGTAAAGTATGCATCCATCACCAAAGAACTGGTAAATACTACCACCTGAAGACTAGACTGGTGTCACTTACCCAAAGAAAAGTATAATAGGTAAATACTACCACCTGAGGACTAGACTGGTGTCACTTATCCAAAGAAAAGTATGTATCCATCACCAAAGAACTGGTAAATACTACCACCTGAAGACTAGACTGGTGTCGCTTACCCAAAGAAAAGTATAATAGGTAAATACTACCACCTGAGGACTAGACTGGTGTCATTTACCCAAATAGAAGTATGCATCCACCTCCAAAGAACTGGTAAATACTACCATTTGAGGACTAGACTGATGTCACTTACCCAAAGAGAAATGTGCATCCACCACCAAAGAACTGGTAAATACTACCACCTGACGACTAGACTGATGTCACTTACCCAATGAGAAGTATGCATCCACCTCCAAAGAACTGGTAAATACTACCACCTGAGGACTAGACTGGTGTCACTTACCCAAATAGAAGTATGCATCCACCTCCAAAGAACTGGTAAATACTACCACCTGAGGACTAGACTGATGTCACTTACCCAAAGAGAAGTATGCATCCACCTCCAAAGAATTGGCCGGCGAGAAGAAGGAATCTTGCTCCAACAATAGGCAGCTGAAAGGAATGTCACAATACGTTACTTTCCCTGACAGTCCCCAAGTCTGCCAAACCCAGTAAACAATAGCTATGTCATGCCACATAATCAAGTCTTGGCCTCCTGTAGGTAGTTTTAGAAAATATTATCTGAGCTTGGTTTCCGAGGATTTAAGCACAAAAGAAATTACATTATTATATTAAACATATTTTATTAATGTAGCATCACACTGACGCTAAATTGTTTTTTAAACCTGGTCAGGATTTGCATGGGGAAACAGGACTTTTAAAAAATGGCTTAGGTTAAAGGGTTACTGATAGTCAACTAGTAGGGTCAGTGTTCTCCATGAGGGATATTAAAGGGATTTTAATTAATCAATATTTGTTAGCACCAATCTTTTTGTTTTTTTCATATTCCATTTCATAACATTAGCAAATTAATTCATTAAATGCAGCATAACTTAAAATAATCAGTTTTTTATCACTAATAAACATCTTACCAGTTTGCCAAAGATTGGAGATGTGATGAACTGAACTAGGGCAAACACCCCAAATATCACCCCACTCGTAGTGTCACTAACCCCCTTCTTGGCTGCCTGGAAGCAAACAATATCTTCACATTCAACACAAAGGGGCGTGTACTGCGTACGTCAGTAAATATTACAATGATGTAATACGTAAATATGAGTATTTTTCAAGAAACAAAATTGAACATATCCACTACAAGTCTAACACGTGGTACTTCATTTCTACAATTTCTCTACTTTTGCTGATCTGGTGACGTCATCAGACAAACTACACATTGATCTGGTGACGTCATCAGACAAACACCTTGATCTGGTGACGTCATCAGACAAACTACACATTTCGTTATCGGGTTCAATCAAAATCGTGTGAAAGCTCTAGATGTTTAGCATACAGGTATTCGGACTTTTAATAGTTACTCAGTCTAACAATCAAAGTAAATGAAGTTATTTCACAAAAGGATGCACTTTATAATTAAACTATCAGTGGTTTACTATAAAGTGATAAAGAGATGATACATCATCATCAAGAATGGAGCAAACAGACACACAAAAGAGATGGTACCTTGCTAAGAAAAAAGGAGACAGACACATGTTTGATGTGCTCAAGGTGGTTTACTATGAAGTGATAAAGAGATGGTACCTCGTCAGGGAAGAACGGAGCGAGCACGGACAGACACATGTTTGACGTGAGGTCAACAAGTGCAAGGGCAAGCAACAACAACTTCTGTCTCGTTGACGAGTTCCACAGTGAGAACGGAGACACCGTGCTGACATCTGGAGGCACCAATACTTCTCGGTCTGTTGGTGCATCATATGAAAGTGAGTCTTTCTGTGGCAGTGACACAGTGCTGCCATCTGTTGGCATTGTAATGGAGTTGTGTCGTTGACTGGAAGAAATGAAGTCCTCCTTAAGCTGGGTATCATGTGGAATGGCTGCGATGGCACCAAACAACCTGTCATCGTCTTTCTGTGGCATGCCAGCTGATGACGTCACTCTGACACATGACGTCAGTCATGTGACCACCTCTGAAACAGCAAACATCACATATGTGACCTGCCACAGCAAGGTGGGTAGAAAGTTGAAATCTGTGAAATGTAGTTTTGTACTTAATTTGTAGAAATATCTTCTATAGTTTTTATTTATTGTTAAATATGAGGCAGACTACACCCGGGGCATTGCCTGGTTACTCTTCTACTAGTAACACTGTTTTAAAAGATGCAACCGATGAATTTGTGCCATCTGTAAATCTAAACACAACTGTGTTAGATCCAAGGTTTGCGCAGCACAACCCAGCACATCTGCAGATTGCGCAGATCTAGTAACTGCGCCCAACATATTGATGGAACACAAATTCGAATTCAACTGTCAAGCTTTGTCAGAGAATGAGCATGAATTTGTCAACGACAAGAGGAAGGGATATAATCAAATATAATAATGTCCGCGTATGTGTGTTACTGGTGACAATGGTGTCACAACATTTAGGGGTCATTCCGACCATGGTTGCTCGGTGGGATGTACACTGTGTTCTAAAAACATATTTTAATGTTAGTTTTAAAACAATACTCATCGCTGACCAGTTAAGGCCATATATATATATATGCGTAAAAGATGCTGTTTTCAACAATAAATCACTCGCACTGTTAATGTATATTGGTCTTGTCGCCGATCGTGTCAATAACATAAACATGCCGTTTTCATAAAACTGTGAAGAACTATTTGTGAAAGATATCCACATTGTAACTCCTGATCACTTATTTGTGTCAAATAAATTGTCAGAAAAGTTGGTTTTAACTAAATATTTAGTTTCCGTACGAAAACACAACGGCGCACAAAAAGTTTGGTAATAGCGTTTACTGTGCTAGCAGTTGTAATCAATGAAAAAGACATGTCGATGCCCGTGACGTAATTGCCTTGGGAAGTCATGCTCAATTCTCATTAGTCATACACAGAGATCAGCAGCTACATCTTGTGAGATTTGATAGCACGCTTTCTGCAGTGGGTCGAACAGCGACCCGGTACTATACGTTGTCGTTTGCATTTTACTCACGTCCTTGACATTGCCAAAACTACCTTATATGGCTAAACGTGACCGGATAGATAACCACGGCAGTAGCTATGACTTGTGCATACGAATTGGGAACAGAAGTTAAATGGGAACAGAAGTTAAATGCGAATAGCTATCCGCAGATAGCGGCTATCCGAGTTTAACTTGATCCGGTCAACATGCATACAAGCTTGAAGAAAAAGTGCAGGGCACCACCTCGTCATAATATAGTATTGGGGTAAGACCACATTTAGATTTTACATAGACGGCCATTATAATGTTTCCTTCATTTCCAGACCTGCCTACCCCTAAATCTTCCTGTCAGTAATCCATCTTCCCATTTACACTGATTTTCAGGAATATAGGCTTGCCGTCAGTAATAGTTCAGAACCGTGCCAGATATTGTCACGAAAAGAACACCACTGTCAGTAATACTTTAATACTGTGACTATGACGATAGTTGCACCCAAAACATAATTGTCTCTAATAAACTATGAGGTATTTTGAAGCATTCAGTTAACAAGGTAAGGTAGATGTTCATAACCAACATTGATGGAAATCAAACGTGAAGAAGCGTAATTGTAATGTAAATGAGTCTATACGCATTCTAATTTTATGTAAATTTCAAAAATAGCATGCTGACTACAAAAACTTTACACATTATAACAATGCGTCACGTCATTGTCTATTTGTGGTGTAATTAAGATTAATATTAGTAGCCGGTATACCTAGGGCTAGGGCCAGGCTATAGACCACCCAGTATAGTAACTTGACTAGATCAAAGTCATGCCGGGGGACGGCAAAACCATTATGTTACGCTAGTCATCGACATTGTCTAGTCTACTCAACTCTAGTATATAAGCCTATCACTGAGTTATAGGCAATAAATGATAGACTAAACTCAATAAATACACAACTTAGTCTTAGTACAGTCAGTTGGCCTAACACTACAAGTACAACACCCACTACTCTGTCACTAGTACTAGTCTAACGACGTAGTCAGTACCTGCAATTATCCCGGCCACCAGTGACCATGGCATGAGTCATGACCATGTGAAATAGGAAAATAAATTTCACGTATCCGGAGGTATGTAAAGCCGACCCCCTTCTTTAAACTTGACAATACGGGCCATGTCTGCGTGCATGCTGTTATAAACGGTTGCAGTACACGTTTCTTCTTGGCTGGTAGTGGTGCTGTTTCAATCCCCGCCAGCATTTCGTGCCGTGTGAGTCGTGACTTCGTTTTGTTTGAGCGCCACGAGCACGGAAATACGAATTTGTCGCAAAGCCGTTTCCTATTGGTCAGATTACGATCAGAAACAGCAAATAAAAAACTATGTCACAACAAGCCACCTGTTGAATAAAGTGAAGCTAACTTTCAGGAGCACAGAAGTGATTGACGATCATTGTGACAAGTATCCGTAATATTTTCATCCCTCGCCGTAAAACCGTAATTTTAGGTGTATTTCCGGAATGATTCCGGACAATCCGGAATGATACGCAGGTCTGCATTTCCTGCAAAATTTGACATACGATTTTCATGAAAATATTGGCAGCATATTTAACCTCCATTGACACAAATGCTGTGGAAAATTCATGAAATTCTCATACCTCACTTTTCAGAAAAATCCACCCAAACCTGACACCTCTCAATTTCGCCCCAATCTGGTGACAAATTTTGAAATATTGGTGTGTTCTGCAAAATAGCCACTGTGCGAATAAGCGAGTGACTACCGTATATTTATTGCTACCTCGTGAAAGATCTAATGCAGTAGTACATTCAGTATTCACTGGACTAACATGTTCCATGTCAAAGTGCTCGAAAAAAATCCACACATTACACCCAAACAGTATTTTCAAGGGCACTCTTTCGGTAATGGCGGACGAATCCTTAATGTGGTCTTACCCCTATTGTCTAAATCCTAGTAAACCTGTACGTCGTAAATTACTGCGATGTAGCCTGTACCCATACCATAGACATAGTTATAACAGCTCAGGCACAGGTGACAGGGTCGAGGTGGCACAATTGACCACTGTCACTGTCAGTGACTTCTTACCTACGACCATCAGCCATCATGAACCTTCCATTCAGCACACCCAATCACCTTAACTTCCCTTAAATATTTTTTTAATTTAAGCAACCCTCAGCGCATATGCACAAACACCACAAACTCCTGCGTTAGCCCAAGATTGGGCTGTTTGGAGTTCACCGGAGACGGAGTACCCGACCTAGGTCAAGCCAAGGCTCTCAATTTGGGACATAAAAGAACCACTGAGGACGACAAGCACCCTGGCAGTGACCACCCTCAGTGCCAGCATAGAAAGGTCGACTTGGCGATAATGTTCTGAAAAAGGCTGGCTAGTTGAATGAGACTTCATAAGATCATAGCATTGTAACCACAATATATACAGACTAGTCAGTTAATAGAACGTTGCCGAGTGCTGGAAACTAGGAAACAAGGAAGTCTAAGACTAAGAGTAAGACCATTACTAGTGAATAACCGTACGCGTAGCTGTAGACGCGTTTACATGTTTCTGATTTGTCTTTATTTATACTTAGATTATGCTGTATTACTATTAGGACTATGCCAACCTACCAATAACTGACATCGAGCCACTTTCAAGAGATGAGTTTAAACTCGGCATGCTCCGCGTATTTACGGAACCCGGCCTTTACGGAAACGTCAAGCCGAACCATGTGACTCCTGCCTGGTCATGTGATTTTTGTGACGACATTTGGTCTGCGCGTTTCGTGCGTCTCCTCCACGCTCAAATTGTTGTTCGATCATTCGTTAGGTGGCGCTAACTTTACCACTGAGACCATTATTCATTTATGGGGTTAGGACACTGTTAGACTTTCTGCTTGGGTACAGGCGAAAAAAAGTGCAGTATATTGTTGAGAAATGACTTTTTACAATATTCACTTGCTCTGACATAAGTGCATTTGAGTAGTCAGATTTCTAGATGTGATTGTAGAAGCTGTTGACAGTAAAATGGTGTCTTTTTAGCTGATTTTACTAAGCGGAAGGGTATTTGGCAGCAATTTGGCTAGTTGACACTTTAGCCGGATTACTGCCTGTATCCATTTGTAAATATTGACGGGTGTCATACATACAGGCATTTTGTAAGAGCTAGAAATATTAGATTTTGACTAAACTCGACCAGCATGTCAATGAGATGATGACAACGGCAGGTGAGAAGTTTAATACAGTTTCTAGGTCACGTTTTCTTACAATCATACAAAACGTTAACATGGTCGTCAATGGGAAAACTATCAGTGTGCTGACCCCTTATACTATTGCTAGGAGACAAGTGTCCTTAAGAGATTGCAACCCCAGTTGACACTCACTCACTATACAGGTGTCAGCACACTGTTAATTTTCCCATTGGCGACCATGTTAACGTTTTATCTGATTATAAGAAAAGGTGACCTACAAAATTTCTTAAACTTCTCACCTGCTGCTATCATCATCTCATTGACATGCTGGTCGAGTTTAGTCAAACTCTAATACTTCTAGCTCTCGTAAAATGCCTATGTGTTTGACACCCGTCAATATTTACGAATGGATGCAGGCAGTATTCCGGCTAGCCAAACTGTTGCCAAATACCCTTCCGCTTAGTAAAATCAGCTAAAAACACCCAATTTTACTGTCAACAGCTTTTACAATCACACCTGGAAATCTGAATTCCCAAATTCCGTATGCAGTCTACTGGTGAAATGATATCGTCTCCAATGGTCATAGAGCAACCTCCGCACATCTTGAGATGATGTTTTGATGTAAAAATGGTCATCTTAGTTTTTCCATAATTTAGTTTCAGCATGCGTAGCGCATAGCTGGATTGTATGACGCATATAGTTGAATGTCATCAGCATATTTATGGTACTTTATTTCATATCTTTTGAATATGCGCTGCATTGGTGTGGTGTATAGAGTGAAGATAACTGGCCCAATGACCGAGCCCTGTGGCACACCACTCTGTAGCGGAATAGACTCGGTTGTTATTGAGTCATCGTCAATAAATTTGTTCCCTTAACAAAACAAGGGAAACGGCCCAGAAAGAAACACTTACCGAAAGAAGCCATTAAAAAATATGAACAGTAATATAGACGTACTGGAAATGATGAAGACTACATAAATAAATTTATAAAGAAGTTACAACCAAGCAACAACTGAAATTAGAAATTCAAAGAGAATTAAGCTATAAATAAAAATTAGCTTGTAATATAAACCATGACAGCAAGAATTGTTATGCATATGTCCGGGGCACACAGAAAGTTCAGGATAAGATCGGTCCTCTAGAAGATAGTGCTGGAAATAATTATCATGTCAGAGGGATTCTTAATAGCCGAAGACCTGAATGAGTATTTTAGTTCGCTCTTTACCAGGGAAGATATTAGTTCACTGCCAGTACCAGAAGCTAAGTTCAAGGGGCGGAATCAAACTATTTAGGACATTTAATTGTAACACCGGAAATGGTACCTAAGAAAATAAGGGCTATGAAGGATAATAAATCACCTGGACTGGATGGAATTCCACCCAAACAACTATTGGAAATTGTAGAACAAATTAGCATACCGCTTGCAACAATTTTCAACCGGTCATTAGAAGATCGAGGGAGTGGTTCCTTTAGAATGGAAAGAAGCAAACATTATACCGTTATTTTTTTTTTTTTAAACTTCAGACCAGTGAATTTAATATCGGTGATTTGCAAATTATTAGAAAGGCTAACTAAAGATCATATGGTGGATTTTCTTGTTAAAATAACTCAATAAACCCATCTCAACATGGGTTTCTAAAAGCGAGGTTATGCTTAACAAATATTACATATTTTTGAAAGATATCACTAAGTGGATATACAAGGGATCACCAATAGATATATGATTTACTTAGATTTTGAGAAAGCTTTCGACAAAGTGCCACAGCTTTGAATGGGGTACCACAGGGATCAGAACTGTGACCTGTATTATTCTTAATATATATCAACGATTTGAACGATGATATAACAAGCAAGGTGTTAAAATTTGCGGATGATGCAAATGTGTTTAGAAGGATTAAATGTGATGGAGATAGACAGCAGTTACAAGATAATCTTGACAGGTTGATCAAATGATCTGAAAAGTGGTAAATGTTTATAAATATAGTAGCCATGTGAACTAGTACCTGTGTGTTGAATATTGTCGTCATTGCTATTGCATATTGCAACGTTACTACGTGACTTGGTGTCAGAACGCGCGATCTAAGTGAAACATATCTCAAACATGGCAAGTAGTGCAGATATGACGCTAAAGCCGCCTGGAAAGTTCACCCTTACCGGCGACCGTCAGAGATGGGGGGAACTTTTGCACGATAGTTCACCCCAAAAACAAATGTGACGTATGAACGGTATAAGTTTCTGCAACGAAACCAGGAACTTGGTGAGACTTTCGATGCATTTCTGACGGATTTAAATAATCTGATCTCTTCATGCAAATATCACGCTGGCGAAAAGACAATATCTTGCGAGATCAAATCGTGGTGAACGTGACATTAAACACGGTACCTGAGAAATTGCTATCAAGAGCGGAATTGAAGCTCGCAGAAACGACACACATTTGCCGCAGCAGTGAAATAACTGGTGAGCAGGCATGAGCCAACAGTAGCTGTCACATGCAATAAAAGGCACCAACAGTACCTGGTAGTGACACTTGGCAGCGTTCCATGAACCCGAGTAGGAATGACCAGGGTTTTAAGGCCAAACAATGTAAATTCTGTGGTACAACACATGGGTCCAGAAAGTGTCCTGTGTATGGCAGGAATTACAATAAATGTGGAATGCGAAACCACTTTGCAAGTTGCTGCAGTAACTTTGCCAAAGCAATGCAGACGCAGAAGATACAGTCAACCACGCAGACAGCAACATGTTTGTATATACAGTGCACAACTCAAGAAACAGAGAAAAGCATGCTGTTCTCCACATCAATGATCGAAGCTTAAAAGTCAAGATTGACACAGGAGCATCATGCAACGTGACGTCAAAGCAAGCATTTGATGTGGTAAATGCTCGACGACCGACATGCATACGATTGTGCAAGACGAAGCTTGAATCGTAAGGGGACATCGTCTTACTGTGCGAGAAAACGCGTCCTTCACAGCTGAGTACAAGCAGAAGTACTATCCCGTTGATTTCGTCACTGTTCAAGGAAATGCGCCAACTATCTTGAGCTTACAGAGCAGTGTGGAACTGGGGTTAATTTCCAGAATCGACGGCGTGACCAGCGCAGGTACTGGTAGAAGATTACCGTATGCAGTTATGTGGACTGGACTGTCAAAAGGGGGAACACCACACCCAACTGAGATCGAGGTGATGCTAAACCTGTCGTTCACTCAGCACGTCGTATTCCTCTCAGATTGCTGACCCAAAGAAAGTGGAAGCGATAAAGAACATGCCAACAACAAAAGTAAAGAGAACGTTAGACATATCCTAGGCATGGTTACGTACTTGGCAAAATTGTGCCCGAATTTATTACAAGAAACAGCCGTTCTTCGTGATCTGACACGCACAGATGTTGACTGGTTCTGGGACTCGAATCATAACAAATGTTTGTTGAAGATTAAACAAGTGGTGACTTTATCAGCACTCTTGGGACTATATGATCCGCCCTAACCAGTGGCTGTATCAGTTTGTAGAAGCCCTTGCAGTCATGTTCAGGTATTCACCCTACTTCGTTCAGGTTAGCCCAAGAACATCACTAACAAAGAACGTACATTAATAAACACAGAAGATCAGATTCGACCTACACGTCTACAGGCTTTATTGTAGTATCAGTTCATACATCTCCGCCGTTCTATCTTCTCCCTTTTCTAAAACCCTCAGTCCCTATATATACAAATCCACACAACAATCCAACACCCCATAGTCACACCTTATAAGGACCTACTGAACAAACAATGCATTGCACATTGGCAAGTGAAATATTTACTTTCTAATCTGTGCTTTCCCCGTTCCTGGCATATATGCACCTTATGAATGGAACACGCAGTATTTACCAACAAGGAAATATTATCTGTGTCCAGACACAATCGTGTTCCATACACTGTCAGATAATGATTTGTGTAACGATTAAGACCATCCCGCCAGGAAAATAGAGGTAGTTTGAAGCATCCTACAACCAGCTATCTGTAACTGTAGCTGCGTCCCATCGGCTGTGTCCATCCCCGGCATAATTGATCTGTTTACTAATGTCATTTTAATTATTACCTACATGCAGGAGCAAACAATATACAGTTCACATTAGGCAACTTACTAATGGCCGCTTAATGAACCCTACACTGGCATCGTCGTAACAATCCAACAATTCTGGCAAATGCAAATTAACAATTTCCCTCCACCAAACTAGCAATTACCAATAAAAATAGTGTTACAGAGTTTGTGATGACAGGATCTTACATTTCTCCCATTGTTTTATCAGTTGAGACATAAGCTCAACGAAGAATACAACCCTCAAGGAAAAGATCATGTCAAAGTAACAGATTGATTAAATAACCCGGTACATCTGCACCAAAAATAAAAAACAAAATCCTATAAATCAGTACGACAAACATATGCATAAGATACATACACAACATTGTGATATTAGCATACAACAGTGACGTATTGTGGCGTATCAGCCATACAATCAGTGTGTACTAATTATACATCAGGTATATGTCATTACAACAACACGAAACGTGGAACACTGTGAACAATAATATTACCATAATAGTAATTCAATACAAAACAATTAATGTAACCAGTAAACACTAACCACAGAACAGAAAACAGGCTACGATAGTCAAATATGACTAACAAGAGATCAAAGTTTTACAACCGCAAAAAAAAACAATCACAGTAGCATCGCTACAACATCCGTACGGTAAGTGACATTGATTACGGTACGATCATACGCTTGGAACACAGGGCCAAAATAATACAATACATGGTGTAATAAGATACTTGTCTGGCACGATGATCATGGCATATCATAGCTTGACAACTGCGATGAAGGGTAACTGAACATCACAATAAACCCTTCTGACAGCTCACATTAGTATCGACTGTTGACACCGACACACATACTTCGGTAAAAACAAAATGACTACCTACGGTAATATGGACAAGAACAGCAGGTACCAGTGTCTTCTCGGTGGCCATCTAGAACAGATGGTATCCCAGATACATGCTAACAACCATTAAGGGTAGCTTAAAAACCAGATGGTGTTTGCAACGTCAGCAATACCATCTCCCAACATAATACGATGTCTCTGATATAAGTCCAGCTGGCGAATCCACAGTGAGTGTGCACTCTCAAGGGCTGATAAACACTTGTCTATTCGGAGGACAGATCGTACATGTGTAAACAAATTACAGCCCCTGTCGAAAACTGTAGTAGGGTATCCTGCTGTAGGTAAACCGTGAAATATTCACATCCACATAAACGTGCTTAACATCACCACATACATGCTCAATGTACCATTAGCAGTTACTGTACCTATGCCCCCGGGGGTTCATTATCCCTGAACCAAACATCCCTGTTGACAGACAGTTTCTTTGTCAACAACATGCAGTAACCTATATAATCCGGTGCAATGAGTTTCCGTGCAATGAGCTCGAGTCTCGACAATGTGTTTGGCCTATAAATAGGTTGTAAAAAATCAGTTCCCGGAATTAATCCTTAATTCCTTTCCAAATTATACTCAATCCCTTTCCAAATTATCCCCTAATTCCTCTCCGAGGACTAGTCTGCTTGGTCTAAACATGGCGTCCCAATGTTTTAATTTCCAGACTACCTCTGATTTGATCAGCCAACGTCTTCCGTTCATCGAATCTCCTGCAACTAAGTTTATCCAGCTGCACGGTGTTAAACAACATCTTCCTGGTGCTAACTCTTCAGTTCGACTAAGCCTTAATAGTCAGACCCATTTATTAAAGCAATTTTAAAATATTAACACACTTGCAGTTATAATTTAAAAGCAACTTTTTCAAGGTCCGCAATTTGAATAACAACATTCCCCCTTCGCAATTCGGGACACCTTCCTGATATTTCTTACTGTGATTGACATTATTTAAATGTAGCTACGAAATAAAAACTAAGCATACAGCGTTCGCAGTCTGCTTGTACGCGCTGGATGAGTCATACAGTCCGCTACACGAAATATCACGAATACAGTAAACATCTATTATCAAAGACTTCGAGATAGCAATTTGTAAGTTTAACTTATGCTATTCGAATTGAAAAAAAAAGAAACGTAATATGTTCGTCAATTTGCCACATAACCATGACCAAAAAACTATGGTGTCAGTTCTAAATGCCCCGCCTCGTTCACTACGGAGAATGGAAAATCCATGACTCCTAAGTCTTGACATGCACGTCGGTCCCTGTTCAATCACCTCAACCCGCAACCAGGACACTGAGACATATATACAATAAACTATGAATAAAGGTTCACCAGTTGTGTGTCATTATCAACCACAAACAAAATTTGAGCTCTACATAGGAATGTAGATAAAACCAGTGTGGCAAAATGTCTCAGAAAAAAATCCTATACATCACATGTAATGAACAATATATTGCCATTTATCTAGTTTATTTGAACTCTCACTAACCCTGTGCGAAATCTCAACTGCCCTGAAATAACGTAAGTAATACACGCACCTCATTGTGTTAACATTCCCTATCAGTCGGTAATGGAAATACATTTCAAAATTTAGACTCGTTATACATTCCTTTAACTTTCCTTTTCGTTGAAACTACGTTCTTCTCTGTAACACAATGGATTTTTGTTAATAAGTTGTAATATCATAACATAATACACACGAACCTGTTTCCTTTGGAAATGATTCTATAAACACATGTTTTTTTCTTGATCACCGCAATATTCCCACGGGACGTCCGCTGTTCTGGGCTATTCTCATCTCGCGGTCGTACATCGATGGACGTCGCACATCGGTGGCCGACGTACATCGTTGGACGTCCACGGTCGTCGGTCATGTCCTGTCAGTAATCTTGATCTGGCTCGTCGAAAGCTTTGATGTCTTCGTCGAACCAGTATCACTCGGGAAACGATAATCCATCCTCTGGCCACGGTGTAATAATTTAGTTTGTCGGTTACACTAAGACTTTGAGCCTATCCGTAGTTGGTAGACTCGTACCAAAAACACCCATCCCATAAGCACGGCTATGCAAGAGCGGCCATGTGTTACCTTGCATCGTTAGTAATCCCAGTTTTAAATTTACCACACTGTCAGCCAACACGTCACACCGTAGGATTAACTCATCCTTCAAATTTCGTACAACCCGCACAGTAAGTGGCGTATCATTCTCCGGTGATGCTCTACAGATGGTCGGCCGGTCGTAACAGCATAGGTCGATGAAGCTTGGCAGACAACCGTTCACACGAAGCAAGCTGCAAGACGGAACAAGAGGTATCAGTGTCAATTAAGGCAGTGATATTAAAACCACTTAATGTCACCCTGACCTCTGGGGGGGTCTCAGTGTGCCGCTTGCAGCCGTTACTTGTTTCCCTAGTGCGAACGTGGCGGCCGTTGAGACGGTTTCTCCAATCGACCCTGGCGGGGTCGGGCGTAGCAGTAGCGACGGACATGGTCGTATTCGCCGCAGGCGAAACAGCGTGGCTGGCCGTCGGCAGACCAATCCCGACGGTCCAGATGGTTCAACGGTGGGCGAAAGGGTGGACGATCCTTGGGGGCAGTCAGGCGGTGCGAAGGTGAGCTGTGCCGGGGTTGGTACGCTGCCTCCAGTTTTGCAAGCTTGGTCATTAATTGTTGTTCACCGCGAAGCACTTTGTTGAGTACGTCGTGGTCGGTCGTGGGCCGCGAAGGAGGGTTTGATGGAAGGGCGCCGATTTCTATGGGGACTTCTTCCGAACGAGCCAGACCGAGTCGGGAAACACCATCCGTGCGTTCGCTGAATTGCGCCACCCATGTCATGGCGTCTACCAGCGTCTGCGGATTGGCTTGTTCGATCATTTTTATAGCGATGGTTGAGGATTGGAGGCCTCGAGCATAAGCCCGAACGAGGATGCGGTGTTGATCATAATTTCTTTGCAGCGCAGTTTACGCAGGCTAAGCCAGATCGCGAAAACGACAGGTAAAAGACGCATCGGTTTCATACGTGGACTGCCGCATGGTATTAACTCGGCCCAAGGAATGGCGTCGCGGGCCATGGACATTGTCTCTTGTGATAACATCTAAAAGAAAACGTTCAACCTCCTTCCTAAGAGACCTAGTGATCGTGGACGTGGCTACCTCGATAATGTGATTGGGCCCACACGATTCAGGGCCAACATCTATCGTCCAACCACGCTCGCGTGGCCGAGGTGGAAATGCCATCACAGAAAAACAGTTTGTTTGATCAGTTTATTGAGTCTTTTTGTTGTCTCGAGCCGTTGGGCGGCCAGTTTGGCCGCTTGGCGACATTCAGCCGAAATCTGGGCCAAGCCCTGGGTATATCGGTCGAATTGGCCCGCATCCATCTTTACAAGGGTTCATCGAACGCAGCAATATTGTCTGCCGACCCGGCACAATCGGGGAAACCGACGGAATGTGGCGTGCGAGGGCGTTCTTCCATCCCTGTGGGGATGTGGCGGATTTTTTGGGCTGGTACCAGTGTGGCGTCGACAGGTGCTGTGTGGTCGGTGTCGGGTCGGTCAATTTATGCCGGCGGTAGCGTCTTGTCCGCCATCGTATGGAAGTATAAACGGTTTACCGTACCTTAGTCATCGTCCAGCGGTGTGGCTGGCCTCCTCTTCAGACGTGACAGCGCTCGCCAGTCTAATAATTTAGTGTGTTGATTACACTAAGACTTTGAGCCTACCACAAGGTCAGCTCGCCATCCTAGTGTAACCAAAACCAATGATTTATTGTTTAATTAACTTATCATATTACATGTCCAACACGGTGTATCCAACTCAAATTACCCAACACGGTGGATATATACGTTACAACGGGGCTTCTTCCATGCCGGCAGGTATCATACGGGTCGTCGTCACCGGTGCATGAATCGGCACAATCGCAGCAGACGGTGACGTTGCCGAAACATTACTTTTTGCCACCGGAGCAGAATTTGACGTTGTCGGTACAGGGTTTGACATCGTCGGTATAACTGCAAGGAAGACACTCTTATTTGCAATAATCCTCGTATAATTGGTGAACGTAACGTCCGCATAACCTTGTCCTCCCATTCGACTCTTATATGTGCGTGTAGTTAGTGGATGGATTGGGCCATCCATCAGAAACAATGATAGATTGATAACATTTCCGATACTCGAAACAAGCGTGGTAGCAGTGAATGAGATGGCAGCGAGACATGAAATTGGGACGTATTGTGTAATTAATCTTATTACTTGAATATTTTAATGTTGGTTACCAGAAGTCATGTGTCCAGTAGTCATTTTGCATGTAGTAGTCACCAGTTTTCATGTCACCAGTAGTCATGTTACCAGTACCCACGTCACATGTAGTTACCGATATTAATTTTATCAGTAGTTATGTACCCAATAACTACGTTACTAGACGTCATATCGACAGTAATCACTAATCACGACACGGGTATAATTGTCATAAGCAGTACTTTAACCAGTACTCAAGTCTCCAGTAGTCACGTCACCTGAAGGCGTGTGTCCGGTAGTCATTTCACAAATAGTCATTTCACCAGTAATCATGTGACCAGTAGTCGTTTCATTAGTAGTCATGTCTCCAGTAGTAACGCATCCGAGGTCATGTCTCCATTAGTCGTATTACAAGTAGTCATATCACCAGTAGGCAATTCATGTCAGGTAGTCTGTGACTATCTAACACGGAAGTTTGATCACGAGGGCCTTGATGATCCGAACATGAATGGCGCTTGTCACAGCATGTCTAGATTTGGCACTAGACTGTCTGCGTAAATGCCACCGTTTTAGGTACCAGTGGTATTTAACATGGGAGTATATATGGGAAATGTTGATCCATAGTTTTGAGTAACTTCCCCAATTTTCATCGCTGATTTCATAGACTTTTGATATGTTTTATAGATAACTTCAATGTAACCAAAACAGTTGAAATTGCTTCTGTTGCAATTTGTTCCAGATTCAACCACAAAAGTCCTGGACTAATGCTACGATCACAACACATTGATGCAGAGATGGTTAGAAGAAAACTAGACGCAAGACAGTCAACAGCTTGTAACGAACTGACTGCTTTGCAGTAGAGTCTTTTTACTAATTAATTAATGTTAAATATTGTACTTAATATATAGTACTACATAGAGTTGTAGTCTTAGAACCAGTACAGTCAGAGACATGAAGTTCAACTCAGGTTAGACATTTATAACATACATAGATAGACAACTCAACATCTTCAAATTAGTTTCAGAACAAGGAAGCTGTGTAGGTGGAATGACTAACTAATTGACATTAACAAAGTTACAAATAAGGGTTCTGTCCGAGTGGTCATGGGTAAGCTGACCAATAGCTGACCAATAGCAATTAGAGCTGATTACTTATTTGGAACTGGAATGTCGAGAGAAGAAGTAGCCAAGGTATTTAAGGGATAATATCCAGAGAGTAGTGGCCGATTGAAGGATTCGATAAGAAGCAGATATGTAACATAAAGTGCTGAGTCAGCCAGTTATTTATGTGTTAGGAGCGTACGTTTGTACCGAGGTATGTGATATCTGTAATTGATAAAATCCCAATTACGTATTAAATTCAAAGTCTAACTGACATAAATAGACAGGCAGCCAGCCAGCCAGCTGTACAGGCGAACAGACAGACATGCATTTGTCAACATAGTTTAGGAGACTGAACCCATAGTAGACACTATACAGGGCTCATGACACAGTTAGACTTTGGTCTGGCGGCGGTCGTAGAATTTAGCTGTTGCCAGGCCTGCCGTCAGCATCGGGTACCGTCAACAGTCCACCAGAAGTTTCTTGTACGACTCTTGAAAACTCAGCCATGCCGAGTCGTGGCATTCATACATGACTGTGTGGTGTTTCTGTTGATTCACCATGCATTGATTCAAAATATGGGTGGCCTTGTTGGAAACCGCGCCGATTTCTCCTCATTCCTCCAACAGGCGGTGTCTTCATATCACTATGTTTGCTAAGTTTACCAGTCTCATTATTTGCAGTACCATCATTGTAATAATGCAGAATAATCCCGGCAAAATCACAAAAAATGCAGTGTATTTTTGAGAAATGATTTTTTTACAGAATTCACCTTCTCTGACATTAGTGCATTTGAATAGACATAGTTCCAGGTGTGATTGATTTAACAAGATTTAACAAGATTTAACAAGATTTAACAAGATTTAACAAGATTTAACAAGATTGCCATCCAGAGAATTAACTCTAGATGGCAGGTGGACAAGGAAGCCCTTTGGCTTATCGAGAGTCCAACCCTTTTATTTACATATATCCAGCCCTTCTGAGGTATGTGTCGATTTTATTTTTAAACATATTCACACTACTAGCACCCACACAATCATCAGATAATCTGTTCCATTCATTCACAGTCCTTTGTGAAAATGAGAACTTTCTTACGTCTAATCTGCACTGCTCCTTTACTAATGTAACTTCATGTCCTCTAGTCTTTCTATCTTTCTTAACTGAAAAAATAACATATTTCTATCAATATTTGCATAACCATTCAATATTTTAAACACTTCTATCTGATCTCCTCTCAATCTCCTGGTCTCTAGTGTTGTTAAACCACATTCTTTTAGGCGTTTTTCATAACTGAGGTCCCTCAGTTTTGGTATCATTTTAGTCGCTCTTCTCTGTACTCTTTCTAGCATATCGATGTCCTTCTTGCGATATGGCCTCCACGCTTGTATACAATATTCTAAATGAGGCCTAACTATTGTTTTGTACAGCGGTATTATTAGTTCTTTTTCTTTATATGCTATATTTCGCCTAATCAATCCAAGGATTTGATTTCCCTTTGAAGCTGCAATTCCACTGCACTGAAACCTTCACGTCAGCACTAATTGTCAGCCCTAAGTCTTTTTCTTTTACAGTAGTACTTAGTACAGTTCCCCCATTGCATATTCTACATATTCGTTCATTAATTTTCTAATGTCTTCTTTCGATAAGTGTTTCTTTTTGGACCGTTTCCCGTGTTTTTTAAGGGAACAAATTTGACGATGATACATTCAATTTCACTCTTTAAGATATTCCAGCATTCTGTTGCTGTATTATTCTTCAGTGTGTTATTCCAGTCTATCTTTGCTAAATATTTCCTTATGTCCTTATATTTCCTTTGTGGAAATTTCTCCTGTACTGCGTTTTACTATTCCTTTCTTATTTTACTTTGATGGTAAAATGTATTTGGTTGTAATCACTGTTCCCCAGTAATTCATTCTGTGAGGACAAAACTATGTCTAACACATTTTCTCCCCTGGTTGGTTCTAGCACATGTTGAGAAAGGAAACTATCTTGTACTAAAACTAAAAACTTGTGGTCCTCACTACCCATTCTCTGTAGAGATTTCCATTTTATATGCCCGTGGTTAAAATCCCCCATAATAACACAGTCCCGTTTGCTCACTTCCCTTATAGCGTTTTGTATTTTTTCATTCTCTTCTATGCTTATGTTTGGACTTCGATAAACTAATCCAACCGTTAACGTTGAGTTTCCTGTAACTATGTTACACCAAACAATCTGCTTCTCTGTCTAATTTTATTTCATAAGCCTGGATAGATTCTTTAATATATAAAATAACTCCACCTCCCCTTCTTCCTATTCTATCTTTCCTAAACATTACATATCCTGTCAGACCCAATTCAGCATCTGATATATCGGTGGTTGCCCATGATTCGGTTATACCTATTATGTGAGGATCAATATCTTCTACCATAATGTTTAGTTCATTTCTTTTGTTTACTATACTCCTTGCATTTAAACAAACACATTTATATCCAGTATGATTGTAGAAGCTGTTTGCAGTAAAATGGTGTATTTTCAGCTGATTTTGCTAAGCGGAACGGTATTTGGCAGCAATTTGGCTAGTTGACCCTTTAGCCGGATTACTGCCTGCATCTATTTGTAAATATTAACGGGTGTCATTCATAGAGGCATTTCACGAGAGATAATTAGATGTTAGATTTGATACACTAAACTGACATGTCAATGAGATGATGACAACAGCAGGTGAGAAGTTTAAGAAAGTGTGTAGGTGACGTTTTCTTATAGTCAGACAAAACGTTAAGATGTTCGCCATTTGGGAAACCAACAGTGTGCTGAGCCCAATGTGGCAATAGACGTACCATCACGGCACACCGGTTAAGCTATATGCTGCACCACAGGAGAACATTTATAAGAGCGAATCTAGATGCTTCACATCTCTGCCACAATAGTCTCTGTGTGACAGTCACACATGTCAGCCTGGAACCACACCGTGTCAACAATGACAACATTTCTTGCGTGAATACAGGCGAATGTCGTGGTCATGGCATTTACCCTGCATGCATGTTAGATTTAAAATTAAATCAATTAAAAATGGTGAGCACTTACATTTTTCGGGAGTTGGTGTACGATGAACTTTTCCGAAGTGTGATCGTTACGACTGGTCACTGATATATGTCGACATCAGTCAGCCCCTGCTGTCACTGATATATGTCGACATCAGTCAGCCCCTGCTGTCACTGATATATGTCAACATCAGTCAGCCCCTGCTGTCACTGATATATGTCGACATCAGTCAGCCCCTGCTGTCACTGATATATGTCGACATCAGTCAGCCCCTGCTGTCACTGATATATGTCGACATCAGTCAGCCCCTGCTGTCACTGATATATGTCGACATCAGTCAGCCCCTGCTGTCACTGATATATGTCGACATCAGTCAGCCCCTGCTGTCACTGATATATGTCGACATCAGTCAGCCCCTGCTGTCACTGATGTAGCATTGCATCGTGTCGATTGATCATGGTACTCAAGATGTTCGTGGTGCTCGTAGTCTGATTGTGTTCGCATGAATGTCGGCAGGCAGATGGTGTCGTGTGTGTCGGATGGTCTAGGTCTTCGCATTGTGTTTGCATGGATGATGGTCAGTTTGGAGCCCAAGTAGACGCTGCAGAAATACAGAATGTCATATTTTTTATATTGTTGTGTTTGCACATTATGCTCGTGCGTATGTGTGTGTGTGTCTGTCTGTCTATAATCTCTGCTTGCGTAAGAGTGATCAGCCGATTTTCGTGACCTTAACGAATATGGGTGATCGGTACGATTTTCAGGTGGCTGTCGGCGCCTCCTTCACACTGGTGTATCTGCCATTTCTGTCACTGCTACTGTTGTTGTTACGTTCCTTGTACTACTGCGTTCACTAGTGCAGAGCAAAGAAAGCAGCCAGGATGAGCCTGGTCAACCCTCACCTTACGCCACGAATACCTTACACTTGGCCAAGCGGGCAGGTAACGTAAGAGCTCAACGAACACGTCATACAGTCAACTGACTTGATCAGTACTCAATCAGGCAAGTGCCACATTGTATTGAATGTCTACTAATTGGGTAGTATAATACTATGCAATTGAACTCATGAAGACGTCTGGCCTTTGAAGAATCCACACTTCAAGGTCATATATCATGTATATTTACAGATGTTTAATAAGGAAAGAAGAAAAAGATCAATATAAATATAAATGCAACATAACAACTGCCTGTATATGATACGTTTACAGAACACATGTTGGAGTATTTGGCAGCAATTTGTCAGCAATTTGGCTAGTTGACCCTTTAGCCGGATTACTGCCTGCATCCATTTGTAAATATTGACGGGTGTCATACATAGAGGCATTTTACGAGAGCTAGAAATATTATATTTTTATTAAACTCGACCAGCATGTCAATGAGATGATGATAACAGCAGGTGAGAAGTTTAAGAAATTTTGTAGATGACGTTTTCCTATAATCAGACAAAACGTTGACATGGTCACCAATGGGAAACATAACAGTGGGCTGAACCCTACAGGCTGGCAGTGGCCAGATTAATGATGTGTTATGGAAGGGCACGGGACTGCATTATAGGCTGTTATAGTGTAGTAAACAGGCAGTCGCCAAAATAAAGTAGCCATGTGAACTAGTACCAGAGTGTTGAGTATTGCCTTCATTGCTATTGCATAATGCAAAGGTATTCCGTAGCAAATGAATACATGACATGTTTAGCACGTTTTCTTGATGATGCCGGTATCAAATAAATGTTCTTGTCAATGTCTACTAGGTTGTTAACAATTTTATAGAGCATAATTAGTTGTAGCTTGCAACGCCTTGATTCAAAAGTTTCCCACTGTATATGATTTAACATTGATGTTACTGAACTGGTATAATTATTATTTATAATCATTCACAACAAATCTAGCCGCTCTACGCAGTATCATTTCTATTTTATACTGTAGCCCATACATGGGCACAATATTCCAGGTCAGATCGCATCATTGTTGTATAAGCATTTGATTTTGATTTTTATTCTTGATTCTAAGATTACGTATAAGAAAGCCTAATATTCTGTTTGATTTCTTTGTTAATTCATCAATGTGGGACTTAAAATCAAGACTGAAAGACAAATCTACACCTAGATATTTGCCAATAGAAATAGTTAGAAAAACACACAGCATTGCCACACAAGTTGCACCACAACGCGCTCGCACAGGTATGCGATGGTTTCAACGTTTCTGGATCCGCCTCTGTAAAAAATTTGTTTTATGCTACCCTGGACAACATCTAAACAATAATTTAATAAATCACACTATATAAACGCCATGTAAAGCAAAATATAAAACAAAATGGTGACGCTGTCAATCATTTTTTAAATATAGCCTAAAACTAAGCCTACTACTACTACCTGGAGCGAGCAAAGAGCTCGCAAGTCGCAACACAACCTTTAAAAGATATTGAAGGGTTTCTAGGTGTGATTCGTCGTTTGGAATTTCGATATCGGTCAATCAAATGCTGCCGAAAAGTACCAACCATTTCTGCACTTCTTCAAGAAATACTGAAAATCAGCATTTGTGTCGTTCATAAGAGCATTTAAGTTTTCATAGTGAAACATTCTTCTTTTAAACCCTTAATATTTAGTAGTCGTGGAGATTTTCCGGTAAAGTGGCTTTGCCATCTCCAAGTGGTTGACACTTTTGACAATGTACCTGAGCGGCAGACGAATTTGCAAACAAATAGCGAAGTCTGCTAATCGACCACTGCCCAAGGTTGTCTGTGTGTTGTTAAACACACTGACAAACACCGATTAGGCATCTTCGATACACGCATATGGTCTTCGGCACATCATTTTCTGGAAAACTTCAAATGTAGACATTTGTTGGCAAGAATTTTGAAGGGCAAAAACTTTATTTCGAAACTTCCACTACACCGTATATACAATGCAGTGTTTCCCGTGGGTAAATTGATGAGCGTGGTGGTCGGGTGGGCTATGCGAGCGCCGCAGGCGCGAAGCGTTGCTAGGGGGCATGCTCCCCCGGTGGGCGGGAGTTCCGGGGGCATGCTCCCCGGAGATGAAAAAAAACTAGCTTAAAAATGGTGCATTCTTAGATATGTTTTAACCTTTACTCTTGAATATAGAGGGAAAGATATCAAATAAGAAGACACTACTTGTAAATGTAGTAATCATGATTGATATCAGTCAGTAATCATGATTGCTTCATCGTGTTGAGGTGTAGTTTCCATTTTACCACTGGTACTCAGTTGAGGTGTGGTTTCCACTTGACCACTGGTACTTGGTTGTGGTGGTGTTTTTCTTGCCCTAACCCTAGACCTTGTTACCCGCTGACAGAGTCAGTACAAGAGTAAAAGGTAAGTTCATAACATAACGCAGTATTCAGTCCTAAGGTCTGCTCAAAGCGCTTTACACATTACTCCCTGGTGGACCTGTTCAGTCGAACACCATCTCGACTTCTCTGGGAAGGGTATCATCTGAAGACTCTTTCACCATCACCTTTAAATGAAATTTAATCTCAAATTGTGTCGTTTTTTATAAAACAGCAGTCCAATTTCTATGCAAACATATCATTGTCTAGCCAAAGTTATTGATAACCCGTTAGTACACACGGTTTTGGGCAATAGGCATATTTTATGTGATGTGAACTTCGGTGATTTATATTCGTAAGTACTTCACTCAAATCAACTTTACCAAAAGTTTGTTTGCACAACTTTGTTGGAATATGTATTATATATCTTATGCATCACATACGGTATTTCTTATTTTGCCAAAAACGGCATAGGCCATTAGATGACTTGTGGGCACTTGTGACTGTGTCGAATCCGGACCCACCTTGATTTTGCCGTTATAAATTGAGTTTTGCCTAACTTTGATACCGCAGTGAGTTAGTTCCATCATCCAACATTATCGTAGCCAAGAATATTGCGTTTTGGCGTACTTTTGAGGCGTAAATAGCGACCCGGTTTGTATCAATATACGCTGCAACATCGCTCATTTTACGCGCGCTGTGCGGTAACGCACGGCCGCAGCGGCGCAGACTAGCGCAAACCGGGTCGCTGTTTGGGCTTCAAAAGGGTCCGGATTCGATACAAGTGCCAACTAGTGAATAGGATGCACAGCTTTTATTTGGGCTTAAAAAGGGTCCGGATTCGACACAAATGCCGACTAATGACGTAGTGCCATCAGTCTGCACGGTTTTTACTCCCACTACCGTCATAAACCAGAAATTCAACATTAGCTACACCAGCATTCTGATTTAACATGAGCACATACTATAATAGTAAAACTGAGGGCAAAAGACATCTTAGTTCAGCTACTGTGTTCTTTGTTTTTTTGCACGATTCAGCCAACGAACACTGTTGTGTGATAGAATATGGCCATTGTTGTGTTGTTCTTGACAGTTTCCTTTTCATGGCGTTGGTCCTGTAGGCAGTGTAGCCCTGTGGGCCAACATGAAACCGTCTTCGGTCCAATTTTGGCCCGCGGGCTAGCGTTTGTGGAAAGTTGGGCCACAATTATTGTATTTTAGAGTTAATTCAAGTTACTGTGTGTTGCACTGAGTTTTAGTAGTCTAACATTGGAATGCAATAACATTTTGTATTGGTAATTAACTAAGACAAATATATCATATACTGATTATGAGTAGTTATATAGATTAATCAGCGTAGGCAGTTCCCGTTCCCTGGAGCAAAGCCCATGTTAAAAGAGAGGGATTTGCTCCAGGGCGCTCCAAGGTTAATCAGTGCGTACGCTGGAGCGCCCTGGAGCAAATCCCATGTTAAAAGATAGGGATTTGCTCCAGGGCGCTCCAAGGTTAATCAGTGCGTACGCTGGAGCACCCTGGAGCAAATCCCATATTAAAAGATAGGGATTTGCTCCAGGGCGTTCCAAGGTTAATCAGTGCGTACGCTGGAGCGCCCCGGGAAAATTCCATGTTAAAAGATAGGGATTTTCCCCAGGGCGCTCCAAGGTTAAAGGATAGGAAATTTTCCCCATGTTAAAGCATAAGAGGTTTCCCCATGTTAAAGGATAGGAGCTATTATCGTAAAGGTATACGACCATATTTTGACTTGGAGGTCCCAGTTTATCCCTACTTGTTTTACCCCTACATAGCCCATGTTAAAGCATAGCAAACTTTCCCCATGTTAAAGGATAGGACATTTCCCCCCTGTTAAAGCATAGGGGCTAAAGCCTATTTGACGTACAGCTCATAACCACTGACGTACAACATTCATACACCGACCTACGACACATAACCATTACTAAACATTGACTTACAATTCAAAAACACCGACATTCATCATAGGTCAAACATATTGGCTAGTTTTATTAGGTAGTGATTAAATTCGTGTCTTATAAAACCCGTATTCGAGACGTGTCTAGACTTGTTTGTTTGTTGCGAGCGTGAGCGGACACTCCCTGTATTACGTCAAAGCTATCATTGTGATTTGGTTAGCCAACATTTGTAAGAACTATATTGAACTCATGGTGTAAACTGGTATTGAACGTTGGAAGAACAGCCGGGTATTGACATATACAATTTATACTTACTAGCCGTATCTCACTTGAGCGTCGTTTGAAAACTGATCGCAAAACTGGTTCCAAACTATTTTGAAGTGATACTCCCTGTCCAAGTGATAACGACTCGGTGGCCTTGACACTAAAGTCGGCAAATCTCTTTTTTTTAATCAGACGCGTAAAAAAGTGAAGCGTTATGATAGAACAGTACAGGTGTATTAGCTATCATTTGTAAGAACTATATCGAACACTGGCTATAAACAAACCGGTATAATCCTTTGACCTGAAACGTTAGCTAACATACGACATTTGTACTTACCAGACTTCGTATCAATATCGAAATAGTTAACACTCTTTTGTGAGAAGGTGGTTGGCTCTGAAAAGAACCGTTTAAATTAAAATAAACCTTAAAAAACAACTAAAACTGCTAAAACGTTATGGATGCTCCAGAAACAGCATCAAAGGGTGCCAAGAAGACTGCAACGCTGCAAAAACACCATCAAAGGGTTCCAAGAAGACTGCAACGCTGCAAAAACAGTAGCGAAAGGGGCAAAATAAGTCGTGACGACAACGAATAAAATAAGGCGCCTGGTAATGTGTATAATTTCTTTATATAGCAGTTCGATGGAACATAAAGGTCACGTGGGCGTGCCGAAAGATCACCGACTTCAGAGTACAAACGACACATGCGCAGTCGGTAGATTAGAAAATTCAAGCACGGACTGCAGAGTAAAACCCGCTTTCACCACAGACACATCATGCTATAATGCGATCCGGTATAAACTCGTAATCAAGGCTCTATGTGTTGGAAAAACATCCGTGTATTTGTCCTGTGTTAAAACATAGGGAATTATAAAACAGTTACTTATCTGGTAAATTACTCAAACTACCTGCTATCTGTATAACATTTTGGTCAAACCCTTTGTCATGTAACAGTATTTGTCATACGCAATTTGTACTTACCAAGTTTAGTCCAGTTGATAGCCTGCTTTCAAAGTGTTTTGAAGTGATACTCCCTGTGCAAGTTACATAGACTTTCCAACACATAGAGCCTTGATTACGAGTTTATACCGGATCGCATTATAGCATGATGTGTCTGTGGTGAAAGCGGGTTTTACTCTGCAGTCCGTGCTTGAATTTTCTAATCTACCGACTGCGCATGTGTCGTTTGTACTCTGAAGTCGGTGATCTTTCGGCACGCCCACGTGACCTTTATGTTCCATCGAACTGCTATATAAAGAAATTATACACATTACCAGGCGCCTTATTTTATTCGTTGTCGTCACGACTTATTTTGCCCCTTTCGCTACTGTTTTTACAGCGTTGCAGTCTTCTTGGAACCCTTTGATGGTGTTTTTGCAGCATTGCAGTCTTCTTGGAACCCTTTGATGCTGTTTTTGGAGCGTTGTAGTCTTCTTGGCACCCTTTGATGATGTTTTGGAGCATCCATAACGTTTTAATAGTTTTAGTTGTTTTTGAAGGTTTATTTTAATTTAAACGGTTCTTTTCAGAGCCAACCACCTTTTCACAAAAGAGTGTTAACTATTTCGATATTGATACGAAGTCTGGTAAGTACAAATGTCGTATGTTAGCTAATGTTCCAGGTCAAAGAATTATACCGGTTTGTTTATAGCCAGTGTTCGATATAGTTCTTACAAATGATAGCTAATACACCTGTACTGTTCTATCATAACGCTACACTTTGTTATGCGTCTGATTAAAAAAAAGAGGTTTGCCGACTTTAGTGTCAAGGCCACCGAGTCGTTATCACTTAGACAGGGAGTATCACTTCAAAATAGTTTGGAACCAGTTTTGCGATCAGTTTTCAAACGACGCTCAAGTGAGATACGGCTGGTAAGTATAAATGTTATATGTCAATACCCGACTGTTCTTCCAACACATAGAGCGTTCAATACCAGTTTATACCAGTTTACACCATGAGTTCAATATAGTTCTTACAAAAGTTGGCTAACCAAATCACAATGATAGCTTTGACGTAATACAGGGAGTGTCCGCTCACGCTCGCAACAAACTAACAAGTCTATATACGTCTCGAGTACGGGTTTTTATAAAAGACACGAATTTAATCACTACCTAATAAAACTAGCCAATAAGTTTGACCTATGATGAATGTCGGTGTTTGTGAATTGTAAGTCAATGTTTAGTAATGGTTATGTGTCGTAGGTCGGTGTATGAATGTTGTGCGTCAGTGGTTATGAGCTGTAGGTCAGATAGGCTTTAGCCCCTATGCTTTAACAGGGGGGAAATGTCCTATCCTTTAACATGGGGAAAGTTTGCTATGCTTTAACATGGGCTATGTAGGGGTAAAACAAGTAGGGATAAACTGGGACCTCCAAGTCAAAATATGGTCGTATACCTTTATGATAATAGCTCCTATCCTTTAATATGGGAAACCTCCTATGCTTTAACATGGGGAAAAATTCCTATCCTTTAACCTTGGAGCGCCCTGGGAAAAATCCCTATCTTTTAACATGGGATTTTCCCGGGGCGCTCCAGCGTACGAACTGATTATCCTTGGAGCGCCCTGGATCAAATCCCTATCTTTTAGCATGGGATTTGCTCCAGGGCGCTCCAGCGTACGCACTAATTAACATTGGAGCGCCCTGGAGCAAATCCCTATCTTTTAACATGGGATTTGCTCCAGGGCGCTCCAGCGTACGCATGGATTTACCTTGGAGCGCCCTGGAGCAAATCCCTCTCTTTTAACATGGGCTTTGCTCCAGGGAACTGAAATTGCCTACGCTGATTAACCTATATAACTACTATTATGTTCTAAAGCTAAAGCTACTAGCGTGACATTTCAACATGTTGACCACACAATCGGGACAATACAAAATAACGTATTTTCTACGTAGAAATGCCACAATTATGAAACTGTCACGTAAAAATCATCATGTCGTGACCACTCATTTGGGACTAATCAAAACCACATGTACGTATAAATTTTACGTTGTCACAACGTCGACGCTACGTGCTAGTGGGGATTCAGTGTTATAGTCAGTAATACGGAACGCCGCCGCGCCGCCGTAACTTCAGTTTCTCTTTTTAACTGTCTCGGCTCGACTGATGACATCGGAAGATGGGGAGAAGTGCCGTTGAAAAAATTTCGCCGCAACGTTCGCAATTTTTGAAGCTCTACATGCTACCTGTAAACCTCGATTTTCACCCTCCTTGAAGATCGCCAATAAAAGCACCAACAAATAGTGGAGGCTAATCTTATAACCAGCCCCCACCCCCTCCCCCACCACCACCACAAATTACACAAGAAAATGTACAACCCTCCTTAAATATTGAGGTTGCTAATCCTATCTCACTACCCCTCCTCAAATCAGCCCTACCGCCCCCTCCCCGGTTCCGGTGCCTTAGCTTATGGACCACCAACTTTTGTGGGGGCCCGTCAACTTGACAAAGTTGAAGGTCCAATTGACCACCAACGATTTAGCTTAGGCATAATTAAAGACACCGTTTTCATGCTGATACATCCGCTTGGTGGCGTCACCATTCATTAAACTGCCTAGGTAAAAGATGGCTTCGTACTTCGTTCATACGGGGTTATTTTTCCTGACAGTTGCTTTCATCTTATGCACGATTAGCTGTATTGCACCATACTGGTTAGTGAACCCTAACATCCAAGAGGACAAAGGATTGTACGCCTTGTGCAGCGGAACCAGAAATCGTTGTTACTGGTTCTTCGAGGACGACTTTGCATGGCAGAAATCTCTCGATGGTGAGTGGCAGATGTTGACAAAATGACAACGTCAACAGTCAGGAGAACAGGTGTGGTAACGTGTAAATTTTTGTCGGACAATACAATTGACGGCAGTTACAATGAAGGATGTTATTTAACGGATAGAAGTACGAGCCTGCGTCGTAGGATATTTCAATAACAAATCGTCATAATTATCATTAGTAGACGATCCGTCGGTATTCGTTTTTACCTTTTAATTTTACACAGTTCAATAAACTGTGAGTGAATTTAATTGTAGTTTAATGCGGAGAACACCTATACGTAGCTGATACCGGTAGATTATGTCGTTGCTTTGATTTATTTGAAATGGTTTTGTTTTGTGGCGCATTTCCCTGAACTTGACGTGATTCGACACACCTGTATTACGCTATCGTATGTCGGTCACCAACTTTACCGTTGACCTAGATACACTGTACAGGTGCACACCGTGATTAACTAGACTCCGTCGCGTGGCGCCACCGTTTGTCACTCACCGTCGCCTGGTAGCACAGGGCACTTCCGGCAAATGGGCAATACTACTAGATATAGAACCAGCCTCTTTTATTTTGTGCTGTGCTAATCTGGCTGCCTCATGACCAAGAAGGGCAACTGTCATGTTAGCACATTACCAGGGTTGGTTTTCTGCCCAGAGCAGAAATAGGGGAGGAAGGTATTTCTACCAGGCAGAAGCAGATTCTGCCTGGTACAAATGGCAACAACCAGAGAATACATGCTATTGATAGGAAAGTGCGACTGTTTTTGTAGAATATGTTGTCAATATATTTCTGTACCTATCTATGTGCAATCTGAATAAAAATATGAATACATTCACTTAAAATGATTCACATGAGTACATTGTATAATAACATATTTTTGTCTCTGCCTTGCAGTGCTAGCATTTCTGTAGTGTTTCCCTACTTTTAAGACAGTGGATACAAGTACTGTGTTAGATGTACGCTTACTATCTTGTAATATAGGCAAGTCACTGATCTGGTGTGCACAGCAACCATATATAATCCTTAGGGACAAAATCCCACCACTTGTATTCATTTGTGTGCATTTTGTTGTGTCCATGTGGCATGTTTACAGGACTTGTCACCTGCCGCACGGTTTCTTCCGCGGGGGCAGAAACATGCCAACCCTGCACATTAATAATTAAGAGGCGACTTCCATTCCTAACTTCCTGACTGCTGCGAAGAAAACCCAATATAAGAATAGGGAAGAGAAGTACCAGTGGGGGCAGTGAAGTACCAGTGGGGGCAGTGAAGTACCAGTGGGGGCAGTGGAGTACCAGTGGGGGTAGTGAAGTACCAGTGGGGGCAGTGAAGTACCAGTGCGGACAGTGAAGTACCAGTGGGGGCAGTGAAGTACTAGTGGGGGCACTGAAGTACCAATAGGGAAATGAAGTACCAATGGAAGAGGTGAAATACTAAAGAGGGCAATGCAGTACAAGTGGGGACAGTGACGTACCAATTGGGGCAATGAAATATCACTGGAGGCAATGACATATCAATGGGGCAGTGATGTACCATTACAAACAGTGACATAAACATATGTGTCATTGGAAAAAGTGAAGTACTAAAAGGGCAATGTAGTATCAGTGGGGAATGGGGACAGTACCAATGGGGGCAATGAAGTATCAATGGAAGAAGTGAAGTACTAAAAGGGCAGTGTAGTACCAGTGGGGAATGGGGACAGTACCAATGGGGGCAATGAAGTATCAATGGAAGAAGTGAAGTACTAAAAGGGCAATGTAGTACCAGTGGGGACAGTGAAGTAACAATGGAGGCATATTAATGGGGCAGTGAAGTACTAAGGAGGGTAATGTAGTACCAGTAAGGGACTATGGGCAGCACAGTTCCAATGGGATCAATGTAGTACCAATGGGAGTGCACAGTACAACGAGGGTAATGTAGCACCAATGGGGGCAAGCGAAGTGAAGTACATCTAAAAAATATTTTATACTTGCTCAGCATAGAGAACACACAGTGTCGGCATGCATGTGTGTTTACACATGTGTATTTGTAGCAGTGTATATACCTTGTGTTGTTATTGGTGATTGCAGGCTGGTATAAGTCATGCCAAGCCCTGTTCACGTCTGGACTGGCTGTACTGTACGTGGCAATGCTCATTGCCTGTCTTCTCTCTTGCTCCATCATCAGTGGGGACACAGTGTGGCCAGCATACATCCTCATCACCACCGTCACGCTCGCATGTAAGTATACACAATATCAACCTGCACCTAGAGTACAGCTCCCCACTCATACATTACTCTTGGTTTTTCAATGACATTTGAACCATTTATTTAATTAATACTGATCCATTTGATTTGTTTCACTACCAGTTGTGCCAATGATAGTCTTTAAAGTGGAGCCCTAGACTTGGAACTTTTAGTTAATCTAGTGGCCAGCTGGCACTTTCTAAATTCCACTTGTCTTATCAGTTGTAATTACCCATCTTGGCCAGTGACCTACCAGTCTTGAATATGGGCAGACAGGTCTCTGGCTAAGCCCCAGCTGTTGGTCATGTTATCTTTATGTCTTGCCAAACATCACCGTCACTGAAAATATAGCTGCAATCTTGAGTGTTCACATATATTTTGAATGCATAAATATGACTTGATTAGCCTGAATGTAAAATAACAATAAAACTTGTATATCTAAAAAGACATGTTTGAAGAAAAAATGCGGCCATTTTGAAAATAAATGGTCGCCATCTTGGATTTCATTGGGCACATTGACTGGATTTGAAGAATGGCCTAAAGTGAATAAGCATGCCAAGTTTCATGCCTGTATCACCATTTGAAATTGATCTCAAAAGAAGTCCTAATCTGCTCTACTACATGGGTGTACAATTCATGCACTTTTAAACATTTGTGATGTTGTCCACCACTCCATTTATCCCTTGGTACAAGTATATGTGTGTCTTGTCACTGCCCTCACCTCTTCATGAAGATATTCCATCAGAGTGGACTGTCCCTGTGCAGAATTATTGACACCATTAGGGACCAACCATACCAGAACATTGATGTCCGATAACAGATTAAATTACTTTCATCTAGCCACAGTGCCCTACTCCTCCCCTCTGACGAAAGTGTATAAATATTGATACGATATCAATATATTAACAGCATCAGTCTGAAGCATAAAATACCAGTGTCCAATGCCAGACAAAACTGCCTCTGACCCCTCTTCCCCCAAACAAAAGTAATTTCATCTGATATTGGACATTGCCTCTTCAATGTTCTGAGATGATCCTTTAAGTTGTATAGAATGTCTACATCTGTGTGTTGCATTGAATGGAAGTGTAACCAGTTTTTCTGAATATCACTTGAATGTAATTGTAACTGGGTGCCTGAATTGAAGAGGTTACAAGAAAACGTTGTAGGAGGTGGCACAATATTCACCTTATTCCAGATGAATGTACTGTTTTAATGTTATGCTGTAATTTTATGGAATAAGGAAACTGATTGTTAAAATGATTTTGTCCTGGTGGTCCTTGACATAAGCCTCTTGGGGTTTTCCAGAGGATTTCCTTGGTTGCAGTATGTGTTTATTGTAATCCATTGTAAGTATATTCAGAAATTTGTATTGTGACCAAAATAAAGTTCTATTTTATTCTATACGCACCATTTCTTAGTCATATCGTGTCGCTACGGCATCAAGCTCAAACAACAGCTGGTCACCTATTGGTCAAGAATCAATGCCCAAGTCAACATATCAATCACCATGCAACTGATATTTAGCCAGAATGTCCCAATTCTTGAACAAATTCTTAGTTAACGACCAGCTTGATATTCTTGATTGTTGTTGCACATTGTTAGATTTTATTAAGTCTACACACAAATCCATGACTTGTGTTTCCATTTGAATTCGTTGTCTTTATTGAACCTTGCTGGCTCTGTTGCAGACTTTCTGATGGGCGGTGCGATTGTCCAGTTTGGAGTGAAGGCTCACTATAAGTGGAATGCAGCGATGCACGGCACAGCGTATCTCTTCACATGGGGCTACTTTGTTGGCATATCAGGTGTCCTTGCTGCCTTTCTCAGCGGGATCTCTTACATGCTAGAGCGGTGTTTCATGCGTACCAAGGAAGATGAGGGGTACTTACGGGGAAACATCTACTGAAGCAACAGATCTACTGACACATCTACTGAAACAACACATCTACTGAGACAACACGTCTACTGAGACAACACATCAACTGAAACAACACGTCTACTGAGACAACACATCTACTGAGAAAACACATCAACTGAGATAACACATCTACCGAGACAACACATCTACTGACACATCAACTGAGACAACACATCTACTGAGGCAACACATCAACTGAGACAATACATCTACTGAGATGACACATCTACTGAGACAACACAACAACTGAAACAACACATCTACTGAGACAACACATGTACTGAGACAACACGTCTACTGAGACAACACATCTACTGACACATTTACTGAGACAACACATCTACTGAGATGACACATGTAGTGAGACAACACATCTACTGCGACAACACGTATACTGAGACAACACACCTGCTGAGACAACACACGTCTAGTGAGACAACACATCTACTGAGACAACACTTCTACTGAGACAACATATCTACTGAGACAACACACCTAATGAGACAACAAGTCTACTGAAACAACACGTCTACTGATGGAACACATCTACCGAAACAACACATCTACTGAGATGACACATGTAGTGAGACAACACGTATACTGAGACAACACACAAATTATCACGTGTGGGTCACATAGTAAGTCAGACAAACTTAGAACATGACATTATACATGGTTTTGGACGATTGGCTATTCATCCAAAGAGGTACACATAAAAGCTTATTCATATTTGTTGTTCACTCATAATGACAAGTGTAAAAATTTTGTAATGTACATACAAGTAAATAAGTCTGCAAATAATGAAGTTTGACATACATTGCAAACCCGTGTAAGCTGTGAGTTTAGATTTCACTTGTTATTATTATTTTACCACAAACTCGTGACATTTGGGACTGTTGTGGTTCTTGCTGCCAATGCAATAGAGACACCCACGCAACGAGGAATCTGAGCTCAAGCTGCCACTATCATTAAAAGGACCAGACTGTGTCACGCAATCATTGTCATATGTATCATGGCCTGGGCTAATCAGATACTAACTCACAGGAATTAGTTCCGTGCCTAAAAATAACCAAGTTTGTGTTTCACATATCTACTGAAGTATGTCAATTTTATCTGATCCACTGTATTTTATAGAATATATATTTGAATGTTTTAATAAAGTGTGTCAATTTCTACAAATAACACACATGCTACTACACATAATGATTGTCACCTCTGATATGGTCCCTCATGCACAAATTAATCACACTTCTGAAACAGTACCTCATGCGCCCTTTGATCACACAGTTCTGACACGATCCCTCATGCACCCTTCAATAATGTACTTCTGACATGGTCCCTCGTGCACACTTCAAATATACACTTCTGACACGGTCCCTCAGGTACCCTTCAATCACACAGTTCTGACCGTGTCACTGACGCACCCTTCAACGATACACTGCTGACACGGTCCCTCATGATTTCCTTCAATCATACACTGCTGATACGGTCCCTCATGATTTCCTTCAGTCACACATCTGACAGGGTTCCTCCTCGTACACCCTTCAACCATACACTTCTGACCCGGTCCCTCGTGTACCATTCAATCACACTTCTGACACGATACATCACGCACCGTTCAATCACACTTCTGACACGGTCTCTCGTGCACCGTTCAATCATACACTACTGATACGGTCCCTCGTACACCGTATTGTTCAAAGCAACTACGGGACTACGCATAGTGAATTATTATGTCTACACAGCTACGTTTTGAAGTCAGATCTATCGCCTCAAGCAACAAAAGATAAACACGCATATATCGCGAATAGGTGCGATACTATCTGACATTCCCATATCATGATTGCATGTCAGTTGAATGTCCAGACAAACACGAAGTATACATACTGACTTCTGCAAAACAAGCACACGCTGTTAGATTACCTACACGAAAGAATGAGGAAAAATCGGCGTTGAAGAAGTGATGAGGGACGGTGGTGGGGAGCGGCAGCGAGAACGTATGGGGGAGATAGATGAGCGAGAGCAGAGAGGGGAGAGAGCGCGAGAAAGCAATAGAGATAAAACGAGAGAGCGTCGGAGAAGTATCCCAGCCACTGCTTGGCCATGAATTATTTAACAAGTAACTTATAGTGAATGTACACACTGTACAGCTTTATTCTATATAAGTAGTATACACATATAATTATATACTCACACGTGTTACTTTGGTGAGAAACGCTGCTACACTACACGTATGCACCACATACATACCAATAATATTGGTAGCTATTATGTGTCAAAATGTCAAAGATTCCATGGGCATGGATAGTGTAATATAAAGTACACGACATAAATATGCTATGCTCAGAATGCGTACGCAATAAACACATTTGTTGAGGTGTTTTAGAAATCAAGCACAATAAATAAATCCATACACTTAAAAATACATAATTATAATCTTGAGATCAATGTGTAGTAAACGTACAAATGCAGTTTGTGCCACATCGGTAACATCAGTATTGGCCATCGCTAACATTCACGGCAACACTAATCAGACTGTCGGTCTGTGAGCGCACGTACAGCCGACCGGTATCTTCACCCAGCCGGACTGCCACTTGAAGTAACCAGCATCGTCACATTGTTCCGTCACATGCAGAACGTGTACGTTATAGTAGACAGATTCGCAATGACTGAGACCGTCGACACCGATACAGCGGTCACACTTACAACGGGCTTCCGCCAATACGCTAGGGTAGCGCCGCTGGTCTTTGTTGAGCACGTTGTACCACGGACATATGGAACGTTGCTGCACGGACACATCGTGAGTTGCCGGATTCGTCGGACACTTCTGGTCGCCGAACAAGTGCGAGTCCATCGTGTCTGTAGTTGAGCGCAGGTCCCGGATGGAGCTGGCGAATGCGGGCGTGATGTAGGTCGACTCATGGGCCTCACCAGTGTTGTAGAGGTCCAGCCATTTCTGGTGCAGTTCACTCGACGTGTGCGTCTTACATTTGTTGTTAGTGGGCGCAGAGAATGTACACGGCAACGTCACGAGAACAAATAAGACTGCCACCTGAAGAAAGACAACATATTTGTGTCCAGCAATTTTCATAAAGTTAGTATGGGCCTAGAGAGTAGAAACAATATAACTGCCACCCATATTCCATGTCAATTGTGTGTGTGTGTGTGTGAGAGAGAGAGAGAGAGAGGGGGGGGGGAGAGAAAGATAGAGATAGAGAGAATATGACGTATAGTATAATAATAATTGCTTTATTCACAAACTCCATGCAACATACAAGTACATTATCATGGTTCTATAGTTGTGTTATAAACAATAGTTACAATGTACAGAATGAAAAATCACCCGTCAACAAAATGTATATAGAGGGAATTGAACCAGTATTTCCATATTCTTGACATGTATTTCACGTCACTATTAATAATGTTACAAATCAATATGTTTTTTGAGAACTGCAGTCGGCATATAAACCTATATGTCAAATTTATAATAACAGCAGCACAGTTAGGTAAATTATTGTTAACAAACATTTCACTAGCACTACAGTAACTGTCATAACCTAACACCATTCGAAATATATTGTTGTAAGAGACATACAATTTCCTGATTGCATAGTTATGAAAATTCCACCATAGATGGGCAGTATACATAGGTGAGCAAAAAGTAGTAAACAATGTCTTCTTTACATCATTTGAACACATATGAAATTTTCTTATGATCATGTTGCCTTGTGCATACAACTGGCGACATTGTCTAGATATATCATTGTCATCTAGCATACTATTTGAAATTATATGACCCAAATATTTTACAGATTCTACCTCACATAGTTTTTCGTTACCAAGCATAACACTTGGAAATTTAACATTCTTACAACTCTTGTTTCTAATTGTCATGACCATACTCTTTTTGGCATTGTACCTTATGTCATGAGATACTCCATATTGATCACAGACGGTGAGAAGGGTCTGTAATCCCCTGCTGGACGGACAAAATACTACAAGATCATCAGCATATATAATATTATTTACACAATTATATCCTACATAACATCCTGTATTGCAACTATTAAGTACAGTGGATAAACCATCCACGTAAACACTGAACAAATAGGGGGATAAAATACCTCCTTGTCTAACTCCATTACTTACATAAATACTGTCAGACACATGACTACCCCATCTTACACACATCTGTTGGTTCGCATACCAAAACACTAGAATTCTAACAATGTAACCAGGAACATCTCTGTCTATTAGCTTTTTAAAAAGTACACTATGGTTTACACGGTCAAAAGCCTTAGATGCATCAAGAAAACACATAAACAAACAGCTATTTAAGGCTTGATATTTAGCAATAACCTCTTTTAGTACATAAATGCACATGTCAGTGCCATGCTTCTTTTTTAAACCAAACTGGTTGTCACTGGTTGTTAAAAAGTCATCCATTCTGCTGAGCAAGATTTTTTCAAAAACTTTAGACATAACACTTGCCAGTGCTTTACTGTTTATCTTGCCGGATTTATCCTTGATTATGGGCACTAATATAACAGAAATCATAGAACTTGGCAGTACGCCATGAACCAACAGACCTGTGAAGCACATTGACAGTAAAGGCAGTATGCGTTCACTGCAGTACTTCAGGCGCTCTGCATACACACCATCAAGGCCACAACTCTTGTTACAGTCAAGGTTTCTTATAGCATCTTTGGCTTCTTCAGGTAACACTCTAATGCTGCTCTCATAACTAACATCAAATGCTAGGGTTTTGGCACTACTGTTATTTACACAATTAAACAAGTCACGAAAGTGTTGAATCCACATATTCACAATAGTTTCTTCACCACTGTTACCATTTATATTAGTTGGCAAGGGGATTTTACTATTGTTAATAGTTTTGATCTCTTTCCAAAATTTATAATTTGTATGGTTAGCCATCTTCTTGGCAAGGGCTTCACGCCTCAACTCATTTTCATGTGTTTTAATAAACCTTATTGCATATTTGCATCTAGCATCAGCTTTCTTTTTTAACTCAAAAACAGGACCTTGTTTAGGTTTACCTATACTGTCCCATAGTTGGAAAGCTTCATTAGCAAGTTTATGGATATCTGCCACATAATCAGTCCACCCAGGCCGACATGTATAGTTTCCTTGTTTGTTAGTAGACAAACAGCCACAAGCATCAGTTAAACACCTGGTTACATTATCATACATGTTATTAAGTGCTTTGTGATGAGACTCATCATTGCAGTTGACATCAGTACATATAATAGCATCAATAGGTAATACAATGTTTTTCAGTTCAGTCTGTCTACAGTAATTATCAATGGAACCTTTGTTAAGTCTTGACCAGTTAAGACGTGGCTGAGTATTATTGTTAGTACCGGGGACTACACCTGACACACTGTCTACATTGACATCAGTTATCACAGGGATATGATCTGTGATAGCAATATTATAGCACACACTAATGTCATTTACCATATCATTACCATCATGTGTAGCTATACAATGACCTAGCCATGAGGTGCTACCCCATGCATCAATGATGTACGTGAACGAATCAGGTGATATATACTGCTTACTGCACAGCACCAGATTGTATTCAGTGCAGAAGTTTATAAGGGACCTTCCAAATGACGAAGTCTCGTCAGAAATGTCGGCGTTATAATCCCCTACCACCAGTACACACGTAGTTTCTAAATCTTCTATAATAGATATTAATGTGCCAAGTTTATCCCGATATTCATCATTATTTTGATAACTTTCATATGGCATGTAAACACACAAAATTACAATTTTGTTGTTGCCACAATTATATTCGACACCAACAACCCAGTTAAGGTCAAACTTTAGAGGGGTAATGCCTGCTTCAAGGTCAAGTTTTCACAATATTGCAACACCACCAAGTTTTTTCAATATTATGCCATCTCTTTCATCAACACAAGATTTACCAATTCCATGAAAGTTTTCATTGATGTTGTTTAGCCCACATAAATCCTGTTTCGAGAGCCATGTTTCTTGTAAGCACACAAAGTCACATTTGTTAAATAACTGTTCAATTACGTGTCTGTGATGCTTGTTGTTATAGCCATGTTTCAAGTTCCATTATACAATTGTAGCTGGATATATTTAGCGATCTGAACGTTGCTTTTCGTTTATGTCCTTGGCAAGTTCTAGCCGAGACGGCTCAGGATTTTACGTTGTTCGTTGTTGGGAGATCCATAGAGGATGTGTTGTATGCCTTGGTGTTCTATGCTTCTCGTGAAACCACCTCACATAGGCACCTTCAGGCCACACTTCCGGGTTCATGAAGACCGACGGATCGGGACAGTTGCACTTTACATGGAAACTGTTGTATGTATCACGTCTTGTTGGAAGGGATTCACATGTCACTTCAAGCTTGAGGATGTGCTCAAGGTGGGCTTGGAGGACTTCAGGCTCGACATCAGTGGCAAAGCGGGATGCAAATATGCTAGCATACCGTGTATTTACTGTTTTAATGGCTGTATAGTAGCTAATATGCAAAATGATTTAAAGAAATACTATTCTCAATGTATAATTCGTGCATAATTACGTTAAAGACAACACATACCTTCAAGGTGAAGCCGACGTCTCTACTCGTCCTTTCAAACGACGTCTCTGTACTTTCTTCCTTTCCAGACATTGCAAATCTTTCGCCGTATGTACCAAGTTGTTATTTTGAGAACTAACGTACAAGGAGTCGATCTGAAGTAAGACACGAACGCCTGGTCTTATATACGCCATCGGCGACTTTTTTCTCTGCACATCTACAAAAATGTGATGGCCACGTGAAATTCCGTACGTTTTCCTTTTCAACTTCCTTCTACTTTCTAACGCATCATTCCTACAATATACCACCAGATGCGGGGAAATGACGAGTTCAATCTGATTTCCTTCCCCATTGCAGATTAACAAAATAGCTGTATTACAACACCTGTACGGGGTTGAAATAGTCAACAGGGAGTCTCGTTATCAGGAAGCGTAGTCTCCTACCCCAGGCTGCGCTGACGTCACAACCAGACACGTGAATACCCGTAGATCTTCCGGACGAGACAGAACCGGAAGAAGTAATGGATTTGCCCCACGAGAAAATGATTTCACTCGATTCAATCGTATCTGGGCAATTTGATAGGGTACCGTTAAACTTTTGAACAATGACGTCATGGAGCGGTACACAATGTATGACGGACGATGTTACCGTGCAAACTGCTTTCTCCTCGCAAACTAAGTCGCTGGTAAATACATACACGGTCATCTCAAAGAAAGAAAAATTACACTTCAACATGCAACATAGTAGCATATGGCACTGTATTGATGCAAGTCCAAACATTTAACTATCTGGGATCATTTATAACATGGTCGATGCAACGATGTGATCAGCAGTTGAATTGCTCTGGCCAAAGCAGCTTTTCACAACATGAAAAACATTTTAACAAACAAATATACACGACACTTGGAATGAGAAAACGTGTGCTGCAGTGCTATATTGAGCCCATATTGCTATATAATAATAATAATATATTTTATTTAATATAGTACCAGATCCAATTATAAAATTATTGATCGTGGCGCTTTACAACATGTAGAACCCAGATAGAGGTAATAATGATGACTAAATTGAACATTATGGCCGTCGTTCCTTCTGGGGTTAGGACACTGTTAGACTTCCTGCTTGGTTACAGACGAAAAAAATTGCAGTATATTTTTGAGAAATGATTCTTTACAATATTCACTTGCTCTGACATAAGTACATTTGAGTAGTCAGATTTCTAGATGTGATTGTAGAAGCTGTTGACAGTAAAATGGTGTCTTTTTAGCTTATTTTACTAAGCGGAAGGGTATTTGGCAGCAACTTGGCTAGTTGACACTTTAACCGGATTACTGCCTGCATCCATTTGTAAATATTGACGGTTGTCATACATACAGGCATTTTGTAAGAGCTAGAAATATTAGATTTTGACTAAACTCGACCAGCATGTCAATGAGATGATGACAATGGCAGGTGAGAAGTTAAATACAGTTTCCAGGTCACGTTTTCTTACAATTAGACAAAACGTTAACATGGTCGCCAATGGGAAAACTATCAGTGTGCTGACCCCTTCTCGGTGGCTGGCCCGATCCTGTGGAATGCCCTGCCTCATGCACTTATTTCGACAGGCCTTCAAAGAATTTTGCAGTTCGCATCAGTGACATTTGTGCAATATTGACATTCGGTTATGTACTTAGGTTGCAGTTATTTTAATTGTTTAATTTTTTTAATTAGCATATTATATGTATTTATTTTATTTTATTTAAGCACATTATTTATTTTATGTATTTAAACGGCTAATTCATTTAATTCATGTATAATATATACACTCGTAAATATATATATATTTATTTTTATTCAGGTTTATCTAACTGACCTTTTATGTAATTTTTATATGCTACTTTTAAATCATATTCGTTTACCTTTCTATTTAATATTTATATTTAGTATGTTTAGGTCATTTAATGTATTTTATTTATACTCTACGATTGTCAGCATTTTCTAACAGAAATTCTTATAAAATTAATATTAGTAAAATAAATACAGTAATTAAATGAATATATACTAAAATAATGTTCTTAGCTACAGTTCTATGTAGAAATAAGACATTGCAAATTCATTTAATTGAAATAATGTACATGTAGGTATAAAATAAATGTATAAATAGGTTAATTAATACATAAGAGATATAAAACTAATCAATGCAGAGACTAAACTAGAAAGGCAATGAAGTAATCCATAGGATAGCCAAATCAAAATGAAAGCTTACCAACAAAATTAGATACAACAAGCACGTTTTATAGACCATATAATGAGAGGGAAGAGAGAAAATTAGAACATACAGTAACAACAGAAAAAATGAAGGAAAAAGACCCAGAGGACGCCAGAGAATAACTATAATAGATGGTTTGTCAGCATGGTTTGGAAGGAGCGCAACAGAACTGCTACAAACTACACACGACCGTGCGGTTTGGAGGGCCATGGTCGCCAATGTCTGCGACAGACATGGTACACAGATGAAGAAGATGCATGAACTGCTTATTCAGAATAAGTATTTCCGATCGAATCCGGGCACCGCAAGTAGATATTGGTGTTGTTCGTGCTTGTATTCGTAGCTTCGTTGGTACATGTCAGTGTGTGTATGTGTGAGTGTGTGTGTGTGTGTGTGTGTGTGTGTGTTTGTGTGTGTGTATGTGTACGCGTTTGCGTATGCGTGTGTCTACTGGCGTTTTTATTGGTGTCAGCCTCCCGTTTCGTGACCTTTATAGACTCCGGTGTAGGCAACTATTTTACATTAGGCCTACTGATATTTTAATGAATAACCAGGCAGGGATCATGTATCTGTTCGGATGTTTATTAACACACATAACATTCATATAATACTTGCAATCACAGCACCGTGTGATATTTCGTCTTTGATGAAGTAAATTATAAATAAATTAATGTACAAACAAAACATGCATTGTATGCTGTAAATAGTATCATCCACCAGCACGCCAAGTTATGACGTTTATATCTGATGCAGAATAAATATGCAACAAAGTATCTTTCATTTCCAATGCATAACATTTTCTTAACCACGAATGCTCAAACAAATACATTATATTACTCTATGTACAAACTAAACTCGAATCCCGGCCCTATCAACTGACATTAGAAACATAAATGTAGTACACGCGCAAATACACAGTACGGATGTCAGGCATGCATGCATGCGTGCCTGACATCATACACACAATCGGCGCAAACAACAAGCTGCACCAACAATGTCATCCTGCTCCATCTGCTCTGGTTGCGGCAGGGACTGGTACTCCCAAACCGGAGTGCACAGCCATAGTAGACGTTGTCCAATTTCCAGAAACTGACAACAGGGTGCACCAGCATCGCCTTTCGAGTCTACGCTCTGCCTATTACGTTCACACAATTGTACACAAGAAGTAAGTTGGTCTAGTACAAAATATATATTATTTATACATACATATATTAATGAGATCGTTTTGTTCATAACAACATCGATTTTATCCATTGCGTTGTGATAGTATATATTAGTTCGGTGTTCGTTAATGTTGGTTACCATATTGGATAAGTCACTATCATTCACGATCAGATTAATCAGACTGTCGGTTTGTGGGCGCACGTACAGCCAACAGAGATCTTTACCCAGCCGGACTGCCATTTGAAGTAGCCTGCGTCGTCACATTGTTCCGTCACACGTAGAACGTGCACGTTATAGTAAACAGGTTCGCAATGACTGAGACCGTCGACGCCGAAACAGCGATCACATTTACAACGGGCTTCCGTCAGTACACTAGGGTAGCGCCGCTGGTCTTTGTTGAGCACATTGTACCACGGACAGATGGAACGATGCTGCACGGACATGTGGTGAGTGGCCGGCTTCGTTGGACACTCCTGGTCGCCGAACAAGTGCGAGTCCATCGTGTCTGTAGTTGAGCGCAGGTCCCGGATGAAGCTGGTGAATGGTGGCGTGATGTAAGTCGACTCATGGGCCTCACCGGTGTTGTAAAGGTCCAGCCATTTCTGATGTAGTTCACTCGACGTGTGCGTCTTACATTTGTTGTTTGTAGGCGCGGAGAGTGTACACGGCAACGTCACGAGGACAACCAAGACCGCCACCTGAAGAAAGACAATATCTTTGTGTCTTACAATTTTCATAAAAATTAGCATGGGCCTGGAAAGTTAGAACCAATAAATACAACCCGTTTTCAGTTATTCATTTATATTTTTAGTTAAAATTGTATTCGACGTCACTTGTGTAGAGAGAGATAGAGACAGAGAGACAGATAGAGAGAGAGAGAGAGAGAGAGAGAGAGAGAGAGAGAGAGAGAGAGAGAGAGAGAGAGAGAGAGAGAGAGAGAGAGAGAGAGAGAGAGAGATAGATAGAGAGAGACAGAGAGAAAGAGACAGAGAGAGAGACATATAGAGTGACAGATAAACACAGAGAGCGAGAGAGAGAGGGATAGAGAGAGAGAGAGAGAGAGAGAGAGAGAGAGAGAGAGAGAGAGAGAGAGAGAGAGAGAGAGAGAGAGAGAGAGAACTAAGCTATCTACAAGTACAGACTTTTTCAGAATATCATGGGCTATCCCACTGACTTACTGGAACAATAAATTACATGTACTACAATATATAGTATGCAAAATGACTAATGACAATAGTACGCTAAATGAACAATGCGTATAGAATTACGACACATACCTTCAAGCTCAAGCCGACGTATAAACTCGTCCTTCCAGACGACGTCTGTGTGCTTTCTTCCTTTCTAGACATTGCAGATCTTTCGTCGCTTGTAACAAGTGGTCATATGGGCAACGAACGTAAAAGGAGCCGTACTGAAGAAAAGCACAGTCTTCTCGCCTTATATACAAATTCGTGGCCGTGTGGAATTCCGTACATTTTCCCTTTCAACTTCCTTGTACTTTCGACCGCATCATTCCCGTCAATATACCTTAATATGGGGGGAAATGACGAGTTCTTTCCGATTCCCTTCCTAATTGCAGATTATCTCAGTAGATATCCGTACTACAACAACAGCTGTACGTGGTTGAAATGGCGACGAGGTGTCACTCACGTTATCTGGAAGCATCGATGCCTACCCGAGGCTATAGCACTGACAAGGCAAGCGAACACCTGTAACTCTTCCGGACCAGACAGAACCGGAAGAAAGTGATTTCACTCGACTCAATAATATCGGGACATTTGATTGGGCATCAATACAAAATTGAACACAGACGTCATAAACTGAAAGTTAACTTCATCATGCACCCGTACACAATGCATGAGCAGGTTACCGTGCAATATGTCGTCACAAATATTGTATCCTCGCAAACAGCATCTTCTTTGGCAATTTAATTGAACTAGATAATGATCGCAATGTCTTCTCTGGAACACATCAACAGTATTTAGCCATAGTTGACTTGCTAGTGAGGATTTCGTGCTACAAAAATATTGTTGAACAACTACGTGCGTGCGTAAGTGCGTGTGTGTGTGTGTTTGAGTGTGTGTGTGTGTGTGTGTTTATGTGTGTTTGTGTGTGTGTATGTGTGTGTGTGTGTGTGTGTGTGTGTGTGTGTGTGTGTGTGTGAGTGTCTGTCTGTTTGTTTGTTTGTGTGTGTGCGTGATTGCGTGCGCGCGTGATTGCGTGTGTGAGTGCATGATTGCGTGTATGTGCGCGTCCTTAAACTACGATGATCTTTCTGCAGGAACGTTTATGAAAAACATACCATGTAACACGTTCATCACTATCACATTTAACTAAACAATCGGGCTTCGGGACGCGAATGGGACATCACGCTAAGTGTTCTGGATAACGCAACAGTTTACCTCTTGTCTTGTTAGAAATGTTGATTCAGTAAACGTATTACGTTAGATAACGCATCAACTACTACGAGCGATTAATTGTAGACGTCGATTTACCTGCTGGACACGGTTTGTTGACGACAAATTGTGCCTTGCGGGTAGGAGGCGTAATATTGTTATGATCGGTTTCTAAACTCACGTATTGCTTTCTTCTAGTGCAGTTGTTTTCCACCCCTGGATAGCGACCCGAAGTTGGGTCGCTTAGCCATTGTGAATAGGTCGTCAACAGTCTCGACTGTCTCCATTGTTACTGTCCTAACATTCCTTTATTTTTCATTCTCCTGCTTGTCCGTATCATGTGCACGCGAGACGATATCGATTTACTCTACATCGAAATCTTCGATGTAAAATTTAACAGATATATATCTTTTTAATTAACTTGTCCAGGCTCGTTATGTGATAGATTGGATTGCTTTCCAACCACGTCACCTGCATGAAATACATTAGCGTAATATGCCTCAAAATATTATCTAAATCTTACGGTCTTCCCAATTCCGTCCACCATTTTTGTTTCCGATTTACGAGAGGAGTCCCCTTTTTATATTTTAAAGCAGAGTGTGAGTCTCAGTTTGTTTGTTTGTTCGTCTGTACGTCCAGCATATCTCCGTAAGTTTTTTTATATATAGCTGAAATATTATATAGGCGTGCTAAAGGGTCTCTTGGTGATTAGTGGATTGATACATTTTTGATAGCGACGTCGAAGAGCGATAACGAAAGTCGGGAATCGTCCCCTCTGCCAATGCTTGGTTCCAAAAGTGGACGTCTTCGGTACCTATGGCATTCAGTCGCCCTCACCGGAACTGTACCTTCATCTGCGGATTCTTTACCTTGTCATATTTCTCTTGCTCAAACGGGCCTTTCTTCGTAGATACGTTTTGTAATGTAGCAGTGTGATATGTTCAACTGCGCTTTGTTGAAGACGTATTAGGATAACTCTGACATGACTCTACGTGTTGACCGCATCTTTGTGTTGTAGTTCCACTAGATGTTTAGATGTCGTTTATTTACTGTCATCCACTGCGTATTGTCTTTGTTACGCATCTAGCTCCGTCATCTCTCACACGCTTATTCTTTACATGCGTTATTTATACTTCACTCATCTTACCAACACAAATCGTCATAAAACGTAGAATGGACAACAAACCAAGCTCGGGAATCATTTTTATGTGTTAAAAACCATGTGAAATTAACCAAGCTATTGATTCATAATATGTAGTGCCGGTTGAATCCGCGCATCGCACGTGGTGTCGGTGTTTCTGCTTGTATCCGTGGCTTCGTAGTTACATGAGAGTGTGTGAGAGTGCATTTGCGTGTATGTGAATGTGCATGTGGATGCGAGTGTGTGTGAGCGCTGTTGCGCGCGCGTGCGTGCGTGCGTGTGTGTGTGCGTGTGATTGTATGCGAGTGAATGTTTGTGTATGTATATGTGCGAGCGTGTACTAACGTGTGCGAACATGTGCGTGCGTGTGCATGCGGTAGTGTGTGCGCGTGTGTGTAAGCTTGTTTGTTTCGTACGTGTGTGCGCGTATGTATTTGCGTTTTGTGAGAATATTTCTACTGATGCCGTCTTCTTTTTCTCGGGATTTTATAAACAATTCGGTGTAGACACAATATTGACATTTTATTGAATAGTCAGACACAAATCATATATCTGTTCGGATATCTATTAACTATATAACATGCATATAATACTGACATTAACATATATATATATATGATATATATCGTCTTTGATTAGGTAAATTACAAATAAATTAACTTACAAATAAAACATACATTGTATGTTGTCAATAGTATAATCCGCCGGCTCCTTACATTATGGCGTGTATACCTGATGCAGACATAACATGCCAACAACGAATCTTTCCTTTCCAATGCATAACATGAAGTCAATGATGCACGTTCAGACAAATACATTATATTACTACATTAACAAACTATGCTCGAGTACCTGTCCTATTATCTAACAGTAGAAACATAAATATAATGAACGCACACGAATGGCGACAATACTGATGTCAGACAGGCATGCATGCACTCATGCATTCATGCATGCATGCATGAGTGCATACATGCAAGCGTACATACATACATACATACATACATGCACGCATACACGCATACACGCATACACGCATACACGCATACACGCATACACGCATACACGCATACACGCATACACGCATACACGCATACACGCATACACACTAACACGCCTACATACATACACGCATACATGCATAAACGCATACACGCATACACGCATACACGCATGCACACATACACACATATACACATACATACACACAATTGTAGAAAAGAGGTAATTTAGTATAATACAAATATGTATCATGTTTATATACATATATTAATGAGATCGTTTTATTCGTGATAACATCAATGTTAACTATTACGTCGTGATTTTAGTTGGGTGTTCGATAATGTTGGCTCCATATTGAGTAATTCACAATAATTTACGATCACACTAATCAGACTGTCGGTCTGTGAGCGCACGTACAGCCGACAGAGATCTTCACCCAG